>CM069171.1:14047300-14347734 GCA_035221665.1 Okamejei kenojei | reverse complement strand
GTGATAAAGATTATTGTGGTAGATGTGGGGTTGGGGTGGGGGGGGTTGTTGTGGTTTTTTGTGTGTGGTGAGTGGGGGGGGGGGGTTTGTAGGGTGGTGGGGGTTGTTGGGGTGGAGGTGTGGGGATGGGGATTTATTTTATATATTTTTTTTGGGGTTTGTGTGTGTGTGTGTGGTGTGTGGTGGGTGTGTGGGGAGGTGTGTGTGGGTTGAGGGTTTTGGGGGTTTGTATGTTAGGTGTTTTGGGTGTGGTGAGAGGAGGGTGGAGTGTAGGGAGGAGTGAGAGAGTAGGAGTGTGTATGAGGGATGAGTTTTTGGGGGTGGTGTAGGTGATGAGTATGTCGTGGGTGGGAGATTGGAGATTTGGGGGGGTGAGAGTGGGGGGAATAGTGTGTGGGGGCAAGGGATAGGAGGGGGGGTGTGATGAGCGGGCAGAGAGAGAGGAGATAGAGAGAGTGAGTGAAGGGGGAGAGAGAGGAAAAGGGGACATTGGAGGGGCGGGATTAAGAGGAGTGTAGAGGGTGAGAGAGTGGGTGGATGTATAGAGTGGGGCGGAGATAGAGAAGTGGGAGGGAGAGAGTGGTAATGAGAGAGGGGAAAGAGAAGAAGGAAAGAGAGGGGAAAGGTGTGGGGCCGTATAAAAATGGCCGGGGCATTTCACTCCTGTTCCCCAGCGGAGGCGACAAAGTGGCCATCCCCCACCCCCTAGCATCCAACGGAAAATCAACATCACCCCTGATTCCATCCCCGTGATTGTCAACATGTACACTGGTGGTGTAGTTTGAGATCAGAGACTGGGGAGGGAAAGAATAGATAGTGGAAATAAAGAGGTAGAGAGGGGAGAGAGAGAGTGAGGGGTGAGAGCGAGAGGGGAAAGAAAAGTGATGAGGAGACAGGGTGGAGTTAAGGGAGAGGCGGGGAGAGAGAGAGCGGGGATGCAGAGGTGAGAGAGAAGAGGGAGAGAAGCGTGAGGGCTGATAGAGCAAAGGCAGAGAGGATGGGGAAGAGAGAGGTTATTAGAGGGGGAAGAGACGCGGAGAGAGAGAAGGGCGAGAGGGGGAGGGAAGGGCGAGAGAGAAGGGGGGGACGATATAGGGGAGAGAAAGGGAGGAGAGATAGTGGGGAGAAATGAGAGAGGGAAGATAAGGTAGAGGAGGGGAAGAGGTTGGAGAGATAGGAGAGACAATCAGGCGAAAGGAAAGAGGATGAGAGAGAGAAGTGAGCGAGGAGAAATAAAAGAGATAGGGAGAGAGGGAAAGGTTAAGTGCGGAGAGAGTGGGGAGTAGATAGAGAGAGAGCGGTTGGAGAGAGAGGGAGGGAGAGAAAGAGTTAGAGAGGGGAAGAGACAGGAGAGCTGGAGAGTGAGGTAGAGATAGAGGAGAGAGAGAGGAGGTGGGTGGTGAGAGAGGGGATGAAATAAGGAGGGAGAGAGGGGGAGGGCGAGGGGAAGAGAGAGAGGGAAGAGGAGGGTGGCAAGAGATCGGGGACAGTCAGTGGGGGTGGGGGCGGAGAGGGAGAAAGGAAAGAGGTGACTGAGAGAGAGGGAAGGAATAGAAGAGAAGGCCTGGGAAAGGATAGAGGGAGGAGGGAGGGGAGAGAGAGGGGGAAGGAGGGAGTGAAAGGCGAGAGAGTGGGGAGAGAGTTATAGTGGGAAAGGAAAGAACAGGGGGAGAAAGAGAGAGCTAGTGGGGAGGGAGAGAAGTGGCGGAGTGAGAGAAGAAGGGAGAGAGAATGAGGCAGAGAGAAGGAGATAGATGAGGGCAGAGAAAGAGAGGGGAGGTGAGTGTGAGAGGTGCTGAGAAAAAGAGGGAGCGAGAAGGGGAGATTGGGGAGCGAGTGGGAATAGAGAGAGGGGCAATAGATACATGTGGAGTGAAAGAGAGGCGGGGAGAGATAGTAGGAGATAGAGAGAGTGAGTGATGGGGGGGATAGAAAGAGAGGGGAGAGAGAGGAGGGAGCGGGAAGAGAGGAGTGAGAGAGAGGGTGTAGAGATGAGGGCGAGATAGAAAGTGGGGAGAGAGATAGGCGTAAAGAGAGAGGGGAGAATACGGGAGGAAAGAAGAGGGAAAGATGTGGGGCCTGTTTTAAGATGGCCGACTTTTCTCTCTGTTCCCACGGAGTGCGCAAAGAGGGCCGTACCCCCACGCCCCCGCCACCCCGCATCCCGGAAAATCAACATCACCCCTGATCCCAGAGTCCCCGTGATGGTCAAACATCTACACTGTGGTGTAGATTGAGATCAGAGGGGGGGGGGGAGAGAGAGAGGGGAAAAAAATAGGTGAAGAGTGGCGAGAGAGAGGTGAGGGGTAAGAGCGAAAGGGAAAAGAATTAGGATTGAAGAGACAGGGTGAAATTGAAGGGAGAGGCGGGGCAGAGAAGGGTTGGAGAGGTGGTGAGAGAGAAGAGGGAGAGAGCATGAGGGCTGAGAGAGCGAGAGGGGCATATGCATGGGGAAGGGGAGAGGTATGTGAGAGGGGGAGAGACACAGGGTAGAGAGATAGAACGAGAAGAGAGGGCGGGGGAGAAGGTGAGGGGAGGGGAAAGGCGACAGAAAAGGGGGGAGATATATGGGAGAGCGGGGAGAGATAGTGGGAGATGAGAGAGAGAGAGAGAGATGGGAGAGAGTAAGAAGAGAGAGGTGGGGGAGATCGAGAGAAAATGAGGCCAAAGGAAAGGCGGGTGAGAGAGAGATGGGCGAGGGAAAAGGAAAAGAGAACATGGAGAGAGATGGGAAAAGTGAAAACTGCGGAAGAGATGGTAGATATCGATAGAAGCAGTGTGGAGAGAGAGAGGGGGAGAAAGAGTGAGAGATGGGGGGAAGAGAGACAGGGAGAGTTGGGATAGAGAGAGAGGAGAGAAGAGCGGGGGTGGGTGGTGAGAAGAGGGATGAAATAGAGGAGGGAGTGAGGGGTAGAGAAAGGGGGAGGGCAGGGGAGCAAGAGACAAGGGGAGAGAGAAGGAGTGGCAGAGGATCGGGACAGACAGTGGGGTGGGAGCGAGAGGGGGAAAAGGAAAGAGGGTGAGAGAGGAGGAGAAGAGAGAGGACTGGAGTGAGAGGGAAGGAATAAGGGGGATAGATGGACTGGAAAGGAAAGATAGAGAGGGAGGGAGAGAGAGAGGGGGAGAGAGACTTGGGGCCTGTGTCAAGGCTACCGGCAGTTTGCCTCCTGTTCCCAGTGAGTGGCCACCAAAAGGCAGTCCCCCCCGCTCCATTACCAGGAAGAATCACCTTCCCCCCTTATAACAGAGTCCGCCATGATGACGACATCTACACTGGTGCCGCGGAGCCCGGACAAAGACTAGCGGCACGCTCTGTGACGCGCTCAGGCGCGGATTTCTTAAGGATCCGAATCACTGGGTGAGCGGATTATTTCACCGCGCTCTTCAGCTGCTCTCCTGAACCGGCTGGTCGCCGCGTAAAATAAATGTGTTCGTGCAGCAGCTGAAATTCCTCAGCAAAAACCCGACATATTGAAAGATATATTGAGAATCTTCGAATCATTCCAAATCCTGTGATGTGATAAATAGACGAATTCTACAACATGCGCCGTCCAGCCACAGGAGGATGAAGCTCCCGGAGATGGTGAAGAGTAAACGCACACACCTTCTCCTGCTCTCCACTCCGGGGTCACTGCGCCTTTTTTTCCCTTTCCTTTCCCCCTTGCTCTCACCCCTCAGCCCTTGAACGGACCCGACTGGCAGTTTTTTTCTACAATATGCCGGACTTGTCAAGCGTTGAGGCAGCCAGATTACTGCGAAAGGGAGTAACGGAGGTGGACACGTATCGAATCCAAATCAAATGCCAGCCCACCCCTCGGGTTCATGTAATAACTGCCACCGTGTCACAGAGCCCAAGGGACTTGTCGATGATTGTCCGTGGTCCCACAGTAAATAGCGGGAAACGTTTTTCAGACACGAGCAGACGCCGGCTTTTGCCAGAACCACCGCCGCAGTTTTTAACCGCTGAAATATTTAGGTTTTCAGCTTTCTGGCAGCAATGGCGACAAAAAAACGATCAAAGGTGAGGTGAACGGTGAACCAAACAGAACAATCTGAGCTGCAGTCCTCAGTTCTAAGCGTTACCACTGCACACAGGGTATGGACATGAAACACGAATGAAAGTAATGAATACTTGATCTGAACCAAAAATTACCTCGGTGATGGCGACCAGTAGATCTGCCGCTGCCATGCCACCAGGTACGAGAGGTGGCAGGTGGAGAGCCGCACTTCTCCCCCCGGGACCAGGATCACAATCGCCACTAATTCAACTGCGGAAAGACAAGGAACGGACACTTGGGCATTTACTGAACACGGTCTCACGGCTGAACACGGCCTACGACTTTCAGCTAAGATCACAGTGTTTGCAGTCGGGCGTGGCTGCAAGTTTAACAATGTCAGAGCCGGCTCCGAATGTGCTCAACCTGCTTCTACAGGGGACAAGAGATAAGGCGACGGGCGGGGTAAAGGGCGGGGAGAGAACGGCAGATCCACAGCTCAATAGCGCAATGGTCCGTTTCAGAGTTTAAACCCGCACACAGCCTCACAGGCCAGGCGCCAGTGTTCACATACATACCGTGACCGGCCCGCGTTTAACCAGGGCTCTGGATCTCTGATGGGGACAAGGAGGGTTTTTCCAGAAGAAGTCATGACACATATATTCCGGCAACAGAGTGGCTCCGTAAATGGATTCACACCACAGTGAGTTCAGTTCATACAACAACAACACTCGCCGTTAGAACCGCTGGCCACTGTTCAGGAGATTGATCTCAAGTAATTGACCACAGGTCGGTGGAATCCGACTGTGGCAGATTCCACAGTGAGATCAGGAGCGCCTGTTCAATCTGTTCAATTAACTCAGACAACAAATATACCACCGACCCTGTCACTACCGACCCGGAGAACTGTCTGTCTCCAGCAATGGGACAACGCTGGCTAGTTCCACACTGAAGGCAACAACATCTTTCTAGAGGGGCCCCGGCAGTGAGAGAAAAAGAGGCTAGTTTCTGGGTCTCTAAAATAAGAAAATTCACAGCGTTAGTTCAAAAATATTGAACTGAGAGAGTCCAGAGACTTCACATATCTTGACAATGATCCACAGTTGGGAATTTAACATGATCAGAATCAGGTCAACACACCGGGTAACACACGGAGTTATAAAACTTGAATTGGGGTTCTGCTCACGTACCAGGTACTCCGACGGCAGCATATTATTACATACAAGATTTTCTCCACCTTGTCATATGCCAAAGCTTTTCCCCCCATTTTCTCTGCCCAGCGACGTGTCCCCGTGCGCGAGTGGTAATCTCTCGCAATGAAATGCTGGGGCAGATTCATTTCCCTGAGATTTTATAAGCATTTCCGTCTTCACTGGTCAGGTGGAATTTCAACACACAGTTTTAAAATAGAGATGTTGAAATGATTCGCAAACTAGATGACATCAGCCAAGTGAAATCCCCGCTGAGACAGGGACCTCTCTCCCCCATTCCCCCACTCGCAACAAGGGCAGAGTCCCCCTGGTCCTCACCTTTCACCCCACCAGCCGGCACATACAACACATAGTCCTCCGCCAGTTTTCGCCACTTCCATCATGACCCTCCACTCGCCACATCTTCCCATCTCCCCCGTGTCTGCCTTCCGCAAAGACCGTTCCCTATGGAACTCCCTTGTCAATTCTTCCCTTCCTCCCGCTCCACCCCTTCCCCGGACACTTTCCCTTGCAACCGCAAGAGATGCTACACTTGTCCCTTTACCTCCCCCCTCCACTCCTTTCAGGGACCCAAGCAGTCCTTCTAGGTCCGACAGAGGTTCACCTGCACCTCCTCCAACATCATTTACTGATCCGATGCTCCAGCTGATCTATATTGGTGAGACCAAGCGGAGGCTTGGCGATCGTTTCGGTAGGGGCCGAACACCTCCGCTCGGTCCGCAATAATAAACCCGACCTCCGGATGGCTCAGCACTTCAACTCCCCCCCATTTCCGTATCCGACCTCTCTGTCCTGGGCCACCTCCACGGCCTGAGTGAGCAACACCGCACGTTAGAGGAACAGCACCTCATATTCCGCTTTGAGGAATCTGCATCCTCTGGGCTTGAGCAATAAGTTGTCTCAATTCTATTAACCCGTGTTGTCTCCTCCCCTTACCCACCTCTCCCTCAGCCCTCGGACTCTTCCTCCTCCTATTTCCTTTCTTCTACCCCCCCCCCCCCTATCTCCCATCAGTCTGAAGAAGGGTTTCGGCCAGAAACGTTGCGTATCTCCTTCGCTCCTTAGATGCTGCTGCACCCGCTGAGTTTTCTCCAGCCTTTTGGGTACCCCCCGCTGAGACAGGTTGTGGTCTATTAGGGCATTGATTGAGAAACTCCAAAGGGAATTGCGGCGATACTGAATGATGGAAATTGGGAGTGGCATTGATCCAGCAAACAGGATAATGTTTCAAACTCCATCAGATCCAATATCCATATCATGTTGTTTGATCTGATTCCCTCAATCACTTCGCTCAGCAAGGCAATCCCAAATTCCAGGACACTCTCAGGGCTTTGGTGCCTAGTTTCATAGTGGACTGGGCGACCTTTGTCCACATGTTGAGGAATTGATTCAACAGTTCCCCTCTGACTAATATGCCCCCTCCACTCTGTTTCACCACTCAATGTGATCGCGGCTCTTCTGACTGTTACCTTAACACCACATTCCCAGCGATCCCGGGTAACCATTCACCCCTTGCTTGCTCTGAAATGGATCTGGCGTTGTCCTGGGACAATAACATTCTCTGCCTTCTCACCTCTGAGGAGAAAACGAATCAAAGACTTACAACACTCAGAGAACAGAAACATTGCCGCCTCAGATTTGTCCTAAACATCAATAAAACGGCGAATGATTCCACACATCTCCCTCCTCCCTTTCTCCCTCCCCTCCATCCTTACTGCTGTCCTCTCACTGATCTATAACTCTCACTCCTACCCTCTCTAATCTCCATTTCTACACCGCACTCTCCCTGTCAACCTCCCATCTTACCACAATACCATTCCAACTCTCAATGCATCTCTCCGTTGATAGTTTCTGCTCATTTACCAGGGACTCCAACGATCCAACGAATACATTCAGATATTCTCTATATGTTATCGGAACCCTTCCTCTCTCCCCTTTTTGCCAACCCACTCGCACTGAATTCTCCCCTTTCTCCATATTCCCACTCTTCCCTCCAGCTCTTCCCCTATGGTATACTCCGCTATCTCTCCCTCTGTACAAAAACTGACACACCGTGAGGTAGTACTGATGAAGTGACACACGGCAGGGTAAATAGTGATGTTGTGTCACACTCTGGGGTAGTACTGATGAAAGTGACACATTCCAGACTAATACTGATGAAGTGACACACTGTGGGGTAGTACTGATGAACTGACAAATTGTGGGGTAATACTGATGAAGTGACCACACCGTGGGGTAGTACTGAAGAAGTGACACCATTCCAGGGTAGTACCGATGGAGCCGTCTTTCAACCTCTCACCCCCTACCCCTCCCTCCCCACTCACTCACACTGCATCTCTCCCTCAGTTTATCTAAATCTCTTGACCCTATCCTTTCTCCCTTTTGCCAACGCACTCACTGGGAACTCCCTTCTCTCATCTCCCACTTCCCCTTTGATTGTTCACTCTTCCCAATTTCGTCTTCTCCGCTGTCGCTTAATTTCATCTATATTCTCCCCTATCTGTCTCTCTCCCTTTATGTCCACAACTCTCCTCCTCCTTGCCTTCACCAATCTCCAACGCCTTTCTTGCAAAGTGCGGTTCAAATGGTTTATCCACCATGGGATGTAAAAGTGAACCAGGGAGAGGAGGTGAGATATATGGGGCCTGCCTCAAGATAGCCGACTTTTGCCTCCTGTTCCCAAACGGAGGGCGACGAAATGTTCCCCTCTCCACCATATCCACGATAGATCACCACCTCCCCCCCTATCCAGATTTCCCCATCCGGCATGTGCCGTCACGGAAGGCAAGGTAGGCACTGTCTATCCTCACTAAAATTATCAAATGCTAATTATTTAATATAAATAGTAAAGGCATGGGAGAAAAATGCGTACATAAGATATCGATCTCTGAGGTAGACATCATTTTCCGTGCCTTTCATCCGCAGTACATGTATCACGCGAAGATTTGTGCAGCTGACGTGCCGTTCACGCTGCTTATAGCTGTCAATTCTGCCTTTGCAGAACTACGCATGCGCAGCATAATAATGCGCATGCGCAGCTCAAGTTTCATGGCGGGTTTTTCAAACATGGATTGCCATTATCTTAAGGATATCATAAGAAACAAAGAGGGAAGAATGAAGCTCGTAAAACAAATGACGTGGTAAGTAAATTTATTGGTGCATGTTTTTAAAATACCGTTTTTCCCGGAAATGAAGGCGCTATGTTTTACCCAAAAATAAGGCACGAACATTTACATTTGTCTTGGAAGCCGAAGATGGAAGGTAGTTAGCCAAGAAAGATAGACTTAGCTATCCCACAATACAGCAACATCAAGGAACGATGTTGCTGCACTAAGGGATAGCGAAGTTTATTCCTCATTGAGGGAAGCTGTCGAGCGGCAGGGTGAGAGATGTTCAGACAGAGAGCACTGCCAGAGGTGAGCTGGCCGGCAGAAGGCGACCCGCTCACTGAGGTGGCGGCCAGTTCCGCTGTCCGGTCCCGCCGGCCGCTCGCTGCCACCCGAGCTTACCTCCCCGGCCACAATGGCTGTGGCTTCACGCCCGGAACACCGCGGCGCAGCGGTTGTGTTAGTGAGATACTGACATGATCCCCGACCCCCTCCTTCTCAAAGCTCCAGCCCTCCCTGCAACTTTACCCCCCTGGTCATACACCCCAGACGCTGTGAAAGGAACTCCCCCCAACTTGGCCCTTGAACAAAGTATTGTCAATCAATAAGATCACAACTGATTCAACTTGGCCCGGTGCGGTCCCGTTCTTCCCACCATCTCTCCACCTTACCGTGACCCTCCAGCCCCCACCCATCCAGTAAATTCAGAATGAAGGAGATTTGGAAGCCTTGGACAAATTGCTTTTTTTTTTTTTTTTTTATTTTATTGAGCGTGAGAAATTCTATGTTCAGCAGCCTTCTTTCAAGATTTAGCAAATCAAAAATGGGGGTTGCGTTTACATTGCCGTGGAATCACGGTATTTTATTAAGAGATTTGACTTTTGTAGACTTCATAAAAGTCGACTGACAGCTGACGGAAAGAGAACAATGTGTTTAAGAAGGAACTGCAGATGCTGCAAAATCGAAGGTAGACAAAAGTGCTGGAGAAACTCAGCACGTGCAGCAGCATCTATGGAGCGAAGGAAATAGGCACATTTTCGGGCCAAAAACCATTCTTCAGACTGATGGAGGATGGGGTTGGGGGGGGGGGGGGGGCGTGAAGAAGAAAGGAAAAATGAGGAGAAGAATCCCGAGGGCCGAGGGAGAGCTAGGAATGGGAGCAGACAGCAAGGGCTAACGGTATTGGGAGAATTCAATTTTCAGGCCACCGGGATGCTGACTGTCCAAGCGGAATATGAGATGCTCTTCCTCCAATTTCCGGTGTTGCTCAATCTGGTCATGGAGGAGGCGCAGGACAGAGTGGTCGGATATGGAATTAGAGGGGGAGTTGAAGTGCTGAGCCACCGGGTTGTCAGGTTGGTTAATGCGGACGGAGCGGAGGTGTTCGGCGAAACGATAGCCAAGCCTCCGCTTTGTCACACCGATGTAGCACATCAAGAGCAACGGTGCAATAGATGAGGTTGAGGAGATGCAGGAAAACCTCTGTCGCACCTGGAACGACTGCTTCGGTCCTTGAATGGAGTCGAGGGGGGAGGTAAAGTGACAAGTGTAGCATCTCTTGCGGTTGCAAGGGAAAGTGCCCGGGGAGGGGGTGGTTCGGGAGCGAAGGGAGAGAACAATATGCGCATGCGCGGTGTAAGATTTTTAAAAGCCGACTGACTCCCTACCCTGAATAATTACTCAGGACACGTGCCTTGTCTCCATGATAGTCAACATCTACAATGATGGTGGAGTTTCAGATCAGAGAGAGAGAGAGAGAGAAAGAGAGAGAGAGAGAGGGAGGGAGGGAGAGAGAGAGAGAGAGAGATGAGAGAGAGAGAGAGAGAGAGAGAGGGGGGGGGGGGAGGGGGAGGGAGAGAGAGAAGAGAGAGAGAGAGAGAGAGAGAGAGAGAGAGAGAGAGGGGGGGGATAGGAGAGAGAGGGGGTGGAGGGGATGCAACAAGCAGAGGTTAATGGTGAGAGGGGCATGATATACAAGGAAATCACGGGCAGACTTTACACTCGGGCGGCTATACCTGTATGGAACAATCTATCAGAGGAGTTAGTTGAGATATGTTGAGTTGAAGCTTCCATATCTACAGTAATTGCGTTTGGAAATATAGCTACCATCTCGACAGTTGAAAGAGATAAATAGGTGAGCAACTTTGCTTATTTGTGATCAGCAATCATTGTTCGTCAGAAACAATGTTCAGTAAGCTGGCTCTGCAACAATGTCCAGTTGCGCTGCCGAGCCAGCTTACTCTCTAATGCAGAGTGCTGTGCAACACTAGTGTTTGCGTGCTTTTCCATTGTTTGTCGACTTGTATTTTGTGAAACGATACAACATCGTGAATATGCTTTACCTACATCGGAACTTTTATAAGATAATCCATTTATAACATTAGATACCTTAGTATAGCATATTTAATATTGTTCTTCATCCCCTTCAAACCTTGAATTGTCCTAGTATTTGTAAGAAAGAATAAAGTTTGCAGAAGCCGCATTGTATAATTCCGTTTTGCATGGAACTGGATATGTACCGTCGGATAAATATAGCTCAGTATAAACACATACAATGGACGGGTACACGGATAGGACAGGTTTTGACCGTTATGGATCTAAAGCAGGCAGGTGGGACTAGTGCAGATGGGACGGATTGGCCGGTGTGGGCATTTGGGATGAAGGGCTAAGAATTTATGTTTAGATTTAAAATTGGCACATATAAGGAGGTACAATGTAATAATTAACATGGCAAACAAACATATCAGATATTCCGTGAAGATATACTATTAGTTGAAACCTAATTACGATAGAGAAACTACAGGGGAATGTACTGAGTGTAGAATGTAGTGAACGTGTGCATTAATTGTTAATTTTGTTTGTAATGTAATTGTGATTATTTTTTTAACTAAGAATGTAATAAGATATAATAAATGTGATTGTAGCGCAAGTGTTCCACAGACAAAGTTGTATATCTGCAATGGGCTATAGGTAAATCGGACAATGCCCTTGGTTGTGAAAGGATTGTTCACAAAGCTGATAATGGAAGGTAATAAGCTAATCATAAGTGTGATGGTACACACTTTCAGGTTTTTGTGGTGGGACAAATCATCAATTGTGTCATCATGATTATGTCGGCTGCTTTTCCGAGGCATCGTGGTGCAGATGGAGTCAATGGTGGGAAGTCTGGTCTGTGTGATGAACTATGCTACATCGAAAAAATATCTGCAATTTCTCGCCTTCATGGGCAGAACTATTCCCAAACCAAGCTGCGATGCAACCGCACCGTCTGCTTTCAATGGTGCAACGGTAGCGGTTTCTGGATGATGCGCGAGCCTCCTCGGGAGACGAGTGAGCCTTCTTGTCTGTCTGATCTGTGCGATTTATCCAGGTCACATTGGTGGTAATATTCACAAGCAACCTGAAGTAGAACTATTTCCACTTCCGCATCAGTGATCCTGATTTATGCATGTACTCCGCCTTAACTGCAAAACTTAATAACTATCACCTTCGTCTTGATAACATTGAGGGAGCGGTTATTGTTCTGGCACAATGTCAGTAAGTTCACTATCTCTTTCCTGAACTCCGCCTCATCATTGATCCTGAGCCCGCCGCATCACAGTGGTGTCGACAGTAAACCTATTGACGTAATCACTGACTGAGGTCCGTGGGCCATGGAGCAGTGCAATCAGTGGCATAGGGTGGAGAATATTCCTCGGTCCTGGAGTTTGGAGATATCCCCCCACACACAAAGTTACTCACGGTCACATGAACAATGCCATGCTCAAACCTGTTCACACATTTAATATCACAATGAGTAAACCGATCCTGGTGTCACGTTTATTTCCATACCTGGCCATGTTATTATTCAGTTCCCTCTTGTCCACAAGGAACTTCCTTACAATCCTGATTGTATTTCATAAACGGCCAAATCCGTTCTCTGAGGTGCAGGGTACTTGAGATTCAGATATAGCACATAGAGTCAATTACATCTCATCTCAGTCACTCCAAGCTGAATTCATATAGAAACATAGAAACATAGAAATTAGGTGCAGGAGCAGGCCATTAGGCCCTTCGAACCTGCACCGCCATTCAATATGATCATGGCTGATCATCCAACTCAGTATCCTGTACCTGCCTTCTCTCCATACCCCCTGATCCCTTCAGCCACAAGGGCCACATCCAACTCCCTCTTAAATATGGCCAACGAACTGGCCTCAACTACCTTCTGTGGCAGAGAATTCCACAGATTCACCGCTCTCTGTGTGAAAAACGATTTTCTCATCTCGGTCCTAAAAGACTTCCCCCTTATCCTTAAACTGTGACCCCTTGTCTTGGACTCCCCCAACATCGGGAACAATCTTCCAACATCTAGCCTGTCCAACCCCTTAATAATTGTGTAAGTCTCTATGAGATCACCCCTCAATCTTCTAAATTCCAGCGAGTACAAGCCAAGTCTATCCAGTCTTTCTTCATATGGAAGAAATATTTTTGATCTTCATATTTTGATCTTCTGATCGTATCGTATATCCGGGTCAGTGTCAAGGAAAGGCCGCCATCTCCACGATGTTAGGGCACAGTGCGGACATAGACACGATAGACTTTCAGAAGCAATTGATAAGGTCCTACATAGGAGATTAATGGGCACAATTAGGCAATTGTTGGGTAGAGTACTGGTCTTGGGGGTATAGTACTAACATGGATAGAGAAGAGGTTGGCAGGCAGGAAACAAAGAGTAGGGATTAACGGGTCCCTTTCAGAATGGCAGGCAGTGGCTAGTGTGATACCGCAAGGCTCGTTGCTGGGACCGCAGCTATTTACAATATATATCAAGTATTTGGATGAATGGATTCAAAGTAACATTAGCAAATTTGCAGATAACACAAAGCTGGGTGGCACTGAGGAGGATGCTGTGAGAATGCAGGGTGAATTGGACGTTGGGAGAGTGGGCAGATACATGGCAGATAAGGTTTAATGTGGATAAATGTGCCGTTATCCCCTTTGGTAGCAAAAACGGGAAGGCTGTTTACTATCTAAATAGCGCCACGTTGGGAAAAGGGGAAGTACAACGGGATCTGGGGATCCTTGTACATCAGTCTATGAAAGTAAGCATGCAGGTGCAGCAGGCGCTGTAGAAAGCGAATGGAATGTTGGCCTTTATAACAAGCTGAATCGAATATAGCAGCAAAGATGTCCTTCTGCAGTTGTACAGAGCTCTATTGAGACCACACCTGGAGTATTGTGAGCAGTTTTGGTCCCATAATTTGAGGAAGGACATTCTTGCTATTCAGGGAGTGCAGCGTTAATTCCCGGGATGGCGGGACTGCCATATGCTGAGAGAATGAAACAGCTGGGCTTGTAAACTCAAGAGTTTAGAAGGATGAGAGGATATCTCATTGAAACATACAAGATTGTTAAGGGCTCGGACACAATAGAGGCAGCAAACATGTTCCCGGTGTTGGGGGAGTCGGGAACCAGGGGCAACAGTTTAAGAATAAGGGCACAGGCATTTAGTACGGAGACGAGACCGGAATGTGTGGCTGAGGAACTGGTGGAATAATGATTTGGAAGAGGGAATTAGGAGCAACACTAGTAAGTTTGCGGATGACACAAAGCTGGGTGGAAGTGCGAACTGTGAAGAGGATGTTAGAAGGTTGCAGGGGTACCTGGACAGGTTCCGTGAGTGGGCAGATGCGTGGCAGGTGCAGTATAATATAGATAAATGTGAGGTTATCCACTTTGGCGGCAAAAACCAGGGGGCAGATTATTATTTCAATGGGGTCAGGTTAGGTAAGGGGGAGGTACAGCGAGACCTGGGTGTGCTTGTAAACCAGTCACTGAAAGTTGACGTGCAGGTACAGTAGGCAGTGAAGGAAGCTAATGGAATTTTGGTCTTCATATCATGAGGATTTCCGTACGTTCAGTAAAGAGGTTCTTCTCCAGTTGAATAGGGTTCTGGTGAGACCGCATCTGGAGTAGTGTGTACAGTTTTGGTCTCCTAATTTGAGGAAGGACATCCTTGTAATTGAGTCAGTAGGTTCATGAGATTGGCCCCTGGGATGGCGGGACTGTCATATGAGGAAAGATTGAAAAGACTAGGCTTGTATTCACTGGAGTTTAGAAGAATGAGAGGGAATCTCATAGAAACATATAAAATTATATAAGGACTGGACAAACTATATGCATGAAAAATGTTCTCAATTTTGGGTGAGTCCGGAACCAGGGGCCACAGTCTTAGAATGAAAGGGAGGTCATTTATGACTGAGGTGAGAAAAAATATTTCTTTACCCAGAGAGTTGTGAATTTATTGAATTCCCTGCCACAGAGGGCAGGGAAGGCCAAATCACTGGATGGATTCAACAGGGAGTTGGATTGAGCTCTAGGGGCTAGTGAAGTCAAGGGATATGGGGAGAAGTCGGGCACGGGTTATTGATAGCGGACGATCAGCCATGATCATATTGAATGGCGGTGCTTGCTCGAAGGGTAGAATGGCCTCCTCCTGCACCTATCTTCTATGTTTCTATGTTTCTACGAGGGAACACTTTTTTCTAACAGAGAATTGGTAGTCTGCGGAATACTCTGCTTCAGAGGGCCGTGGAGGCAGGTTCTCTGGATGCTTTCAAGAGAGAGCTAGATAGGGCTCTTATCAATAAGGAGTCAGCGGATATGGGAAGAAGGCAGGAACGGGATACTAATTGTGGATGATCAGCCATGATCACATTGAATGGCAGTGCTGGCTCGAAGGGCCGAATGGCCTACCTATTGTCCATTGTCTATTGATACGGAAAAAATCGTATCTCCGAATTAATCGGCGACGTAAGAGATTGAAAAAAAGTTTCCCCCCCTAATAACCCCACATAAAACAAACCAAGGAACTCTAAAGCATGCTTTTAACACATTTAAAATATCAAAAAAGAAGAAAGGGCAGACAGACTGTTGGCGAGTGGTCACTACTAGTGCCGAGGTAAGTAGGTGGATAATATTGGAAGGAAGAACAGACTTGAACTGGATGGGTTCTCCAAACTCCGGGACCGAGCTATCTTTCCCCTCTTCCAATGAATGCTCGATTTCAGCACTAACAGTCCTCAGTAGGTGATTATAGATGACACCTCCGCCAGAATAACAGCAGAGCATTGCAAGTATTGGTTTTCAGTCCGTTACTATACCTCATTTACACTGGTGACTGTGCTGCCAAAACCGGCTCTTATTGTATCTACGCGTTTGCAGATGATACAAATGGGATGGGTCAAATAATGTGCAAGGTGGAGACGGAGTTCAAGGAGGTCGTTATTGACTTCATGAAGCAGGGTGGAGTATAGCCCACATCTGCATCAATGATATGGAATAGAAAATGGTTGAGAGCTCAAGTTTCATGGTGTACATTACCAACGATCCGTCGTGGGGTAATCACATTGATGCGAATTCCAAAAAGGCACATCACCGCCTCCACTTGAGGAGGAGGCTGGGCACATGTGACTTGTCATCAGTGACTGACATGCTTCTCGGGATATATCGTTGAAAGCACACGTTCAGGTTGCACCTCATATTGGAATGGAATTGGGTCTGCCAAGACCACGAGAAGTTGCAGTTATAAATATAGCTCAATCCATCACACAGACCAGACATCCAACCATTGACTCCATCTAAAATTCACGCTGCCTCGGAAAGAAAACAACCAACATAAGAAAAGACTTGTCAAAGCCTGTCAGTTCCTCCAAATAACGGATGCACCACAACACGCTTCAATGCTGCGAACTATATGCTGCGCTCTGTATCTTCCACATTGCTCTATATATTGTCAGAGAACACGGTAACAGGGCTTTTGGCCACCTGCGATGGATGAGCCCCATCTATACTAATTACTCCAACCCATCTTGCGCCCAATTAACCCCAAATATTTCCTATCCACCTATCAGTCTAACTGTCCTTCAAACGTTGTGACACTTACTTCATCAACTAGCTCCTCTGGTAACTCATACTCTATATGAATCCATATCCCCAGCACCCGATTTCCACGAGTTTGAACTGACACTGTCTATAAGTGATATATCTAATCGGTCTGGATAGCATCTAATGCAGCGCTTTTTACATGTACTCATGTAACAATAACAAACTTAAACCTGAAGCTCAAACCTAAAACCCCTCTCATCTCAATTGTTTTCCACATCGCGATCCCACAGGGATATATCATGGCTTATTGTTCCATTGCTCCAGATATACACATGCACAGTTAAATAATATATTTACACACATTCTTTGTTTTGTGTTTTTACAGATCTCGATTTCTCCAACTGCACTTGTCCAGATAGACGGAGAACTGAATTATGCAATGTGACTTGAACTAAGGTTATTCATTCTCATAAATACACGGATAATTCAGGGTTTGATGCAAATAACCAACAATATTCAACATGATATGCTATATAATGAACTATACTTTGCAGTCTGTATCTTCATCCACGCTCCAAATACAGGATTTTAATTGATTGTATCGAGATATGGCACATCTGGACTGAATATATAGCGTGCAAAGCCACGCTTGTCACATATACCTAGGAACATGTGACAATAATAGACCAGCCTCCCCTTACCTAATTTAAAAATCTGATGTAAGTAACAACCATGAACAGAGCGGGATGTTCGTACTACGATTGCTGCAAGAATGTCCATGTAACGGAAACTGTATTGATTAAACAAGAGAAGGTGTTGAATGGCGGTTAACCACAAATAAACTGTTGGACAAATGCGAAGACAAAGTGATGAGTGGGCACGGCTGGAAGAACGCAGTCAAACACCCGACACTGCATCTTGGATCGTATTAATTGCCGGGCATTTGCAATACAACATAAAACATAATATACTCAGAAGAATCGGAAAACTCATATGTAATATCAGAACTGAATTATCTTACCTAAGTTTGTCCCATATACCCAGCACCATTTTTGTGTCAAGTCTTCCCTTCAGGTTCCTTGTTAATTTTGTCCTCTCACCTTAAACCTGTGATATCTGATGTTTAATTCTCCATCCTGGATGCAGTGGAAGACAGCCTTCATCCTATCTATTCGTCTCATGATTTTACGCACCATCTTCATAACACCACCCCTCAGCTTCCTTCTCTCCAGGAAATAAAATCTCACCACTCCCTGCAGCTGGAACACACAATTAAAAGGGATGTCAGGACTTTCATATGAGGAAAGACTGGATAGACTTGCTTTGTACTCGCTAGAATTTAGAAAACTGAGGGGGGATCTTAGAGAACCTTACAAAATTCTTAAGCGGTTGGATAATCTAGATGCAGGAAGATTGTTCCCGGTGTTGGGGAGGTCCGGAACAAAGGGTCAAAGTCTAAGGATAAGGGGGAATTCCTTTAGGACCGAGATGAGGAAAACAATGTTCACACAGAGAGTGGTGAGTCTCTGGAATTTCCTGCCACAGAAGGTAGTTGAGGCCAGTTCATTGTCTATATTTAAGAGAGAGTTAGATGTGGCCCTTGTGGCTAAAGGGATCAGGGGGTATGGAGAGAAGGCAGGTACAGGATACTGAGTTGGATGATCTGCCATGATCATATTGAAAGGCGGTGCAGGCTCGAAGGGCCGAATGGCCTACTCCTGCACCTATTTTCTATGTTTCCATGAGATGGCAGTACAGTCCTGCTATAACTACTGACAGTGATACCACATGTCGAGAAACGTGCAGAGACTGAACCAAGTCAGAGACACACAGCATAGAAACAGACTCAGGCAATCTCTGTGTCTATGCTGTATAATTACTGAATCATATTTACTAGCACTTGGTCCACATAATGTTATGCCCTGGATCTCTCTCTTTTATAGATGGTGATAATTATCTTTGAAGCAGTGTAGAGTCAGAAGTTGAGATTGATCCCTCGCATAAAATGGCTGTCAGACGACCAATTAATCAGATCCTCTACTGTGTACAGTTGCTAAGACTATCAAATGTATTGACATTGATTTGTGGCACATTGCAAGGCCTGACGGGATAGACCTTCAAAACAACAATTTTATTTCTGAGTCACGTGAGTGACTACGTGAGACCCCGTCCAGCATGCATGCGGGACATTAGCCTTTATGCAGTGCACGCGCGACGAACGGGAGTTCAAGGTGCTCCCGCTGCAATTTGTAAAGTCGGGCCGACAGGTATGTTTTACCGTGGCCGTGTGTATTTTTCTCTGTGGTCTACTTGTGTTCCAGGAAGAATGAGCAAGACCAGAGGGAAGAAATCTGCAGCTCGCCCCCGTTCGTATTCCACTGAGGAATGTTCTTTGGAGGGGGGGGGGGCAAGAGGCGGCGGGAATAACTACCGAGCCGAGCCCAGCACCGCTAGTGCAGCCTGAGCAGCGGGCTGGAGGTACCTGCACCAGAACCGGGCGGTAGTATCCGACGATTCGGATGAAGATGCCTCACCGCTCGAGAGCGGCACAGACAGTCGCCTAAGCCGAGTGGAACGGCTTGTGGAGCAATTGTTCCAGCCAGACCTGTTAAGAGAGCATCAGCAGACTCGCTTAGGGAGCTCAGGCACTCCCGCAGTGCCCATTACGGCACTGACCATTGCTTCACCTTCTTTTGAAGGCAGCATTGGCAACCAGGTCTGGGCTGGTCAAGAAGAGGGGTCGCTGGCTGAAGATGTCCGGAGTACGCAGGGTGTACAGGATCAGGAAGAGCTGCTGGGTGTGGTCAACCGCTACGTGGCCATTCCACGAGCGGGTCGGCCTTAAGAGCCAAAACTTGCAGCCAGCATTGACCACCTGTCCTCAAAACCCCTACAAGAACGTGGTCAATGAGGCTCTTGAACTAATATGCTCGGTCCGTTGATGATGTGGACATATCCACAAATCAGCAAGATACATTAGCTCTGCTGTGCACCACTCAATATGAGATAAACAATTTACGGAAGGAAATCATCAAGCCTGCCCTCAACCCAAAGTTTGCGGGACTTTGCAAAACACCGGGTTCAGAACCTCCAAATCTGCTCTTTGGAAAGGACCTTCCGAAAAAGGTGAATGACCTAGAGGAAGAATCCTAGACCTTTGGTCTCGTGAGAGCAGGTTTGGGACCGAGCAGACCTAACAAACCCAGGCGGCAGTACCCAACGGCGTCCACCAGTCGTCGACCACCATATGGGACTGGTGAAAGCTCGGGGTCCGCAACCATTCCCCGAAAGCCTTTTTTGGCCAGGGCCCAGAGCGGACCACATGGAAAATGCGCCACCCCCATCAACATCAACAGCAGCCCTCTGCAGCCCAGCAGACACCTCATCGTCCAGCGAAGAGGCAGAAGAAGCACCAGTAACCATGGAGGTAGGTGGGTCTGGTTCCTCTCAACATATGAGCAGTGGGAGCTCTATACTAACAGGGGGGAGATTGCACTTGTTTTTGGATACATGGGAATCCGTCACTAATGACGAGTACATACTCAGCAGCATTCATGGCTATAAAATTGACTTTGTTCATAAAAACATGACGCCAGTTCAGCATACACCCCAAAGGGTATTCACCCTCTCAGTCAAAGAGACACAAGGTCAAGCTGAACTGATGAGGCTACTAGCAAAATGTGTAATTGAAAGAACTAAACATGAACCTTTGGAATTTGTGTCGAATATTTTCACTATAACTAAAAAAGATGGTGGATGTCGCATTATCGTCGACTTAACTACTTTAAACGAGTCTGTTAAGTATATACATTTCAAGATGGAAACTTTTGAAACAGCCAGACTATTGGTTTCTAGAGGGTACTTTCTTGCAAGCATTGATTTAAAAGATGCCTACTAGTCAGCACCCATACATAAGGAGCATTTTAAATACTGTTCAATAAAATCTTAAAACCTGCTTTGGCATTATTGAGGAAACAAAAGCATGTAGTCATGGCCTACTTAGATGACATTTTAATAGGAGGGAAAACCTTGGAGACAGATATTTTGGCAGTAGCAGCCTCCAAACGTCTGTTTGAAACTTTGGGGTTTGTCATACATCCAGATAAATCCAATTTAACACCGCCTACTACCATGGACCATCTTGGATTTGCGATTGACACTGTTCGCATGATTGTAACTCTGCCGAAGGTTGCCAGTGCTTTGGGCTGGGGAGCAACTAACATGCAATCCAGCACAGGGGCAGATGGACTAACTCTGAATCATCTTGCCTACAGACACGGGTATCAACTACTTAGAAATGTTGGGTGCGTTTTATGGTTTAAAAGCATATTCATCTAATACGCATCATGCACATGTCCGGTTGCAATTAGATAACACCACCGTGGTGGCTTATATCAACCACATGGGTGGTGTAAAGTTGATATCGTGTGACAATTTGTTCAACCTAATCTGGCAATGATGTGTCGAAAGACATATTTGGTTATCAGCAACTTACCTACCAGTTAAGCAAAATACAGTGGCGGACACCAGGTCACGTAAATTTTACGATAACATTGAATGGATGTTAAATCCCAAAGTGTTTGCTGAAATTACAAAGCAATATGGCACACCAGATATCGGTCTATTTGCATCCAGGCTGAATCACCAGGTACCAACGTATGTCTCTTGGGTACCAGACCCTGAGGCAGCAGCAGTTGATGCATTCACGCTGCACTGGGGGAAAATGGTATTTTATGCTTTTCCTCCCTTCTGCCTCATCAGTCGGGTATTACGCAAGATTCAATTGGATTCCGCTACAGGAATCTTGATAATACCCGACTGGCCTACACAGCCATGGTTCCCAGTGGCCCTCGACATAGCTGTTGAAACACCGTTGGAATTCCCCAGCAGTCCAGAATTATTAATCCACCCAGGTCAGGCATTAGTTCCCCGTGCCATGACAGAGTCAATCTCCTGGCTTGCAGATTCTAAAAATACCTTTACTGTCTGAGGATGCCATCAACATGATGACCGCATGCCACCGGGAGTCCACCAGGAGACAATACCTGACCAACATAAGGAAATGGGAACGGTATTGCTCCAAAACAGGAACTACCTACACTACAGCTACAGCCGCCACTGTTGTGGAGTTCCTGGTTGGATTACATCGGGAAGGACTCAGCTACAGCGCCATCAATACAGCCAGGAGTGCGTTGTCAGCTTATTTGGTTCCAGCAGCAGGACAACTAGTGGTCCCATCCACTAGTGGTCAAAATCATGAGGGGCAAAGGTTTTATAAATAGCCGCTGGCGGAACCTGCTACATTTGCAGACAGAATTTTAGAGTCTGCAGATAATATTTAATTTAAGCCCGGTGGAGCTCTCTGTTCTTTTGTTGTCATTAATAAATGTTTTTGTTCACAAACAGGTTATTGTTGATTGAGATAACATACTTCCTCCCTGTAAGGTCTTCAGACAGTGAGTGAAGCATGAGCTGGTACATGGTTCGGATTCACAGAGCATTGAAGTCTTCACACAGTCACTCACGTGACTCCGAAATAAAATAGTAAGATTAAATGAGAACTTACCAGTTCGAAGTTTGATCTGTATTTTATGAGGAGTTACGATGAGGGATTACGTGCCCTCCGCTCCCACACTCTATTATACAGATCAACTGGTAATTTAGTTCTCATTTTTTCTTTACTATATTTATTTCAAACATTGTGTTTTTTTCTGTGAATCCACACCACTGCTTTGAAGAATGTCGCGCATGCATGCTGGATGGGGTCTTCATGTAATCCCTCATCGTAATGCCTCATAAAATACAGATCAAACTTCGAACTGGTAAGTTCTCATTTAATCTTACTATCAAATGCGTATATGGATGATTACGTTAGGATCAGAAGTTCATAATATGAATTTCCCTTGGAGTGACTGAGATGAGACGTAATTTGTTCTCTGAAATATATCTGAATAGAAAATATCCACTCCCCCAGAAAATGATAATGTCCATTTGTAAAATGCATACAAGCGAAGATCCTTGCGGGCAAGAGGGAACTGAAGACTAATGTGGCCAGGTATGGAAATGAACTTAATATCAGGATCAGTTTTATAATTACTGTCTGAACCGGCCTGAGCTTGGTATTATGCGTGTGGCCCTGTGTACCTTTGTCCATGGCCTAAAAATATGCCTTCCCGAGCCTCCATTCGCCATGATGGTATTTCAGTCACAGTCACAGAGGCCGACGTCAGAAGATCGTTCAGGGGGGTGAACCCTCGGAAAGCACCTGGACCTGATGGCATACCTGGTCGTGTTCTAAAAACCTATGCAGACCAACTGGCTGGAGTTTACACGGACATTTTCCACCCTTCACTTCCGAGGTCTGAGGTTCCCACCTGCTTCAAAAGGGCATCAATAATACCGGTGCCCAAGAAGAGCAAGGTGACGTGCCTCAATGACTATCGACCTGTGGCACTAACGTCTGTGGTGATTAAATGCTTTGAGAGGGTGATCATGGCGCCAATCAACTCATAGCTGAACAAAAACCTGGACCCACTGCAGTTCGCTTACCGCCACAACAGATCAACGGTGGATGCGATCTCACTTGCTCTCCACTCCGCTCTGGACTACCTGGACAACAAAAACGCATATGTCAGGCTGTTATTCATTGACTACAGCTCGGCATTTAATAGAATCATCCCCTCCAAGCTCTCAGATCTGGGTCTCTGCTCATCCCTCTGCAATTGGATCCTCGACTTCCTCATCCGCAGTTTAGAGTCTGTCCGTATTGGTGGAAATGTTTCTTCCTCGATGAGTTTCTTCAACATCATCTTCCCAAGGAACTGCCAATTCAACCACATATGCCAACCTGGCTGTTGTGGACCACAGTAGCCACAATGTCTGGGGGAAACATAAGCCTTTTTACTAAGTTCACTTCCATTTTTCAATCACAAGCAGGCTGCAGAATGTTTGCCTCATTTAATGCTATCTGTTGCTCTGCAGGTTGGTCTGCTGGTACAAATGTTGTGAAGTGGACATTTCCTGCTGATGTTGGTGGGGAAGCATTTGTGATCGTTCGCCTCTATTCAAGGATTGATGTCAGCTGTCTGAGAACATGGTTATTTCGCCAAGTGTAACGCAATTGGCCGAGGCTCGTAGCGCATCCTGTTAAAATGTACCTTAGTGGTGCAGATGCTTGGCGAAGGGAGCAAGGGGGGTCTCCTTCGAACCACTGCTTCAGGTTGTGGGGTGAAGGTAGAACATCATAAGTGCCTCTGATTACAAAACTTAGCCGAGATCCTTCCATTTGCCGGATGTCACGCCAGCTGAATTTCTTCTTTTCCAGGCTCTCCCAGTTAATCCATTGGCCCTGTTTGGCCAGTGAGACGGTCTTGGCTTGTCGCTCTGCCTCCTCCCATCTTCTCACCTCCTCATCACGAGCTGTATTTTCTGCACTGATGTTGCCTTGTGCCATTGAGGAGCTTTTGGGACGAGCCCAAGTCCAGCTCTCCCGTGATGGACTTGGCCAACCACATCCCGGAAATGAAGAGCAGACCTAGCACTCAGAACGGCTTCAGATGGGATCCACTTCAGATGGGACGTTGCCTCATCGGGGGACGCTGTTCGAATAACAATATCTTCAGATTTAGTGAGGGTCATGAGCTACATTGCTTTAGTGCATTTGAACTCTTCCACAAGGAAAGACAATATTAAAACATGGTGTCAGATCGCGGCCTGGTTCAGGATTCGTCGGGAGTTTTGATTGGGTGCACGGCGACGGCGGACGATGTTTGTGAGTGAGTATTACTGAGAGACGATTGTGCGGCCGACATTGTTTCCAGCGATAGAGGGGTGGATTTGTCAGGAAAATGGAGCATCCAAAGCCTCCTAGGCAAATGGATTTTGAGGCAAGGGACCTGCCAATGGAGTGGAGACAATGCAGGGAGGAGTTTGAGCTCCATGTTGATTTGAGCTTGGAAGGGAAGGATGGCAAGACAATGAGGAAATTGCTCGTGTACCTAGTTGGACCGCAAGAGAGAGAGCTCTACCAAACACTAGAGACATGGATGCCAGACGGCAACGTACAAGAAATTGCGCAAGAGCAGGCTCTCAATGCTTATGAACCGCATTGTCAACCGGTGAGGAACGGAACCATCGACAGGAATAGATTATTTACGAGGAGCCAAGAAAGAGGGGAGACTTTTGGTTTGTTTTTAATAGTACTTAAGCTCTTGCAGCTCATTGCGCGTTTCCGAGAGTTCAAGAATTCACTGATATTTGATAGAATATATGCGGCATAAGAGATGACATGCTGGAGGAGAGACTTCGCGGAGAAACCTCGCTTGACTTAGAAAAGTGGGGGAAGGCATGCCATGCTTCGGTGCTTGCCAAGGCCAATGTTGATGTCCTGTTTGGTGACCAACGAGAAGATGTCTGTGCAGTGAGAGAACAGTGAAAAAGATACCAGCCAACCATACAGCGCAAAATACTGAGAGGAATAATGAGAAATGAGAGGAATGAGGAGAAATGTCCAGCATATGGCCCGGAGTGTTTCAAATGCCATAAGACATATGATTTCACAACACAATTCACGGAAAAGCAGGTGCAACAGAAGAACCAGAAAATAGAAAAGAAAGGGAAAATCTGTGCATGCAGTGGAGGAAGTGTAGTGTTTCAGTGATGAGTATGATGACAGTCAACAGGATGACGAAATTCAACAATGGAATGCAAACAGAAGCAGCAAAAGCAGAAAGTGTGCACAGTGTTGAGATTCAATTACCAAAGAAAATCTTTGCGATCATGAAGCTGAAAGGGAAGACAAAAAAATTCCAGGTGGACAGTGGAGCCACATGTAACATCATTCCCAAGATGTATGCAAAGGATGTGGATGAAACCAAGCAAGTATTGTCGATGTACATAAAAATATGACAGTGATCCCTCTTGGGAAAAGCAATGTGAAACTAGTAAAGCCAAAGAATGGAAGGAAATACAAAGTCGAGTTTGTAGTCCTGGTGGGAATCTGCATTACAAATCTGGGAAGCAGGACAGCCCAGTGGATGGGGCTCACTTCAGAGCGTCAAGATAACATAATGGCATTGAATGGCAGAGAAATCGCTCTGAGCAAGGAAAGACTGATGTCTGAGTATGGCGCTGTGTTTGAAGTGACAGGTACATTTGAGGGCAAGTACCATCTGCAGGTAGATAACAGCATGACGCCGGTGATCCTTCCACCACGAAGAGTCACTGTAGCCTTACGGAGTAAGCTGAAAGCGGAGTTAGGCAAACTAATAGAAGCTGAAATAATTGCCCGAGTAGATACCCATGGGTATCCACCCTTGTGTGCGTAGAAAAGCCCGATGGAAAGTTGAGAGTGTGTTTTGGAGGTATATGAACAAGGGGCTTAAATATGTAAATGACCAATGACGACGATTGAAGATGTCCTCACAGACCTGAATGACGCTAAGGTCTTTAGCACGTTCGATGCCAAGAATGGGTTTTGGCAAGGTGAACTGGACGATGAGAGTTCTCAGCTTCAACATCTAAAACAAATATGGCAGATATAGATGGAGACATGCCATTTGGTCTGTGCACGGCCCCTGAAGAGTTCCAGCGACGATAGAACCAAGTGTTCGAGGGCCGGGGGGGGGGGGGGGGGGGGAGGTCTGTTGCTGACGACATCCTTGTGTTTGGGAAAGGAAAAACTGCAGAGGATGCTGAAAGAGACCATGACAGGAAGCTCAGAGCTCTGATGGAGAGATGTAGGACAGAAACCTGAAGCTGAACAAGGAGAAGGCACAGCTGAAGGTGAAGGAAGTCATATCCCGGAAATGAAGAGCAGACTTAGCACTCAGAACGGCTTCAGATGGGGTCCACTTCCTCCCTGTTGCCACACTGGGGGACGCTGTTCGAATAACAGTATCTTCAGATTCAGTGAGGGTCATGAGCAATCTTGCTTTAGTGCATTTGAACTCTTCCACAAGGAAACAAAATATTATAACATGGTGTCAAATCGCTGCCTGGTTCAGGATTCGTCGAAAGATTTGATTGGGTGCACGGCGACGGCGGACGATGTTTGTGAGTGAGTATTACCGAGAGACGATTGTGCGGCCGACATTGTTTCCAGCGATAGAGGGGTGGATTTGTCAGGAAAATGGAGCAGCTAAAGCCTCCTAGGCAAATGGATTTGGAAGCAAGGGACCTGCCAATGGAGTGAGGAGTTTCAGATCCATGTTGATTTGAGCATGAAGGGAAGGATGACAAGATGATGAGGAAACTGCTCATGTACCTAGCTGGGCCACAAGGGAGAGAGCTCTACCAACCGCTAGAGACGCGGATGCCGGAGGCCAACGTACAAGAAGTTACGCTAGAGCAGGCTCTCAATGCTTATGAACAGCATTGTCAACCGGTGAGGAACGAGGCCATCGACAGGAATAGATTATTTACGAGGAGCCAAGAAAGAAGGGAGATTTTTGTTTTGTTTTTAATAGAAAGTAAGCTCTTGCAGCTCATTGGGCGTTCCAGAGAGTTGAAGGATTCGCTGATATTTGATAGAATAATATGCGGCATAAGAGATAACATGCTGCGGGAGAGACTTCTAGGAGAAACCTCACTTGACTTAGAAAAGTGGGGGAAGGGATGCCAGGCTTCGGTGCTTACCAAGGCCAGAGTTGATGTCATGTTTGGTGACCAACGACAAGACGTCTGTGCAGTGAGACAAGAGCGAAAAATATACCAGCCAACCTGTGCAAATACTGCGGATACAAACATGGGAGGAAGAAGGAGAAATGTCCGGCATATGGCCGGGCGTGTTTAAAATGCCATAAGAAATATAATTTTGCGTCACAATGCTCGGAAAAGCAGGTGCAACAGAATAACTAGAAGAAAGAAAAGATTGGGAAAAACCTGTGCATGTAGTGGAGGAATTAGAGTTTTCCAGTGATGAGTATGATGACAGTCAACAGGATGATGAAATTCGCACAATAGAACTGCAAGCAGAAGCAGTAAAAGCAGAAAGTGTGCACAGTGTTAAGGAGATTCAATTCCCAAAGAAAATCCTTGCGATCATAAAATAAAATTCCAGGTGGACAGTGGAGCCACATGTAACATCCTTCCCAAGATGTATGCAAAGGATGTGGATGAAACCAAACACGTATTGTCGATGTACAACAATACGATAGTGATGCCTCTTGGGAAAAGCAAGGTGAAACTAGTAAACCCATAGAATGGAAGGAAATACAAAGTAGAGTTTGTAGTCCTGGAGGAAAACTGCCTGCCAATCCTGAGCAGCAGGGCAGCCCAGCAGATGGGGCTCATCTCAGTGTGTAAAGAGAACATAATGGCATTGAAAGGCGGATACATCCCTCTGAGCAAGGAAAGACTGATGGCTGAGTAATCCGATGTGTTTGAAGAACATATATTCACACTGAGCAGAGCTTATATACATACTGGCAAGACTTACAGGACCATGAGAAAACTGGAGACTGTAAACCTGGCAAGGCACATCCCAATATCACAGCCTCTGCTAAATGGCATGAGAGATGCAACGAAAAAACATGAGACTATGCAGAGACTGCAAGAGGTGATCAAACGAGGCTGGCCAGAGAACAAGAAGGATGTTGACGCAGAGCTTATCTCATATGTCCATGTGCGGGACGAGCTGAGTGTTGGAGATGGACTCATATTTAGAGGAGAGAGAGAGTAATCATCCCTAAAGCCAGGAGACGAGACATGATCACACGAATACTTGATTCCCACATTAGTGTGAATGGCTGTCTAAGAAGGGCAAGATAATGTTTGCACTGACCCGGAATGAGTGTGGAAATCAAGGACTTGGTACAGACATGCGTGACATGTCAAGCTCAAGGGAAAGAGCAAACAAAAGAAAGACTGTATTCCCATGAAATTGCAGAGAGGCGATGGGCGAAGGTGGATGCACATTTGTTCCACTTGGATGGAAGGAACTATTTGATCACTGTGGACTACTTCTCAGGATATTGGGAAATAGACCATCTAGAGAAAACACTGGCTTTTAATATCATCCTTAAAACCAAAGACCAGTTTTCAAGATATGGAACACCACATCAGCTCTTCACATATATGGGCCACAGGTCACAGCTGAGGAGTTCAAGAGATTTGCCAAGAAGAGGCAGTTTGAACATACGACCGCATCACCCCATTATGCACAGAGAAATGGAAAGGTGGAGAGCAATGTGAAAGTTGCGAAGGAGCTGACCCTTACCTGAGCATACTAGCTTTTTGCACCACACCAACACCTGGCATGAGTAACAGTCCAGTACAATGACTGACGAACAGACGGTCCAGGACCAGTCTACCAACCATTCAGAGGCTGTTCAAACCTGAAATTCAGAAAAATGTAGGAGCTGAGTTGAGAGGAGCTAGAGACAGACAAGCAGACTACTACAACAGAGGATCCCAAGATCCGATTCCCCTGAAAGCTGGTGATCCAGTTCGCGTGAAGCCGACCGGTGACCAACATCAGCCCTGGAGGAAGGCTGTGGTTGTAGGCCGTGTGGCACAACCCAGATCGTATGAATTCAGGACCGAGGACGGCTTTATATATCGTTGGAATCGTCGCCATCTGAGGAAGACCAACGAGCCATTTCATCACGCTGATGTGGACCTGGATGTCCTGGTGACGTTGCCTGAACCGGAGCGAGAAAATCGACCTATGAGCCGACCATCGGTCCCCAGGGAGCATCAAACCCTGACAACAAGATCTGGTAGATGCGTTCGTAGACCACGCTATCTGCAGGATTATGTACCCAAATAAGCATAGTGCCTGTGCATGGAGTTGATAGACGCTGGCATCCCTCAACTGTTCTGCACGGCGGACGAGATGAGAGCTCAGCTGAGATGGTTGCGCCCTGGTAAAGCAGCTGGCCCTGATGGTGTATGCCCCAGGCTACCGAAAGACTGTGCGGCTCAGCTGTCAGAACCCCTCCAGACCATTTTCAATCTGAGCCTCCAGTCAGAGAGGGTACCAGGTCGGTGGAAAACATCATGTCTCTTGCCCGTTCCCAAAGCAGGGAGGCCGATCGAGATGAACGACTACAGACCAGTGGCCCTCACACCCCACATCATGAAGACGATGGAGCGGCTTCTCATTCGTCTCCTGAGACCATAAGTCCTGTATGCACTATACCCACTATCGTTTGCATACCAGAAGAGCATTGGGATGGATGACGCAGCCCTCTACATGCTGCACCGGATCTGCGCCTTTTTGGACGAACCAGGTGACTATGTGAGGATTATGTTCTTCGACATCTCAAGTGCATTTAACACCATCCAACCCCTGTTTCTGAATGACAAGCTTAAGAAGATGGGGGTGGACTCCACCTTTGTCTCCTGGATATACAACTACCTGACGGGTCGAACACAGTTTGTTAAGCTGGGGGACTGTGTTTCCGGGACAGTGGTGTGCAATGTTGGAGCCCCACAGGGAACGGTTCTGGCCCCGTTCTTCTCCACCCTGTATACTGCAGACTTTAATTATACACATGCCACGAACAGAAATATTCAGATGACACAGCGATTGTGGCATGTGTAAGTAATGGATATGAGGAGGAATACAGCAACTTGACCAGTGCTTTCTGTGCCTGGTGTAAAGTGAACTGGCTCATCCTGAACACAACTAAGACCAAAGAGATGGTGGTTAAGGGTCTTGACCCGAAACGTCGCTTATCTTCTTCGCTCCTTAGATGCTGCTGCACCCGCTGAGTTTCTCCAGCCTTTTGTGTACCCTGGTGGTTAACTTTGGCAGGTCCAATCTCCCCCTTCAGCCGGTCAGCGCTACAAGGGCTGACATTGAGGTGGTGCAGACATATAAATACCTTGGATTGCACCTGGATACCAAACTGGCCTGGTCTGTCAACTCTGACGCCTTCTACAAAAAAGTCCAGAGGAGACTCTTTTTCCTCAAAAGGCTCAAATCCTTCAATGTGCATAATGATATGGTGCACATGTTTTACAACAATGTGGTTGCAAGTGTGATTTTCTACGCTGTTGTCTGCTGGGGCAAAAACAACAAGAAGCTGGACAAACTGGTCAAACGAGCTAGCTCAGTGCTGTAGGGGAGAGTGGACTCTGGGATGGATGTGCTTGAGAGGCATATGAGGCGCAACGTGCAGGTCCTCCAGAAAAACACCGGACATCCCCTCCATGCAATTCTGGGGGTCAAAAGAGCACACGTAACAACAACCGACTCCTCCCCCTGTCCTGTAGAACGGAGCGGTTCAGGAGATCGTTCACCCCTGCAGCCATTAGATTTTATAACTCGGACCGCTAGGCTGTAGGGGGATGCATTTTTGCATATTTTTAATTGTTAATTATTGGTATTTGTAAGTAGTTATTGCTCACATTTTCCACATTGTATTTTTATGTATGTTCTGTCTGCGTTCGCTTTGAATGTGTGGGTTTGTTGGTTTGGGGCTTCTGGACAACTGAATTACCACGAGGAGATCAATAAAGTATTTTGTTTTAAGATTTAAAATGCTATTATGCTATGTTTAACATGTTAATGCTATATTTTTCTTTTATAGTTGCATAGCTTTATTTAGAAGTAGTGGTAATGGCCATTTAAAAACTAAACAAATAAATAAAAGGGGAAATAAATAAATACATAAATAAACAAACAAAGTAAGAAATGAAAAGGAGAAAGGAAATGAGGAACCAGACGTGTTGTTGAATGTTTAGATAATTCCCAGCACTGAACTGTCGCAGATCCAAGGAATGAGAATGTGGAAGCTGCCACGTAAATGGACTGTCGGTCATGTTGGAAAATGGACAGTCGGACACATGTTGTACTCGGTGAAATACTATGCTATGGAAGAACGTAATGTATTGCCATACATGTTAAGTGCCTGTACATATGCGTTCTGTAATCAAAGTGGGATGGTATGGGATTAGTGCCGCCTGTGGTGCAGTACCCATGATACAAGGGTTGCACTTGAACCCGAGGGGGACCAATATCCTGGCAGGGAGATTCGCAAAGGCTACTGGGGCAAGATAGATCCTAAATAAAGACTTTAAACTAGAAAGGCTTGGGGGAGGGATTCGGGTAGAGGGGGCTAGGGGACAGGGTGTGGGGCAAGAGGCAGAGAAGGGAAGCACTCGGACACAAAATGTAGGCGAGAAACAGGAAAAAGATAATAGACAGAGATTAAGGGATGGTGGGTTTCTAAAATGTGTATTTTTTAATGCTAGGAGCATTGTAAGAAAGGTGGATGAACTTAGACACCTGGAAATATGATGACACCTGGAAATATGATGTTGTGGCAATCTGTGAAACATGATTACAGGAGGGCTGAGATTGGAAACTAAATATTCCAGGATTTCGTTGCTTCAGGTGTGATAGAATTGGAGGGACCAGAGGTTGAGGTGATGCATTGCTTGTCAGAGAAGATTTTACAGCAGTGTTTTGGCAGGATAGATTAGAGGGCTCGTCTAGGGAGGCTATGTGGGTGGAACGGAGAAGTGCGAACGGTGTAGCAACACTTTTGGGGGTGTATTATAGACCGCCAAATGGGGAGCGAGAACTGGAAGCAAAAGACTTGCAGCTGTAATTGCAGCGAAAGGTGGTTCTACAAAGTATTGACTCAGGGGGGCTGAATACTTTTGTACGCCACACTTTTCAGTTTTTTATTTGTAATAACATTTGGAAACGATGTATCATTTTCCTTCCACTTCACAATTATGCACCACTTTGTGTTGGTCTATCACATAAAATCCCAATAAAAAACATTTACGTTTGTGGTTGTAACGTGACAAAATGTGGAACAGTTCAAGGGGTATGAATACTTTTGCAAGCCACTGTAAATCCATCCAGTGATTTGGCCTCCACTGCCCTCCGTGGCAGGGAATTCCACTTCCATGGTACATCTTTTCTGAAGAGCTCGTTCAAGGGATATAAACAGGTGGACAGACATGGCACGAAGTCACCACAATAATGTACTTATCCCAAAAAGGATCGTATCTCAGATAGGTTTCTGGAAGCGTGCGCGTTCCTGATCGCATCAACTTTATCCTTGGCGGGGTGTCCTTGTCAATATTATGTCCCAAGTACTCTACCAAATGCTGAAAGAACTCAATTTTGTGCCTTCACACTTACACTCTGTGTTTCAAGGCGTTTCAGTACCACTTCCGACCTGTCATCATGTGTCTGCCTGCCAGGGGCTGAGATGAGGATGTCATCCAAGTAAAACATCACACCTTCAATTCCGTCTAGAATTTGTGTCATGAACCCTTAAAAATCCTTGGGACTGATGATATGTCAAATGGCAGCATATTGAACTGAAACAATCCCAAATGCGTGTTGATAGTCAGCTTGGATTTCGATTCTCTCTAAACTAAACCAATCTGAAACAAACTAAAGGAAGCTGTTCAGCTATTTCTAAACTGAATGTCCTCCTCCTTTAACCAGACGGATTCTCCTTCGTCGAGGAGTTGAATCATTTGTGGCTCGACGACACCACCCTATGAAAATTGACTGCCGTGTTTGCTGCCATCATCAACACTTCAAACGTTGTTTCCTGGCCAAAGCATCAAGGGATATTCCCATTTGATCGTGTGGCACAATAGAAATGCAACTGATATCCCAGCCCAAGTAGAGCCAAACCTTAGCTCAGCCAATTCATTTTTGCAGGAGAACGGATCTTGCTCCGTGGGCTCGTGTTTTGCTTGTTGAAGGTTTTCCAGTTCTTCCTTTTCCTGCAAAATGAAAATAGTGCTCAATCTTTATACACACATGAATGCAAAACAAGATTACAGCATATCTATGCTGTGTCCGGCTTGGAATCGTTTAAATTTTAAAAAAAATAAATACGCAAATATTTTGTCATCATATGCATCCTAAGGAGCAAGTCCCATCAATGAGCTTCATCTTTGGTACCTTGAGATTTAGTATCCTGCTCAATTTATTCATTGATGCAAGGGCTTGTTTCCGTGCATGTCGTTAGTAAATGAAAGTGCTTTTTTAAAAAGTCCATTCTAAGATTTGTGTTTAAAAAACATTAATTTCAGACGCAGAAGATGTCATTTTGCCCATCATGTCCAAAACTGAACTTTAAGTTGAACTAGTCAAATGTTTATATATAAAGGAGTAAATTCGATAAAATGACTACTATTTTGTACTTTCCAGATTTGTCAGCGATTTCGAAAATATACTTCTGTCTCTATTGTTTGTCATTTTAATTTTAATATTAGAAATTGAGCATGTGCATGATAAAATGCTTTCTCATATTATGAGGCCAGCCATCTCAGTCCAACTTATAATGGCACTGAAAATTGAGTTGAAGGCTTTCTCAGTTTAGCAATTATCAGTATATATTTGTTAAAGAAGGTACTGCAGATGCTGGAAAATCGAGGGTACACAAAATGCTGGAGAAACTCAGCGGGTGCAGCAGCATCTATTGTTGTACTTTCCAGATTTGTCAGTGATTTCCAAAAGTGTACTTCTGTCTCTATTGTTTGTCATTCTACTTTTAATATTAGAAATTGAGCATGTCTGAAGAAGGAATCGGCCCGAAACTTTGCCTATCTCCCTCGCTCCATTGATGCTGCTGCACCTGTTGATTTTCTCCAGCATTTTGTACCATCAGTATATATTTACCTTCCCAAAACTACTGAAGGCTTTAGACTTTCGGGATGCAGCAGGGAAACAGGCCCTTCGCCCAATAAGTCTTGGCTGACCAGCGATCACCCCGGACTCTATCCTGCACACTAGGGACAATTTACAATTTTTGCCGAAGCCAATTAACCTGCAAACTGGTACGCCTTTGGCGTGTTGGAGGAAACAGTAGCATCTTGAGAAAACCCACGTGGTCACGTGGAGAACGTACAAACCTGGTACTGACAGCACCCGTGGTCAGGATCGAACCCGGTGGTCTGGTGCTGTAAGGCGGCAACTTTACCACTGTGCCACTGTGCTGCCTCCCCAAACAGAAACATATTTTTTTCAACCTTGGCAAAAAATTAATAATAGCGTAAGATGTCGAGCGAACTCAAGCATTAAATTTCCACAGACATACAAAATCAAAATTTAAACTGAAAGTGTCAGACTGAGCACATACCATATGCTTTTGGCCAGCTGTGGTTTGCTTTGTCCATCCTTGATCCTGTCCTCATCTCTGAAGATCCCCAAGTTCCTCCTCCAGCTCCTGCAGTTCTGAGATCAAATCTGGATCAGAGCAGCCAAGAAAGAACCAGTCATCCTCAATCAGTTTTGTGCCACAGGAAGACACGTCATTCACAAAGACAGCATGAACACATACACAAGATAGACTGATTGGACCCTAGTGACCATCGCTACCTCCTGGTTTCCCCAAGGTAAGGAGTTCGTTTCTGACTGGGCTAACACACCTAGCAGCTGGCTGGCTTTAACTTTTGAAAGCTTGCAGAAACAAAGCCAAATTTACATAACTGGTATCTCAGAGACAACTAATACCAATACTGATTTATGTATAGATATTATTTCAGTATTTTTTCTGGATAGGCAGATGTGTCATTTAACCTGCAAATCCATTTATAAACTGAATGAAGTCTCTGTCGTGGCCAGTTGGACAAAAAGGTATGTTTTCTACCTTTGCAATGTAAATTTAGGGGAAAAAATAAATTATTTCACATTGAAAAGTTATAAGGAAGTTTGGTTCATTTTACTTACATCAGGTAATGGATGGAATAAACTATGGGTTAAAATAGTAAGATTAAACAAGAACTTACCAAGTTTGAAGGTTGATCTTTATTTTATGAGGAGTTGCGGTGAGGGATTTCATGAAGACCCCGCCAGCACGCATGCGCGACATTCTTCAAAGCAGCGGTGTGGAATCACAGAACGATCCATGACTGGAAATAGTAAAATTAATGACGTAGAACATACCAGTTGACCTTATGATAGAGGGTTGGGAGTGGAGGGCAGGAAATCCCTCACCGCAACTCCTCATAAAATAGAGATCAACCTTCGAACTTGGTAAGTTCTCGTTTAATCTTACTATTTTATTTCGGAGTCACATGAGTGACTTCGTGAAGATTTCACAACTCTGTGATTTCACGCCCTGGACAACGTCCATGCTATCACACTGCCGCAATACTGATGGAGGAAGGTAGTTAATGCATTCCAGACTGAACAGGCTAAAAAATAATGCACAGTTATTAACACAAATAATAACAAAGCAAAAGACCCCTAATTCGGGGACAAATCATTCACGGAGCGGCACCCAGCACGGCTTCCGCGAGCATTGCGGGGACGACCAGCGGCTTATTGTAGAACCACTGGAAGGTTGCTTCACTGGCCAGCCCGAGGTGGCGAGGATGTGGTCTATTGGCACCTCCATGGCCCTCACCGCTGATGTGGATGCAGCCCTGGTAGAGTGAGATTTTAAAATGTTAGTATCTACTCCTGCTGCACCCAACACCGCCCTGAGCCACCTTGCGATAGTCTGCACAGTCACCCGGTGATGTGGTTGTTTGTGGCTGATGAGGAGCCCCTGTTCCATCTTCCGGATGGTTCGTGCTGTTCTGATGTAGTGGCGGAGCAGCTGCTGTAAGGCCTGGACTCGATGAGCTGTAGTCAGTGTCATCAACATCACCACTTTGAGGGTGAGCTTATTGAGCCTCTTTCATAGGGGACCAGTTCCTCAGTAGGGACATTACTATCCCTACGTCCCAGGTGATGTTGTGTCTGGGTCGTGGAGTGTTGGTGTTGAACACACCCCTCATGAATTTGGACACGAGGTGGTTTTGAGCCTACACCTATGTCCTGGTATGAGGACAGCGCACTCCTGGCGCTGTTGATGGTACTGTAGCTGACGCCCTCATCATAATGAAGGCCCGCTAGGAATTCCAGGACATCAGGGATCGTGGCCGAGTTGTAGGTCGTGTTGGTACGGGAGCAGAAGGCCTCCCACTTGCTGACCTGGGTGTGCTACTGCCTCCTGGTTGATGTTCGGCAAGCCAACAGTGTAGGTGACCATGGCACGGGTGACCATCCCCCGTAACGGGGTTGGTAATCAATTTGGGGTTTTATCAATTTGAACCCACGGACGTTTCAAAATGGGAGGACCACCGGGTACCATGGCTGTGTAGGCCAGTCGGGTATGATCAAAATACCTGTAGCAGAATCCAGTTGAATTTCTGCAATAACCCGACATGAGGCAGAATGGGGGAAATGCGTAGCAAAACAATTGCCCCTAATGGAAGAGAATAAACATCCATAGCTGCTGCCCCAGGTCTCGTTCCCAAGACACATACGTTGGTATCTGATGGTTCAACCTGGACGCAAAAAAAGGTCTATATCTGGTGCGCCAAACTTAGCTATAATTTCAGCAAAATTTTTGGGGTTCAACATCCATTCGATGTTATCATTGAACACTCGTGACCTAGTGTCCACCACTGTGTTGACTACCCTGGTAGATGGGTCGCTGTTATCCAAATATGTATCTCAATGTACCAGTTGCCAGATTGTGTTTGCCAATTCGTCAAAAGATAATGACCTGATATGATTTATATAAGACACCACCGTGGTGTTATCCTTTTGGAGGCGGACATGTAAATGCTGTAAGTTCGTGCAGTAATGCCCGCAGCCCATGGAAAGCCCCTAACATCTCCAGATAGTCTATCCATTGTGTCTGGCGAAGGGTAAACTCGTGAGGGTCCCATCTGCCACCACACATGACGAGGTGTCAGTTTGCACCCCAGCCTTGTGCGCTTGCGTCAGTCTGTAGCACGAATGATGGTTGCTAACTATGATGGGTTTGTGACTCTCACTAATATTGTTAATCCACCATTGTAGCTCAGCTTTAGCCTTAATTGGCAGCCGTATCGGTCTGTCCAAGTGCTCAGCATTGGCTTTCAAAGCTGAGATCTTTGCTCTTTGTAAGTTTTGGTAATGTAATGGTCCAAATTGCGCAGCTGAGAATGTAGCTACCAATTTTCCCAATTACCTTGGCCGTCTGTCTGATAGTCGGTACCCTGGCGCAAGCAAGACTGTTGCATGCTTCTTTTATGTCTGAAGCTTTGTTGGTCGGATGGTGATCATCATTTGGTTTGTGTCACTGGTGAAGCCCAGGTAGTCCATAACTTGAGACGGGTTAGTTTGGATAGTAGGAACTTCCTGTGAGATTCTATGATGGGAACTGTATAGTATGCATCTTTTAAATCGATGCAAGCCATAAAGTACCCCTGGTAAAGCAGCTGCTTAGCTGTTTCAAAGGTTTCCATTTTGAAATGGGTATATTGTAGGAAAGTGTTCAACTGGGTTAGGTCTATGATAATCCGACAACCCACCATCTTTTTTGTTTTTTGTAAAGATGTTGGACACAAACTCAAGGGGTTTCGTGTGTCATTTGACCTATCACCCATTTGGCTGCTAGCCGCAGAATTTTTGCATGTCCCTCCTTTATCTCGCTTTGAGAGAGCGTAAATGTGCACAGAGGTTCATGCTGTGGAGGAGGAATTTACCATTAATAAATTCTATGACATAACTGTGAACACTCTATAGAATAAACGTGTCTGTGGTTATTGCATCCCAAGCACCACGAAATTCCCGCAAAACCGTCCCCATACTTGTGAGGTTATAATTGCTACTTTCTTAGACAAATCAACCCCCGTACCTCCATGGTCAACGGCGGTTCTTGGTATATAGTGTTTTGGGGAGACGTTGTGTTGCTTGTCGTGGCTGTGGCCGCATCTTCCATGCGGGCCTATGCAGGCCTTGCCCTAAAAAAGGTCCCTGCAGTTGGTGGACTAGAGGCGGATAGGTTCTTCGTGCCCTATCCGGCTGGCGAGGTTTCCAGGTAGGGTACGGTTGTTTGTCGCAGATACGGGAGTACTTTAGCCGGTGGCGGTGTCGTAAGGCCAACGGTCTTGGCCTCCTCGCCCATTCTTTGACCTGTTTCAGCAGATCTTCCCCGAACAGCTGATGAAGTGGTGGAGTGGTGGAGGTACGGCACCACCCTGCAAATTTTGGGTTGAGAGTGGGCCGGATGGAGCTCTCTTACGATGACAGATTATTTCAAACTGCGTATTGCAGAGAAGTGCTAGGGCATCCTGCTGCGCACTGGTCACGTTATCCCCAACGAGGATCTTGGCATATGCTGTAATGCCCCGTCGACAGGAGTTTTAGGATGCGCTGGAGGCGTACGTCCTGCATCTTGGTGGTGGTACTCAAATTCCCCCAGATTCGGGCATTGACCGTGGGGACACTTAAGTTGATGCAGTTTTTTCGGGGGGCTTGAACATGGCCATGGTTTAATTGACTATCTGACCCTGAAGCTGGCGTGTGGTCAGATAATTAATGGTTCCCGCCAGTTTGGGGTGCAGCGGCTCCCCGGTGTGGGTAGCAGTGGCAAATATCCCCACTATGTCCCAGCAGGTCCGTACCTTGCTCTGGATCTGCGGCCTCCGGCATCCCTGGTTCTTCATCGAAGTCAGCGTCCTGGGCAACTTCTGGCACTGCTGGGCTGGAGAAGACGAGATGCTGGGTGGTCTGCTGGCGTGGCTTGTGGAGGCCCGAGACTCCAATTCATCCCGGTCCATATCCTGCTGGACTAGTTGCTCCACCAAGAGCTCCAACCTTGCAATGCAACCGTCCCCGCTACTCGCGGCGGACAAGCCGACTTCCCCAGGCTCTGCAATTTCTCTGGGGCTTCCACCAGCGGATCACACCTCCATAAGGTGCAGACTAGGGTCCGGTGGTAGGTCGCCGTGGACAAATGCTCCTGCAGGCCCATACGACTCCCGCACGGACATACCGCTAGTCGGCCATCGAGTGGACTGTGGTGCTTCCCCTGCCTGGTAGGAAGGCAGTGGAGATGAGTCGGCGCCGGCCCCCGGTACCTAGCTCCCCGAAGTCCGTGCAGGCTTACCTCCACTGCAGACATATATCTCCGTGGAGGTGCATGGTCAGCAGCTGCCCAGAGCTAAGCTGGTCGACCGTGTACTGCTGCCACCGACGTGCTTGACCACCGCAGCCTGACGCGGCGTTGTGTCGGCAGCTCCTGCTCCTGCAGGGCTGCTCGACGCAGCAGTAGCAGTATCTTCCCTACGGCAGATATCCTCGCAGCTGTACGTGGCGTGCCGCGGCTGCGGGGCTCCCCTGTAACACAGTAGTTAACATAGGAACATAGACATTAGGTGCAGGAGCAGGACATTCGGCCCTTCGAACCTGCACTGCCATTCAATATGATCATGGCTAATCATCCAACTCAGTATCCTGTACCTTCCTTCTCTCCATACCCCTTGATCCCTTCAGCCACAAGGGCCACATCCAACTCCCTCTTAAATATGGCCAACGAACTGCCTCAACTACCTTCTGTGGCAGAGAATTCCACAGATTCACCACTCTCTGTGTGAAAAACGATTTTCTCATCTCGTCCTAAAAGACTTCCCACTTATCCTTAAACTGTGACCCCTTGTCCTGGACTTCCAACATCGGGAACAATCTTCCTGCATCTAGCCTGTCCAACCCCTTAAGAATTTTGTAAGTCTCTATGAGATCACCCCTCAATCTTCTAAATTCCAGCGAGTACAAGCCAAGTCTATCCAGTCTTTCTTCATATGGAAGTCGTGCCATCCCAGGAATCAGTCCTGGTGAACCCTCTCCGTACTCCCTCTATGGCAAGAATGTATTCCTCGGATTAGGAAACCAAAACTGTACTAATACTCCAGGTGTGGCCTCACCAAGACCCTGTACAACTGCAGTAGAACTTCCCTGCTCTTGTACTCAAATCCTTTTGCTATGAATGCCAAACATACCATTTCGCTTTCTTCACAGCCTGCTGCACCTGCATGCCTACTTTCAATGACTGGTGTACCATGACACCCAGGTCTCGCTGCATCTCCCCTTTTCCTAATCGGTCACCATTCAAACAATAGTCTACCTTCCTTTTTTTTTGCCACCAAAGTGGATAACCTCACAATTATCCACATTATACTGCATCTGCCATGCATTTGCCCACTCACCCAGTCTGTCCAGACCATCCTGCAGCCTCCTAGCATCCTCCTCACACCTAACACTGCCCCCCAGCTTCGTGTCATCCGCAAACTTTGAGATGTTGCATTTAATTCCATCGTCCTAATCATTAATGTATATTGTAAATAGCTGGGGTCCCAGCACTGAGCCTTGCGGCACCCCACTAGTCACTGTCTGCCATCCTGAAAAGGACCCGTTTCACTCCCTACTCTTTGCTTCCTGTCTGCCAGCCAGTTCTATATCCACATCAATACTAAACCACCAATACCGTGTGCTTTAAAGTTTGTATACCAATCTCTTGTGTGGGACCTTGTTGAAAGCCTTCTGAAAGTCCAGATACAACGCATCCACTGCTTCTCCTTATCCACTCTACTAGTTACATCCTCAAAAAATTCAATAAGATTCGTCAGACATGATTTACCCTTCTTAAATCCATGCTGACTTTTGTCCAATGATTTCACCACTTTCCAAAATGCGCTGCTACCCCATCTTTAATAATTGACTCTAGCAGTTTACCCACTACCGATTGTAGAGAAGGTACACAGACACCTTAAAGTAGTCAGTACTTTATTAAGCATACATTATACATAGCCCTGGCAGTACGTGGTCTGTCACGAACACTAGAGAGAGAGCTAGGGGCGTGTGGTTACAATTATACTAACTGGTGGGGGAGTGGTTAGCATGGACATCGTTACTATCAATTAAAGGTGTACACACATATCATCTACTCCGATGTTAGACTAACTGGTCTGTAATTCCCCGTTTCTCCCTCCCTTTTTAAAAAGTGGGGGTTACATTAGCTACCCTCCATTCCTCAGGAACTACTCCAGAATCTAAAGAGTTTTGAAAAATTATCACTAAGGCATCTGCTATTTCTGGGGCTACATTCCTTAAGTACTCTGGGATGCATCCTATCTGGCCCTGGGAATCCATCAATTTACCCAACACCACTTGCCGGCTAACCTGGATTTCACTCATTTCCTCCATCTCATTTGACCCGCGATCCCATGCTATTTCCGGCAAATTATTTATGTCTTCCTTAGTGAAGACAGAACCAAAGTAGTTATTCAATTGGCCTGCCATGTCCTTGTTCCCCATGATCAATTCACCCGTTTCTGACTGCAAGGGACCTACATTTGTTTTAACTAATCTTTTGCGCTTCACATATCGGTAAAAACTTTTGCAGTCAGTTTTTATGTTTCCTGCCAGTTTTTCTTTCATACTCCATTTTCCCTTTTCTAATTAAGCCCTTTGTCCTCCTCTGTTGGTCTGTGAATTTCTCCCAGTCCTCTGATAGGCTGTTTTTTTTCTGGCTAATTTGTACGCTTCATCTTTTTCTTTGATACTATCCCTGATTTCCCTCGTTCTCCACGGATGCGCCACCTCCCCTGATTTATTCTTTTGCCATACTGGGATGTACAATTGTTGTAGTTCATCCATGCAGTCTTTAAATGCATTCTATTGCATATCCACCGTCAACCCTTCAAGAATCAATTGCCAGTCGATCTTGGCCAATTCACGTCTCATACCCTCAAAGTTACCTTTCTTTAAGTTCAGGACCCGTGTTTCAGAATTAACAGAATTTCAGAATTCTCTCGTTGGTTCCTCCACATGTTGGTTTAGAAAACTATCCCGCATACATTCCAAGAAATTATCTTCCTCAGCACCCCTGCCAATTTGATTCACCCAATCTATATGTAGATTGAAGTCACCCATTATAACGGTTTTACTTTAGTTGCACGCATTTCGAATTTCCTGTTTGATGCCATCCACAACTCCACTACTACTGTTAGGTGGCCTGTACACAACACTCACTAGCGTTTTCTGCCCCTTACTGTTTCGCAGCTCCACCCATATCGATTCCATATCCTCCAAGCTAATGCCATTCCTTTCTATTGCGTTAATCTCCTCTCTAACCAGCAACGCTGCCCCACCTCCTTTTCCTCTCTGTCTAGCCTTCCTGAATATTGAATATCCCTGGATGTTCAGCTCCCAGCCTTGGTCACCCTGGAGCCATGTCTCCGTGATCCCAACTATATCATAATTATTAATAGCTATCTGCACATTCAACTCATCCACCTTATTACGAATACTCCTCGCATTGAGACACAAAGCCTTCAGGCTTGTTTTTACAACACTCTTGGCCCTTTTACAATTATGTTGAAAAGTGGCCCTTTTAGATTTTTGCCCTGGATTTGTTTTCCTGCCACTTTTCACCTTGCTATCTATTGCTCCTAATCCTCATTTTTACACCCCTTCTGTCTCTCTGATCACACATTTAAGAAACCCTCCACTTCTAATTCTCCGTTTGTTATTTTTTTTTCTTCTTTCCTCCCTAAGATTTGCGTCTGACTGCTTCTCTTCTCTCTGCCTCCTGCCTCACAAACGGACTACTTGCCTTCTCTATTTGAGTCCCTCCCCCCAACCGATCTAGTTTAAAGTCTCCCAGTAGCCTTTGCAAATCTCCCCGCCAGGATATTGGTTCCCCTCGGGTTCGAGTGCAACCCGTCATTTTTGTACAGGTCACACCTTCCCCAAAAGAGGTCCCAATGATCCAGAAACTTGAATCTCTGCGCTCTGCACCAGTCCTTTAGCCACGCATTTATCCTCCACCTTGCTCCATCCCTTCTCTCACTGTCGCGTGGTACAGGCAGTAATCCTGAGATTGTTACCTTTGCGGTCCTTCTCCTTAACACTCTTCCTAACTCCCTAAATTCCTCTTTCAGGATCTGCTCTCTTTTTCTACCTATGTCATTGGTACCTATATGTACCACGACCTCTGGCTCCTTTCCCTCCCATTTCAAGATATCTTGGACACGTTCAGTCACATCCCGGACCCTGGCACCAGGGAGGCAAACTACCATCCGGGTCTCCTGACTGCGTCCACAGAAACGCCCATCTGACCCCCTAACTATAGAGTCCCCTATTACTGCTCCCCTCCTCTTCTTGTCCTTACCCTTCTGAGCAACAGGGCCGGTCTTTGTACCGGAGGCCCGGTCGCTGTTGCTACCCCCAGATAGGCTGTGCCCCCCAACAATACTCAAACAGGAGTACCTATTGCCAAGGTGTACAGCCACCAGGGTACTCTCTAGTCCCTGCCTCTGCCCCTTGCCTCTCCTAACCATGACCCACTTGTCTGCCTCCTGTGGTTTTGGAGTTACCACCTGTCTGTAGCTCCTCTCTATGGCTTCCTCACTCTCCATGACCAGACGTAGGTCATCGAGCTGCTGCTCCAGGTACCGAATACGATCCATTTGGAGCGCCATCTTGACGCACCTGGCGCAGATGTGGATGTCTGGAGAGCTATCTGACTGCATGACATCTGGCATCCAGAACAGTAAACTGCCCTGGCACTCATCCTCCCCCTTACCCTGGATACAATACAATACAATTACAATGAACAATACAATGCAAGGATTTTAGCTGAAAGAAATCAGCAGGGATCTGACTGCCAATTGGTGGAGATCTGACTCCCTCGAGTCGTCTTCCACCAATCAGCGGCTTCCTCAACTGCGAGCTGGGAGTTTTGAACTGCGAGCTGCGAATGGAACGCTACGGATTTGGGTACTCCTCCCACTGCAACCGCTCTTGGGCCTCTGTGGAAACAAGCCCCGCGATCGAGTTTTTTAAACTTACAGCTCGGACGTTGCTCCTCCCACTGCAACCGCTCCTGGGCCTCTGTGGAAACAAGCCCCGCGATCGAGTTTTTAAACTTACAGCTCGGACGTTGCTCCTCCCACTGCAACCGCTCCTGGGCCTCTGTGGAAACAAGCCCCGCGATCGCGTTTTTAAACTTACAGCTCGGACGTCGCTCCTCCCACTGCAATCGCTCCTGGGCCTCTGTGGAAACAAGCCCCGCGATCGAGTTTTTAAACTTACAACAGAATATAGGAATATGTAAACATAGTACATAACGGGAGAAGAGAAAAAAAAAGAAAAAAAAAAAACAATAAATAACAAATATAGTGCAATATCAATATAGTATTTTGCAGTTCAGAGTTCAGAGCGTATTCGTTATTGTGTTTAATAGCCTGATCGCTGAAGGGAAGAAGCTGTTCCTGAAACTGGACATTAGAGTTTTCAGGCTTCTTTATCTTCTTCCTGATGAAAATGGTGAAATGAGTGTATGGCCAGCATGGGATGGGTCTTTGATGATTTTCGCTGCCTTTTTGAGGCAGTGACTACGATACATCCCTTCGAAGGTGGGAGGTCAAAACAGGTGATGGACTGGATAGTGGTCACAACTTGTTATAGCATTTTTCACTCCTGGACGTTCAAGGTGCCGAACCAGACCAGGCAACCAGTCAGCACGCTCTCTACCGTGCAGAAGTAGAAGTAGAAGTTTAGTAGAATATGTTCGACATGCCAAATCTCCGTAATCTTCTCATGAAGCAGAATCGCTGATGTGCCTTATTTATAGTTGCATCGGTGTGCTGGGTCCAGGAAAGATCATCGGAAATATGCACGCCCAGGAATTTGATGTTTTTGACCCTCTCCACCATCGTCCCATTGATTGAACAGGATTTTAGGTTCTCATTCTTCCCCTGCCAAAGTCCAGATTCAGTTCCTCGGTCTTAATGATGCTGAGAGCCAGGTTGTTTGTGCAGGCACCATTTTTTCATTTGTCGGTCTCACTGCTATATCTCTGACTCGTCCCCATCTGTGATTCGTCCAACACAGTGGGGTCATCGGCGAACTTGATGATGGAGTTTGCACTATGTCCGTTTAAGCAGTCATGGGTATAGAGTGAGTAGAGCAGGGGGCTGAGCACGTAGCCTTGAGGTACTCCCGTACTAACTGTTACTGCCGATGAAATGTTTCCGCCATATCCAACAGACGATGGTCTGTGGACGAGGAAGTCGAGGATCCAATTGTCGAGGGATGCACAGAGACCCAGTTCCGTACCCTTGGTAACCAGCTTGGAAGGGATGATGGAGTTGAATGCCCAGCTGTAGTCTATACACAACGTAAGTGTTTTTATTGTCCAAGTGATCCAATGCGGAGTGGAGAGCCTATGAGATCGCATCCTCTGTTGACCTGTTGTGTCGGTATGTGAACTGTACTGGTTCGAGGGTCTTGTCGAGGTAGGAGTTGATGTGTACCAGAACCAACCTATCAAAGCATTTAATTCAGAGAAGTGTGATGTGTTGCATTTTGGACGTCTTACAAGGGCAGGACATAAACAGTAAATGGTAGGCCTCTGGGTATTGTTTTAGAGCAGAGGGATCTAGGAGTACAGGTGCGTGGTTCCTTGACAGTCGAGCCGCAGTAAGATAAGGTGGTCAAAAAGGCTTTTGGCACTTTGGGATCCATCAGTCAGAGTAGTAAGTATAGATGTTGGAGGTCATGTTGCAATTGTATAACACGTTGGTGAGACCGCATTTTGTATATTGTGTTCAGTTCTGGCCACCATGTTATAGGAAAAATATTGGCAAGCTTGAAAGGGTTCAGAAAATATTTAAAAGGACGTTGACGGGACTTGAGTGTGTGAGCTATAAGAAGACGTAGAACAGGAAAGCTGCCCTAACACTGGACGGTGGCAAATGTTGTGCCTCTATCCAAGAAGGACTGCTGGGAAAACGCTGGAAACTACAGGCCAGTAAGCTTAACATCTGCAGTAGGAAAGCTACTAGACAGCATTCGTAAGGATAGGATATATGGACATTTAGAAGGACAAGGGCTAATTAGGGATAGTCAGCATGGTTTTGTACGTGGCAGTTCGTGTGTCACAAATATAATTTAGTTTTTTGAAGATGTAACCAAAACGATCGATGAGTGCAGAGCTGCAGATGATATACATGTGGATTTCAGCAAAGCACTCGACAACATTCCACAAGTCAGGCTTCTCGCGATGGTTAGATCTCATGAGATCAAAGGATAGATAGCTGAGTGTGCTGTTAGAAGATTGCTTCTCGGACTGGAGGCCCTGGTGGTGCGCCTCGAGGTTCAGTGCTGGGCCCATTACTGTATTTCAGTATGAGAACATGCATGGCAAGATTAGCAAATTCGATTCAAAAGTGGGTGGGGTTTTGCAGATAGTGAAGATGATTGTGAATAATTGAAGCAGGATCTCAGCCAGGTGTGCGGAGCAATGGTTGAAGAGATTTAAAACAGAAAATGCGAAATGTTGCGTTTTGGGAAGTCCAACATGCGCCGGACCTGCAAATTTAGTGAGAGTATTGCGTTCAATTCTGGGCAGCGGGTTACAGGAGTTAGTTTCAGCTGCAAAGGGTACAAGGAAACTTTACGAGGATGTTGTCAGGGCTCGAGTGTCTGAGTTATATATATATTTGTAGTATACTGGGCCTCTATTCCTTGGAGCGCACGAGGATGACGGGTGATCTGATGAAGGTGTATACATTCATGCGATGAATGGATCGGGTAGATGCACAGAGTCTATTGCCCAGAGTAGGGGAATCGAGGACCAGAGGTCCCGACGGTTAAGACACAGTTAGTCAGGTACATGGATAGGACGGGTTTGGAAGTACATGGGCCAAACGCGGCCAGTTGGGACTGGTATAGCCGGGATATTTTAGCCGGTGTTGGCAGGTTGGACTGAAGTGTCTGTTTCAAGGCTGTATCACTTGCAATCTGTAAAGTACAACAAGGCGCACAGCACTCTTTACTGCACTCCTTTAACGATGCCAGTTGACAGTTTCCGCTCTGCCAGAACTAGAGCCTGGCGGGCAGATATGTCCCCTCACAGGTTCCTGTCACTGACTATGTTTCGTCTTACTGATGTCTGTACTTTGCGCGCCGCCCTTGCACATCAACTTCTGCTTTTTTGGATTAATCAATATTTGTGGCATGATAATTTTTCATCCTGTTGTTGATCTAATCGGCCCTTTGTTTCTTTGTTGACATCTTCCGTGGCTTTGTCGCATCAGACCTGCAATCATAAAAACTCACAGCTTTCACAGTCGAGAGTCTGTCCCCTAATTTAGGAGAAATACACTTGTTGATCGAGGCAGTGCAGCAAAGTTTCACCGGAATTTGTCTGTGAAGAGAGGTGAAACAGCCGTGCGCCATCACTGAAATACAATATCAAGGATGTGACCTCGTCGTTCCACAAGCACTTTAGATATCAGAATTCAGAGGTCAGAGCTAGTGGTCAGAAATGTCCAATTCAGTTAAGAGAATACGGTCCATGAGTCAATGTCATGGTCGCTTGACGTCAGTCAACGTGCAGGGACCTGGACCTCAAATGTGGACGGAGTTTCACAACGGAATCATCTAACAGCAGAAAATGAAATTTTAAATTGGGGGAAGAGCAGTCTTTTAAAAAATTACTCACATACTAGTTCCTCCAGGAAACATTGCCAAAACCTGGCGCCTCTTGCATGCATTCTCTGTGGACTGTTGCTGTACCTTTTGCTATTCGCCGATTAAGCTTAGGTATGGCAACGGGTTACTGAACTGTACTGAAGTGAATTAATTCCACTGTGCGTTTTTGGAGAAGTGCCAATAAAGGACAATTGACCATTAATATTATTCGTCAGTATCGGTAGGATTAGATCATGTGCGCTGAAATTCCAATGGATTTCTACTCCATTGCTGCAAACCATTCGGTCATGACTATCGCATCACTAATGACTGAGTTCGCTGTGGACATTCACCCTGGGAAGCGATCTATATTTCAGGGACGGAAGGGAGTGCGCCAATTTTGGAATCACAGATATATGTCAAATCATGAACGATAAATGGAAACTTCCAGAGACACTGAGCAGGTCAAGCAGCACCTCTATTCGGTGAAAAATACGACACGTTTCAGGTCTATGACGTTCCACTCTGACCTCTGGCAGTTACTCGGAGAGCCGTCCTCACTCAGAGCGCTAGACAGTCTCTTTAAACCCGAACACCTTCAACACATCTTTGGGTGCTAGAGTCACATACACAAACCTGATGAGAATAAGGAGCCTGGAGTCAGCAGACGGCATAGACTGAGTCCAGTTGGCACGTTTCAGCTGATTACGCGCTCTTGCCAAGCGCTTTTTGACGCTTCCCGGTGGCACTCCTCAAGGGCATTGGCGTGTCTGGCTGAGTATTCCGAGTGTTCATGCTTGACGTTCTCATTTCATGCAACATTCAGGATATTGCGGTTGATCTTGACCCGCTACTACCATCTACTTCCGCAGTCCCCCCCAATGAATCGAAACGCCAATCATTGCGCTGCAGCCCCGTCTTTTTATCATGTGCGGGCGGTAACCTCATGTCGATCCCGGCCTTAGTTGTTTTCCTTCAACTGAATCGGTTGTTAGTGATATCCACCCCCCAGACGCCGCACCCACAAAATACGCCCCTCTGTTCTGGGGTAGATGAATGCTGCTAATTACACAACATATTTTTAGCTCGGAACTGATCGCTCCATCCAACCCCCCCCCCCCGGCAACGCCAGGAGAGTGCCCCGACCGCCCCCCCTGCCTCCGCACTTTCTGACCCCCCCCCCCCCCTCCCCATCTTCCTACCCGGCCCCCCTGCCGGCCTTGCGAGCAAAACTATAACGAAATACACAGACCTTGGTATGTAAGAACCGTCGGCGGCGTCCTGCACACAACTCTACACAGATAATTCGTCGAACACCATACACTGTAATCTGTTCCCGTCTACACATCACATCCACCGTACATCTTAATGATCACCCTCCCCCCCCGCCCCCTCACCCGCCACCCCTGTCGCCCACTTTTTAATTCCCCCACCACCCCCCATTCTTCACAGAGTCTCTCAGCACAGATATTTCCGGATTCCCGACATTTTCTCTAACTTCCTTTTCCCCTCCACCCAACATACGCAACCTCGTTTCACCACTTTTGTTTTGTGCCAGATTACGCCATGTGACTGATTTGTATTGCCCTCAACCCACCTCCAGCTTTAGAGTTCCACCTTCGTATTTCAACAAATCCCCGACCCGACCCCGACCCGACGAATTCATCTGCTAATCAAATTATTCTATCTAGCACTCATTTATCACTAACCAGCACTTATGGCAGTGCTTCCACTCAGATTTTTATGGTAAATGATCTCCCGTATGCTCCATCAGTCTGAGCAAGGACCAACAGTCGTATAAGCAAAATTGTCTTATTTAATTGTTGACCTCGTGTGAAACATTATTACTTAATGCAACTTTATGTGCCTAATTTGCGCAATAACACAAACACATATATACATTCATTAATAATTCAATACATTAAAAATGAGTAATATTAGATAACATGGACAAAATCATGCAATATAAATCCGAAGTACCTGAGTACAACCATAAACAAAGGCAAAGTAGATTGTTGCCGAGACAGGGTTTGTGGTTAGTTTTCGGTGTCTCCACAGTCATGAAAATGTGACCTCAGACGAATGTGACTCAGATAAAATATGCAGCAGACAAAGTGCCTTTTCCCTACACCACGTCCTTATTGAGCTTTGCGCTGAATGCAAACACCTCCTACAACGCGAAATGAGGAGACAGCTCGTATGTCGGCGAAACATCACTCCCTGACGAGCTCAATGCGTTTTAAGATTAAACGAGAACTTACCAGTTTGAAGTTTGATCTTTATTTTATGAGGAGTTTACGATGAGATTTCGTGAATGACCCGCCAGGCACGCATGCGCGACATTCTTCAAAGCAGCGGTGTGGAGTCACAGAACTACCGAGAAATGAACTAATATAGTAAGATTGAAGAGACTCCGAATTACCAGCTGACCTTATAGTAGAGGGTTGGGAGCGGAGGCAACGAAATCCCTCATCGCAACTCCTCATAAAATAAAGTTCAAACTTGAAACTGGTAAGTTCTCGTTGATCTTACTATTTCATTTCGCAGTCACGTGAGTGACTTCGTGAAGATTTCAAAGCTCTGTGATTAAATGCTCTGGATCACGTCCATGCCCACACACTGCCGTAATACGGATGGAGGAAGTATGTTAATGAATTCAGATTTGGACAAGCTGAAAAATATTAACATTATTGTTAATACAACAATAAACCCCTGAACTCGGGACAAACGTTTAAGGAACAGCACTTAAAACTGGCTCAGCAACGTTCCGGGAGAGGCCACAGATTAATTATGAAACCGCTTATATGTGTTTCACTGGCCCAGCCCGGTATTGCGAGGGCATGATCCATGAACACCTCCACGTCCTCGCCGCTGATGTGGATGCAGCCCTGGTAGAATGACATTTTAAAATGTTTAGTGTCTTACCTGCTGCACCGAATACCACCTGAGCCATCTGGAGATAGCCTGTGACGTGGGTTTCCATCGCGATAACAGATCCCGCCTCCATATTCCTGATGGCCATTTTGAGACCAGTAGTCGCAGGTCTGAGTAATTAAGCAACTATTTTATAAATAATTACTTTATTATGGGTCGATCATATATCCAAGTTTAATATTCCTGTAGAGTCTGGACCCGTTGTGCTGTATTCAGGCCCATTACCATCACCACTTAAAATGAGTAAGTCCAGTGGTAAATCCTCATATGCGACCAGCTCCTGAGTAGGGTCATCACCACCCTTATATCTCAGGTAATATAATATCGTGATCGGAGGGATGGATAGAACATATCCCTCATAGTTTGGATACCACTGGTGGTGAGATCCCACTCAATAGTTGAATAGGATGACACTCCTGGCACTGTATATGGCACTGAACTGAGGACTCATCATAATGTAGACCCGTGAGATGCCAGCACATTGGAGATCGTAAGCAGATATGTAGGTCGTCTTGGTCCGACTGCCGAAACCTCCCATATCCTTATGTAGGTGAGGTACTGCTTCCTAGTGGACTCTCTCGCACGATGCTGTATGACGTCCATGGTCCTTATGTTGCAGAATCTGGTTTGCGGTTTCTCTTGCCACACCTGACTGATGAAGCAGAATGGGGAAAGCATAGAAATCCATTTCCCCCAATGAAGCGAGAACTCGTCCATCGTCACTGCCCCAGATCTGGTTCTCAGAGACACATATTGGTATCTAATGGTTCAACCTGACGCAAGGAGGTGAATATCTGGTGTTCCATATTAGGCTATAATTTAAGCAAATATTTGGAGGTTCAACATCCATTAGGTTCGTTATAAATACTTGTGATCTGGTGTCCTGCCACTGTATTTGAGCTTAACCAGAAGTACACAGCTGATATCCAAATATTTCTTTCAATGCACCAGAGCCAAATTACTTTTCCCAATTCATCACAAGATAAGCACCTCAGTGGTATTATTTTTGAAGATGGACATAAGTATGCTGCAGATTAGTGCATTAAGCTCGCAGCCCGTGACATGCTCCGAGCATTTCTGAACAGTCCCAGCCTTTGGTGCTTGCGTAGGATTGTGACACGACTAATGGTTTTATGTAATGATGGGATTTAACAATCGCAAACATTGCTAATCCACCATTGTAGCTCAATTTTTATGCCTTGATTGGCGGCTGCATAGGTCCGTAAAAACTGTCCAGTATTCGCTATTAATGCCGAGATTTTTGCTCTTTGCAACTTTGATAGTGAACGGCCCAATTTTTAGCTAGAATTGTAGTTACAAGTTTACCAATTACCTTAGCAGCATGTCTAAATAGTCGTTTCCTGGCGCAAGCAAGCCTGTTACATGCCTTTTTTTTTTTTTTTTTTTTTTAAATTTTTTTATTATATTAACAAAGTAAATTACAAAATACACTCTTATACAACGATAAAAACTATATTATATTAATGATAAATTGGAATACTGGTTTATATTATTTATAATATTATCAATGATTACCCATATCGCCCATCTAGGTATGCTTTTAACGAAATTGTCATTTCCCTTCCTTTTTACTGCCAGCAGGGGTAACAGGGGAATATTTTCTTGTATTCCCCTTTCTAGCGAACGCCTATGGACTTTACCCTGTTTTAACAGCGGGGACTATAGTCTTATATTCCCCTGGTCTCACATCCGGGAACTTGGCAACGTGACGCTGCGTGACGGCAACGTGACGCTGCGTGCGAACTTGAAATTATTCTCAAAACAAACAAAATGGCAGCCGTTGCGAGAAGAGGTTCGCGAGTAAAAGTTCACCTTCACATTGTCACATAAATGAATTTACAGAAATTACAAAAATGAACCATAAAATGTTACATTGTATTTTATACCTCTTATTACAATGTGCAATGGTTTTAGTACCCTATTTAACAATGTTTGCAATGCATATTGCAAAATGTATAGATACATTCATACATATGAGATGTTTCAGATTTCCTCTAGATGTCTGATAAAGGGTAATAATAACAATATGGACTGTCCTCTTTCGGGAGATTAACGACATATATTATGCCCTCAACTAGATCCATATAGCCCTCGTCATCGACTCGGGCAATATGAATCAACTTCAGGCAATATATGTCGTATCCCCCTCAAGGCCAGTCAATATTCTATTATTATACATATCAAGGTTAATTATTTGGTATAATTGGGAGTGTTGATGGTATCTTCCCTAGTATTAGCAATATACTCATACTACTCATAAAATCCATATTTCCTCTGATTTCAAAATACAAAGTCCCCCATGTTATAATTGGTAAATAATACACAATATTAAACCGAAAACTCTATAATATTCATATATTTTCATAATAATAAGAATGTTTTTTATTATTATTGACTTTTATATTTCTAAATTATTATATAGTTGAACTACACAATTTTATGTATTACAAATCAGACATGCATAATATTTTCATACACGTAATGAATCTATATTCGCATTAATATAAAATTTAATTAAAATTGTGTTTCTATACCTTTTATTTTCTAATTAAGGATAGAAAAAATAAGAATAGAAAAATAGAAATGCGAGATTGTTGAAAGATTGATGGAGATTGAAATAATAGTCATTAATTCGACCTTGGAGATATATTCATGATAATTATATATGTTTCTTCATCTATTCAGATATTCAGGCCTCAGTCAAGTCCTCGCGCCGAACCGTTATACCCGTAAATATTATAATACTATTGGAGACCAAATCTCTCTGAAAGATTAACCTATACATAAGGACAAGCCATCAATCTCTCCAAATGAAGTGGCCTCCGACATTTCTGTATTCCACATTTTAATTGGTGGGGGATGCAGCCTTCCAAAAATTTTAGTATTAATTTTCCCATATTAGACAATAATCCGATAAAAATTATTTGTCCCTTGTAACTATTTTGGTCCGTTTCAAGTATTCAAATATTTTTAACTTTGGATCAGAAAACCATAGTGAATATTAATAACATTCGAAATTATCTTAAATATTTCGTACCAATATTTCTACATCTTATACTATTAGTGAATGAATTTGACAAATTTGCTTCTGAGATTTGACATTTATCACAAATAGCGATAATTTTGGAAATATATTATGAATTTAGATTTTGGAATAATGTAGTCTATGTAGAATTTTAAACTGTATAAGAACATGTATAATTGGGAGTGGGTGTATGAATTGGTAACGAACAATGATGTCTGTGTTGTAGCTTCGTCCCATATTTCTGAGGCTTATTATTTGACCTAAAAAAAAATTACATATTCCCAAATCTGTCCATGTGTTTTCCGTTGATGGGATATCACTTTTCAGTAAAATATTATAAAATAGATGAATCATTTTTTCTGTATTTTGAATGTTTATTCAGCATTCAATCAAAATTTCAGCTTTCTATTCCTAAGTTCTTGTTAATGTTTGCAGAGATATAGTTTCTGATTTGTAAATATCTAAAATATTCATTGTTTTGTAGTCCATAAGTTTGTTGTAACTCTTGAAAAGAAAGAAAAGACTTGCTTATAAAGATCCCCTATGTGTTTAAAATCCCTTTAATTTTCCATTGTAAAAAAGCCTATTCCATCGTTGAAGGTTTAAACGAAAATTATTGGCATGTAAGACCTAACGGTATAAATTATAATTTTAATGTTTTCTTTATTGTTTCCATATGCGGATTCCGTTTTCTATTATCGGTTTTCACTATAAATTTTCTTTAGTCACGTTAGTATAGCAAAGATATAGAAACTAATTTCAAATGGAGAGGCAATCTTCTTTTTTCCATGTTTAAACAGTTTGGTTGTTATCTATTCTTTCTAGCCAAAATTCATTTTTTGATATTAAACTGCCCAATAATTAAAACATAAAATTTGGTAATGCTAATTCCCCCATTTATTTAGCTTTACATAAGTGTTTTTTTTATTTATTCTGTGGTTCTTATAATCCCAAATAAAGTTAGTAACTAGGGAGTCTAATTTTTTTTAAAAAAAATTTAGGGAGATATATCCTGTATTACTTGAAATAATATAATGAATTGTGGGAGTAAAAATCATTTTTATATTGCGTTGATTTTTACCTAACATTGAAATAGGTAAACTTTTCCAGTATAACATATATCTTATTTAATTTGTTTCAGTATTTACGGAAGTTTAGATTTAAAATAAAAGAATCAAATCCTTTTGTAACGAAATGCCAAGTATTAATATTTTATTTGTTATCTTTGAAAGAAATTGTTTATATCTGTAAATTAATCATCGTTATTGGCATAAGCTCACTTTTATTCCAATTGATACTGTATACCTGAGATTAATCCAAATTCCGTTTATTAGATTTAACAAATTCGGATACTTATTTCCGGTTCATGTTATAAAGTAATTACATCGTCCGCATATAAGGAGATTTTATTCTTAGTAATCTTTAGTATCATATCCATGTATTTCCCGGATGTAAATCTCACTCATCAAACTCGACAACTCAAACTAAAACCCATTAGGGCGAGAGATCTCTTACTAGCGCGAACAATAAGGTGATAGAGGACAGCCTTGTCTACAACCTCGAGATAAACTAGAATTTAGTAGATACCATACGGTTTGTCGTTATCTAGCGTTGGGTTGCATAGAACAATTTAATCCAAAGTAGAAAACTTACACCGACTTAGAAAGCTTCCATCACCGAAAATAGATAAGGGCCCATTCCACTTGGTCAAAAGCTTTTTCTGCATCCAGCGAGATAAACTACTAAATCTTTTTAATCACTTTACTTTTCGAATATATAATATTAAATAACCGTCTTAGATTATATGAGGAAATACTTTTAATATAAATCCGTGTTTGGATCGGGTAATTAATTCATTGACAACGTGCTTAATCTTTGTGCTAATAATTTTGTTATAATCTTTGATCCGTATTTAATAGAGCTATTGGCTCTATATTATCATGGTTCATCCAAGTCTTTATTATTTTAGTATAAGTGTAATAAATAGACACGTTCAGGCGAATCTGGTAATTTCTGTTGTGTATATATCTGTTCATATAATGAGTCAAATATGAAGACCATATGATCATGAAAATTTTATAAAATTCCGAGCCTAGAAAACCATCCGGCTCCGGTGTTTTATTACCATTTTTTAATGATCTAATAGATTTTTGGATTTCTTTTTATTAAAATCACATTTAATAGTTTCTTTTATTTTGTTAATCCAAACTTTAAGTTACGTAGTTTTAAAAAGGCATCTATTTTCTGTTTTATCACTGTCGCTTTAGCAGTATATAGATTTTTATAATATGCATAATCTTTCATTAATATCTTAGGTTGTATTAATAAATCACCATTATTGAATTGAATCCGATGTATATTTTTTTTCAGCTTTCAATTTTCCCTTAATTGTCGAGCTAATAATTTTTTGGGTTTGTCCTCCAATTCAAAGACTGTAATTGTGTAGTATGTTATAAAATTTAAAACTGATCAGTAAATATTTTAATTAAGTTGTATTTCAATGCTACAATTTTATTATGTATTATTATATCTGGTTTTGGTTGCATTCTGTATATCCATTGTTTAATCTCCCTTTCCAAGTCCTGTTGTTCCTTCTCCGAATTTTTTTATTATGGAATGCTTGTGAAAAAATCATAAATTCATAGAAGATATGCTTTAAATGTTTCCCATATTAAAGAGCGAGATATTTCTGGTTGATCATTTATTCAAAAAAAACTTAATTGAGTTATAATAAATTCCTGAGTGGTTTTATTTTTTTTAAAAATTTTGGATTAAGTTTCCATTGTCCACAATTTTCTATTTTACCATTTCTTTTAATTTTAAATGTTAATGGTGCATGATCTGGATTATAATATTATGATATTTGGGTTCGTAAGTAAGTGAGAAAAGCTTTGCATCTACCAGAAAATAATCATCTTGAGTATGTTTTATGTACTTGGTGATTAAAAAGAGTGTTCTCGACCAGTAGGGTTTTTCTATTCTCCAAACATCTTAATATTATTCGTTTTTGAATATATGCATTTATAAATTCACTAGAAGTGATTTAGTTTTTCTTTGTTTTGAAGATCTCTGTCCTAGGTAAGGGTCAATGTCAATTAAAAACACCTCTCCAATTATCCAAATTATAATGTGGGTTATTCCGGAATATTGTTAAGTACTGTCTAAAAAACAAAGTGCTAACAAAATTGGTCCATATCATTTAACGAAAATCATTTTTTTTTCTGTGTTTTATTTCCCTATCCCAATAATGTATCTCCATCTTTATCAGAATAGTTGATTGGATGCTTAAAATAAAGTACCTTACGATTAAAATTGCTACACCTCTTGATTTATGCGTAAAAGAATAATGAATATTTTGTCTATCCATTTAGCTTTCAACCTGTTTTCAGCGTCTTTTTTTAAGTGGTTCTTGAAATATAAAATACATCAAAGCTTTAATTGCCTTTAATTGTCAATATTTTTCCCTCTCTTTATTGTTCATTAATACCCTTAACGTTCCAACTGCAAAATGTTAATCCCTCATACTCTCGTATTTCTTTTTAAGTCTTTTGCTTTTAGTTTTGTGGGAATCTGCAATAGAGTCAAGGGGTCAGCGCAGTAGACCTAACCTTACGACCCGAACACCGAATAATGAATTTAAACCTCTTTTAGATACTCACGAATAAATCTCCCATTGGTCCAATATGGTAACTCCATTCAAACAGAAAATACAATAGATTATAAAGGATATAAAGAATAGTTAAACTAAATTAATATTTGTGTAAAGAAGGAAAAAAACTACAATAAAGTGTTTTGTAGTTTGTGGTAGCCATATAACTTGGCTACCATCTAAGGACTTCGGCATGTTTGTTATTAACTTGGCCAGCTCCTAGATTTGAGGAATTATTATTCCATCAGTATTTTGTTACTGGGGTGTAATATTAAAGGAATGAAAGAAGTGGTGGTAAACGTCATATAAGGTATGCTATATCTAAAATTTAACTTAGAAACTAAGCAGTATTAAACATAAAGAATAATAATTTAAAGTACAAAATAAAATTATTATAAGAAAAATAGGATCTCCCAATAGATCCATACTAAATTTAACGTCCATCATTAACGAGACATTAGTTTATTAATATTAGGAAATAATTAGCAAAGTGAGCAATCTTGATTAATAATAATCATAGTGATAATAAAACCGCGTTTGTGATTTTAATAATGTGTGTTAGTTGTTTATATATTAGTTATATGTTAAGACCTAATTTGTCAGTATCCAAAACGTCTTCCAATCCAGTTTTTTCCCTCTTCAATCCGTACGGCATGGTCCATTTACTTCTAGTCCCATATTATCCAATGGAGATCTCACCGAATGTTGAGAGTGTCCGTATTGGGCTCTAAAAGTAGAAAGAGTCAATATGTTTGCTGTAGATACTTTTCAAGACCTTCGAGCTGCTTTGCGAAATCCCAAGTTGCTGGTAAGATTGAGACTCCATGTTTGGTCTCTAAAAATAGTAAAAGTCAGTAGTTTGCCTTGTAAATAACTTTCAGCTTGAACTCTTTTGCGAAATCCAAGCTGCTTCGGGGTTTTAAGTAAATGCTCCACTGTTTAAAATAACTCTTAGAAGCCTGGGTATAATTCAAACCGAAATCTCAGATTTCCTAACACGCCCTCATTAGGCTTTTGGCTTCATTAAAAAGCTTTTTCCGTTTTTCTAGCAACCTCTGGAGGGTAATCCCGATAGATACTGATCCTTAGTCCTTCAAAAAAAGTCAAATTTCTTATTTCTCGCAGCTTTCCCGCATAATCTCCTCCAGAACAAAATCATATTGTAGCATTATGAATCATTTGTCTTGGGGGGGGCATTTATACTGGTCTGGCCGTCTGCCGACTCTATGTGCACGAGCTAATATGGCATTTCATCAGAGATAAAAACCATTTGAGTAGTTTTAGCATGAATCTCGAAGATCTCGTGTTTCTCGCGACCTTCGGGAAACCCTGCCGATTCCCGCAAGTTCTGTCATCTCGATAGCCTTCTTAAGCTGATACATTTTCTCTGTTTTTATGTCGAGCAAAGTCATTAACGTTCAAGTTCTATAATCAGCTTTGCTGTAACTCAGTAATTGCCTCCCGCTAGCTTCCAAGGTTCTTCATGCCAGCTGCCTGTTTGTTCCAGCACAATCTCAATAGATTATTATTTGAAGTCTTTTTTAACCTTTTCAATTTTTTCTCCATCTTACTTGCCATATCCTTAAGCATTTCAATAAGTTCTTTCTTCAATCTTCCGATACTTTCTTGACCTATTTTTTCAATTTTTAACATTGTTTCTTTTGAAATTCATTCAGTGATTTTTCATCTACCATCTGATTGTTTTTGGACAATATTCTTCCTTTAATTCTTCCTTATACCTTTCAATTCTTCCTTTTATTCTAGCTTAAATCAGCATCGGATAGATATAAAGTTTTCAAGTCCTCACTTCCGCTTTTGTGCCTGGTTTCTTGGAAACATTCTTTCCATGGTGCTAGTCCCTACTCGAATCCGAAGCTTCACCGGCTTTGCCGCATTCGTCGGTTGAAAAACGAGTTTTTTAACTCTTGCGGTAGGCTCGCGTGTCGTCGACATAGTTATCGCAGGCGAATAACGTCCCTCTGGGCACAGTACGGTATAGAAACGGCAGGCATGTGTACAACACCGGTAAGTCTTTTTAAAACCCCGTTTTTTTCCGATTTTTTTACGGAGCTGCTGGCCGCTATCCTCTATGGCTCCATAAGCGCCCCGAAGTCCACATGCCTCCTATAATTTCATTGTTGTTGTTGTCCCTGGCTGTGACAATCAGACCATGTAACCCAGAATGTATGTAACCTCTCTCCTCCTTTGTGATGTTATACATGCAGCAATTCTCCTAGAGAACCATACCCCCTACCTCCATGGCTACCCGGCGGGCCCCTGTCGTTCTGGTCCTGATGTTCTTGTTTGAAATTGTGTTAGGTGCTGCTGGCGTGTAGACCTAACGTGGCTTTTCAGGTGGCGAGGTCGTGCAAATGATGTTTTGCCTGCGCAATGCCCGCCCTGCGGAGGGAGTGGGTTATCAACTCCGAACTTTCCGTCCCAATCCAGGTCCTATGACTGTATTGGCAGGTCCTCACCGAACCGCTGCCTTGGTGGATGCGTCGCAGATGCCTTGTACAACCCCTCAAATATGGGTTTACAGTCGGTATTTTAATTAATAATTGCGATAATAAGGGAAGCGAAACTTAATGACTAAAATCGCAAGAGCATCCCCTGCTCTGCCATCATTCCCGAACCGTCAACCGACCTGGCAAAGGGCAAGTATTGCCCGACGTCAGCAATTTCAGGATCTTTTGTAACTTCAGCTCCTGTGCCCTTAGCCCAGGACTGTTTTTTGGTTGGGGTGGTGTTGTTTTTGGGGGGTTTGGGGGGATCTGGGGGTTTGGGATTGGGTTTTGGTTGGGGTGGTGGTCGGGTGGTGTTTTGGGTTGGGGGGGGTTGGTTGGGGGTGTTTTGTTGGGGGTGGTTGTTTGGGGTGGTGTTGTGTGTGTTGGGGTTGAGTTGTTGTATGGTGTTGGGGTTGGTTGGTGTTGGTGTTTTAGTGGGGGGTGTTTTTTGTGGGGTTGGGGGGGGGTGTGGGTTTGCGGTTGGGGGGGGTTGTGGGGATTTGGTTGTTTTGTGGGGTGGGGTGGGGGTTGGTTTGGTGGTGGGTTGGGGTTGTTGGGGTGGTTTGTGGGTTTTGAGTTGGTTGGTTTGGGGATGTATTGTGGTGTTGGTGTTGTGTTGGTGTTTGTTTGTTGGGTGTTTGTTGGGGGTTTTTTTGTTTGTTGTTTGGGTTTTTTGTGTTGGGGGGTTGGGGTTGCGGGGGGTTGGGGGTTTGGGGTGTTGCCCCAGGTTGGGCGTGTTGACTGTCGGTACATTCAACGATATGCGTTGTTTGGGCCTTGTATTTGTTGATTCACTTGTGGTAAGTACCTGTTCTGCAGCTGGTGGTGTTGTGAGACAGTCTATGCTAGACCCTAATTGAGCTGCAAAAGGCTGATCAAGTGTCTTCGGCTGGGCAACTTGAGGACCACATTACTTCGGTTTCCGCCTGGTTTTTCTCATGTACTGCAGATTCCTGCTCCACCCTTCTTATGTGCAGCCAGCTGCTGATCCTGGCAATCCCCACCAATGACGGGAACATGCTGGACGCAGCTTCAGAAATTGAGCCAGCCGCATGCTCCAGACTGAGGACATTTGGTCCCCAGCTGCAGATATTTGCATCTAGGATACGCTCCATCATGCGTTCCATCCGAGCCATGCGACCCGCCGCCGCATCTGCGGGCACAAGTTGCCTTCCTCAGGTTCTGGAAAATCTCTGAGGCTTCTGTCATTGCCCTCGCATCCTCGTCGAGGTGATAACAAGGGTGCCTAGACAGGATGTCGCTGCCTGCCGATTCTGCATGGCTAACGGCCTCCCGCGCGGACCTGCTGCTGGTCCGCCATCTTCCGGATAGGAGGCAGCCCGCTAGTCTGATAAGACAAGCGGTGATGACTCTCGGTCATGGCTGCCAGCGTTTACCCCGACGACTCGTGGGCTTGCCGCCTGGGTCCTCCTTAGCGACAAAGGCGACGTTCGGTCATGTCCTGCCCTGCCGCTAAAGTGGGGTGCGGTGACCGAGATGAGACTACAGTGGCTCGCCGATCTGCAGGCTCCCCCCGGCGGTTGAGTCAGTGCCGGCCACACATGCGTGGCTTGCAGACCCAGGCCACAATCCTTCACCGGTCCGCGATTTGGCGGCCCTGCTCCCAGTGGAAAGTCGTACCACGGCTCCTAACAGCGGGCTCATCGAAACCGCTGTGCGGTACTGTCCCCCTGGTCCTCCCTTGGTGAACCTCATAGTTGGGAGAATAACGTGCCGCCGAGCGGATAACATGCTTACGATCATTACGCACCTTTGCTCCACTGGTCCCTATGCTTAGGTGACAGTGTAGGGAGTCAGGTCTTGCCTACCCTGCTCCCTTCGCGGTGCTCCTACCACCTTTACGGTCTCCATGGCCAGCCGTGGTGGAGAATCGGGTCCTGGCTGCGCTGGGGCTCCCTGGTTTCCGCGTTTCTTAATCCTCAACCCGCAGAAGCGGCCACTGGCCGGCGTTGCAGGCAGCTCCGGGAAAAGTGGGGCCTGACTCCCATCCGGTCCCATGGCCCTAGAAGGCAATACTCGATGGCCTTCATTCTAGTCTCCAATCCATTGTTTATGTAACCACTTCCAAGTACAGAAACAAACAACTCAATGTTGGTATCTACACCTGAGGTCCTTTATGAGCTTCCGGTGAGGAGCCGCATTCTCCCCCCTCCCTCCCCCAGCTCCCCAACTGTCACTAACGCAAGGCATGTTTGTGAAGTCGGGGCCCCGGCTCTGTCTACGACCTCTATAGGGTAGCATAGCCGTTAGTCCCATGGTAAAACCTGTGGCCTGCGCGTTGAGTCCGAGCTCCTCTCTGCCTTCGCTGCCCGTGAATGCAGTCCTCCGAGCCCAGACCTCCTGGTCCACGGGCTTGCCCGACTTCCGGGTGGTGTAGCCGTCACCCGTTGTGACCCCCGCGGGCTGCGGTCTAGATTCGGCTGCCGATCGCCGTTGCTGCCTTGAGAACGGCGAGTAGTTGACCCTGGACACTAACCGGGTTCAAACGACTGCCCAACCTGCCCAGCGTAGAAATAATGTCGGTGCAAACGGCGTAGTACAAAAACCGTCATCCACAGAGTCCTTGCGGGCTGTGGTGTAAAGTCCGGGCTAGCCCCTATGCCTTGCTTGCAAGCCCCATTACCTTTTAAACACACTTGCTGCTCGGGCCGTTGCCACAATCCGAACAGCGAGCCTGCAAGGCCCCCACTCCTTATGCATGTCCGCACCCGCGTGTCCAGCGGGCTGCAGTGAAGTCGGGCTGCCTCTGCCGCATCCCCGCGTTTGTGAGACCCGGATTCCTCAGGTCAATGCTCTGTCCCGACTCCAGTCTGTGTGCCGCCGCGACTGCCCGCGGCAGGTCAGATTCGAGGCGGCTGGAGACCTGAGAACTGAGTTTACCTGAATTTAAAAAAGGACCACAAGGTTAGTGTTTCGTTAACCTGTAGGACCATACGTAAGAGCATCAACGCACCTCACTTCCTGTCGCTCACATGCGGTCCGACGATATTGTCGCGCAGCATGCCCGGCGGGTTCTTCATGAAGTCACTCACATGACTTTCGAAATGAAAATATGGCGAGGAGGAGTTAAATTTGGCCCTTCGAGCCAGCAAGCACCACTATTCATTGTGATCATGTCTGATCGTCCCCAATCAATAACCCTTGCCTGCCTCTGCCATATCCCTTGAATCCACTAGCTGGTGTTCAGTAAATGGTCATTTTTTGAACATTCCATCAAGCCTGATAAGACACTGAGTTAGAAGAATGGAAACCATTCCCCCCAAACTGCCATACGGCATTTGTCAACATTTACATAAATAAAACGGACGAGGTTTTTGTGATCCTGGACTAACTTTTATTGTGTTTTTTTTTATACCTTTGCAGTTAATTTTAACGGCAATTTCATCCTCTCACGGGAAAGTGTGGATTCTCCAAAAGCATCACCCTTAACTGGTGGGAAATGCAACAGCAAGGTCTAATGGTGGTTCTCGTTGTTGGTATAGTGGACAGTGATCAATCAATATATCTATATTTATGCCAATTTCTTACCCACCACTCTTCGCTCCCGCGCTGCGCACTGACACTTGTAACTGAGTTTCTACCCCATGGACAGTTATGTGCGTAGGTTAACGGTGGGGTTCACGTTCGATCGCTTTTATCGCAATTTGTTGTCATAAGTTTTCGTGAACGGTACTGAGCGAAAAAACAGCGACAGTGGTTTTTGGGCGACATTGGGGGGGGGTTCACGGCAATTAGTTGTCGAGGAGTGCTCCTTTTCTTTGCGGTGGAGCCTTATGTCATAATTGACAATGTTTCCGTGGCGAGGATCCTAAAGGCAGAATACTTTACTTCAGCCGGCTGGAAAGCCTACGAGTTAACTTGCAGTATCTTTTTTTTAACACCGTTGCTAACCGATTTGTTTAGTTAGATTGTTCAATGTTAACAATCAGCACATATTATAGCTGCAAATAAAGTCCGGAAAGTACTTCGGAACAGCAAGTGAGATCAGAAGGATGCACAGAAGAGAGAAACCGGAGAAAGTCACCGGTTTTGTATTTCGCTATATCATCCCAATTCATATTATTTTGGATACTACCCTATGTAGTATAATCTGTGAACGGGCAAACCGCAAAATTAATTTACATGGACATATAGGTTTTAACACTACAACAATATTTTACACCAGTCGGATAGGTTATGCAAATGTATGTGCACAAACACATGCATCTATACACTAACACAGAGGAAAATTCAGGAACAACTGAAGCATGGAGTTGAAAATATCTATTTACAGTAAATGGTAAACAGTGTAAGTAAATCTCAGGAGTAAAATGATAACTAGACTGTGTTTTGAAATACATATATAAAAAGAATATCGTCGGTTGTCAAGTATGCCGTTACTTCTCGTGTAAGCACTTTGCCTCACTGTTGGACACAAAGTTAAGTACCACATTCTTACCTCGGAAACTGTGTCCAACAAATAAATGGTGCTGCTAGACGATTACATTGACCACCAAATTGTATTCCAAAACACTGGGTTATCGTTTCCTCCGACATCAGTGCACATTATTCTTTGGTAACTGAGAAATATTACTTACAAGTGTAAAATCAGCGTCAATTAAATGATACAAATGTGTCGGTTTTTTCATGCAAATAGTACAAAAAAACGGTTTAACCCATTGCTTATTTCGGCGCGGACAAAATCATCCTCTTTACGCAACTAATAGCTACAACATAAAAACCCTGTCTTACACAGGAATGTTATGCGTTAGGAGCATATTCCTGTACATATGAAAATGAGAGGGGCCGCTAATCGCTGACATGGCTGAGAGGGGCTGATATCGTACAGAGAGGTGCACCTGAGGCATGGAAAGAAAAAACAATGCTCCCGCACAATGTAAAACGGCATGACTGACGAACCTTTTGAGGGCACAATGATTTAATAATTCTGCGTTCTTCTCGATTACCTCGTTCCGCAGGATGTATCCGGGCCTAAATAAATGATGAAAAGGCGCCGCCAATTTTCATACGCCACTCTTCCCTCATTCTTCAAAGCTGCACGAATTCGAGTATGAAGTTATTTTCGATTCCCCTTAATGATGAAACCATCATTTGAATAATTTGCTGATTGTGATTTGAGTACAGGTCCACATAACCCTCTTGTATAATAACGCCTTATTGTTTTAAAACTCGAACAGCAAAAGTAATTTGGATAAATAAGGGAATTTAGGAAAGCTAATGCCTTTATCTCCCAAATAGTGTTCGACCTGAAAAGTGATCCAATTTGTCTCACTAGTGCACCACAGGTATTAGTCTTTCTAACATTCCTTAATTATTAAAATGAATCCTGTTTCAGATTTTCAGCATTTTTAGTGCAGATTTATTCAAGCGTATTAAATGTGTGGTGTCTCTTTGATTTTCTGACTGAAAAATTCTTAAATTGCCAGAGTGACGATTGTCGATTTTCATACATTACGGGAAACCTGCAGAAATAAAAACAATAAAAAGATTGAATGGGAAATGATTAGAGGACTATGGCCAAACATGTGCAATTGGCTTTCCAGGGCATGTTGATCATAGAAATGGGCCAAGGCGGGCTTCTCAGTGCAATATAAACTCCACATGGCTCTAGTTTAGTATTCAATCGTCTTCCTGAGCTCAGTCACATCATTATTTGATAGTGCACAATACGATGGTGTGTATGCGAATTTGTAAATTGTGTTGGATGTGTACTTGATTGCACAGTCGTGGGAAGTATAAGCAGTATGGGCAAGGGCTGAGAGCACATCTTTGCAGAGCACAAGTGTGGAAGATTAACGTAGAGGCTGTTTCATCACCTACCCTCACTAGTTGTGGTCTGTTGGTCAGGAAATCGAGGATCCAATTAGAGGGGAGAGTGTGTAGGAAAGGACTGCAGATGCTGGTTAAAATCGAAGTTAGACAAAAACATTCTGGAGTAACTCCGCGGGGCAGGCAGCATCCCTGGAGAGAAGGAATGTGTGACGTTTCGGGTCGAGACCCTTCTTCAGACTGATGTCAGGGAATGGCTGGGACAAATATAAAAATGTGATCGGATACTGTAAGACTGGTGGGAGAACTGGGAAGGGGGTGTGTGGTGGACCGAGAGAAAAGAGAAAGCAAAGGGTTATTTGAAGTTAGAGAGAGTCAGTGTTCATGCCGTTGGGGTGTAAACTACCCACGCAAATATGAGGTTCTGTTCTTCCAATCTGTGCTGGGCCTCACTCTGACAAGGAAGTCCTGGACTGAAAGATCAGATTAGGAATGGGAAGCGAAGTTAAAGTGCTGAGCAATCGGGAGATCAGTTAGGTTAAGGTGGTCTGAACGGAGGTGTTCAGCGAAACGATCGCCTTGCCTGAGCCTGGTCTCGCCGATAGTACAGAAGCTGACACCTGGAACACCGCAGACAGTAAATGAGGTTGGTGGAGGATCAAGTAAACGTCCCGCCTCACCTGAAAAATTGCCGGTGTCCTTGGATGGAGTCGAGGGGGGTAGGTGAAGGGACAGGTGTTACATCTCCTATGGTTGCAGGAAGTGTTCGTGGGAGGGCGGTAGTTTGGTTGGGAAGGGACAGAGGAGAGCGTTGACTTCAAGTTCCATTACATAGGAGAAGCTTGGATGGGACAATGGTACTGAAATCAGATCTGTAGTATATGAATATTAGTCTGCCGTTTGTGTCTCTCTTGTCCAGCTATCTGTGGGAGAGGAAATAAAGCTTTCAGGTCAAGGATGTTCGTCAACATTTGCGATAGAAGATACATTTGTGCCTATCTCAACTATAGAAGATTTTTACATCCCGTGAAAACAGACTTCCCATCACCAGTCGACTACATATCACCTATTGTGATTGAACATATGGTAAAACTGTTTGCAAAGGTTGGGCAAGCTAGGCTTGATCTATTTGAGTTTTGACATTTGAGAATGTAAGCAGCAGACAGGACAGAATGTTTTGTTCTGGACTTCCGGTGGCGCCATGGAGGGCTAGAGAATAACACCAGCCAGCTCCATGGAAAAAACCGAGGAGAAAACCGGGAGAAAAAGACCTACCTGCTGCCTGCTGTTTCTGCACCGGCCTGCTGTGATTGACGTCATTAGGCGTGCGATTCGTAATGGCATCACAGCGCAGCCCACCCGCAGATAAATCAAAACTGCGGTATACAAGGCTAAAAATGGCAGAACAAGAACAAGGCCCGACTGGAGCCCCGGGCTCAGGTAGGACACTATCCCAAGAAGTGTTCGAAAAAATCGACGAAATAATCGGAAATTGAAGAACAAAGTTTTTTTTTGTACAAGAAATAGCAGAGTTTAGAGAAAGAAATAAGTTGGAATTAAAAACTGAACTGGCAAAAATGAATTTTAAGGAAGGAAATGGAAAAAAATCAAGGAGGAGATGAAAGTGTTAAAGTCTGATATCAATATTTCGGCCACGGAATTATCTGATACATTGCGAAAGGAAATTGCAGAAATATTAACGGATCAAGCTGCAAATATAGTAGTAGAGATGAATGATAAAAATCCAAAATAAGGTGGAAACTGAGCTGGAACCTGTGGAGGAAGAACTCAAGGAGCAGTCAACAGCCATAAAGAACCTTGAAGATCTAGCCTAAACAATTGCTCAGACTATGAAAACATTCCTCAAAGAAAATCAACGTCTATCAGATTTACTGGGCAAAATTACTGATAAATGTAACCGAGTTCGAAGGACGCCAGAGAAGACAGAACCTAAGGATCGTGGGTATCCGAGAAGGGAGAGAAAAGATTCAAGATACCCGAGAGTTTACTGCAAACTTATTGCAAAAAGTTTTATCACTGGAACAAAAGCCTTTATTAGCCCGAGCACACAGAGTAATGAGACGTTATACAAAGCAAGACGCCCCTCCAAGACAAATGATAGTAAAAGCCCAGTGTGATCATGTCCTGGAGGAGATGATGAACAACATTGTAAAAATTTGAAATCTTACATACGAAGAAGATTCGATCAGCATGTATCGAGATACCCAGCAGAGGTCTCCAAGACACGAAATGCGTTCCAAGGGAGATCAAAATAATTTTGAAGGAAGTGAAAGATTTGAAGTACAGCTGATGTGCCCAGCCACCTGAGAGTCACCTACAACCAAAGAAGAACATTATTTTAAAAACCCAGCGGATGCAATGAACTTTGCCGGGGGGGATTAAGGAACGAGAGGAAGACTGAATGAAATCTTCAAAGATGAACTATATCTACAAATAAAATTGTATTTTCAGGATTGGAGTGGACTATGGACTTGTGGCACCTAAAGAAGATGGGAAGGATTGGGGACTCAGATTGGAGATACGGATCGGAGACTCTTCTATGGATACTAACAATTAGAATAATAACACTACTAATATTAATAACTAACAAATACTAAAATTCATACAGCGGTATTATTATTAATTAAAGCTGATAACTACCAATTAATGATTAACAACTAATTATGGCTGATTTACTTAGAATTAGGTTAACAGTAAATATAATCGCACAGAATATAAGGGGTGACTAGATTTATCCCCCCTGGCACCCTTTTTTTAATTTTAATGTTTTTATTTTTTATTTTCCTCCCCTTTTAATTTTTTTTCTTATTATATGTTTTAAGATGTATTAGGTATAAGATATTATCATATACTTGACCGATGGAGCCTGTACACATCAGAGTTTAACATTCCCCGGTTAAATATTTTTATGTAATAACAATTTTAAGGAAACATGGAGATGGATAAGTTTTGTAACATCGACGACGGAAGTCGGTAGATTGCTAGCCATGGTGGTATGGCTAACACTAACTACACTAATATTAGATGTAGTTTTTCTCTCTTTGTGCAGCCTATTAATCTCTTAATCTATCCTTTTTTTGAATATTATTCTTTGTTATTATTGTTTTATATTTGAATGGAGTTACAAATTAATACAAAAGGAGATATATACGTGAGAGATACCCAAGGGTCTTGAAATTCATCTATTCGGAGTTCGGGTGTAAGGTCGGTTATGTCGAGCTGAACCATTTGCTCTATTACATACCTCCTTAGACAAAAGATGCAAGACTTAAAAACGAATACGGGGAATGGAGAATAACGTTTTGTAGCTGGAATTTTAAAGGAATTAACGAACCAATCAAGAGAGGTAAAGTATTAGCACATTTTAAAAAGCACTAAATTGTGCCGTGTAGACGTGGCGTTTATCCAAGATACACATCTAAAAAAAGATGCAGAGCATAGATTAATGGCTAAATGGATTGACAAAGCTTATCATTCGTTCTTTTTAAACACAGAAATCTAGAGGTATAGCAATATTAATTCGTAAAGGCATTTCATTTAAACACACTTCAACTATAACTGATAGTGATGGTTTATATGTTATTGTAATAGGAGAATTATACACACAAAAAAATGATTTTGTCAATGTATACGGCCCAAAGTTTTGACAGCCCACTGTTTATTAAGAAAATATTTAATACTATGTAGGACTTTTTCCAAAATTAAGATTTTGGAAAGCTCCTACATCCCCCACAATCAAAATGTAGATTACAGAAATGTCGGAGACACTTCATCTGGAAAGATTATGACATCCTTTCGGACAAGCTAGATCAATTCAGAGGAATATGGTCTCCATTTATTGAATATTTAAAGGGTCAAGGTGGTCGGGTTCTAGGGCCTGACTGAAAGCTGAATGAAGGAATAGATGAAGAACTATATATAATAGACCACTGATATATCTCCAATGAAGAATAGACTGCTTAATACTCCACTCATATTATTGATTTTCTACTTTTATTTTATTTCTCATTATTATTTCTCTTTAATATCTTCTTTTGTTAAAAATAATAAAAAATTAGAAGTGTAAATAAGAATGATTGTAAACTTTAAAAATATTAAAATGTATGTGACGAATAATATGTCGCTTTCCTTTTTATTTTATGTTATTCCTTCTTAATATGTATTTTACTTCTAATGAAAATATATTACGAAAAAAACGTTCTTGTGGGAACGTCCAAAATCAAGGAATTATGTGAGACGTTCACAGTCAAAATCCTGGTAGATCACATCAGCCGCAGACTACTCCCTGGCCTCATATTTTCACCTCAAAGCATAAATGACGAAACCCAGAGAATGCAGTCGCTGGAATCTTCAGCCAAAAACAAAAGCAAGCTATTGCGGACTCAGCATGTGAGACAGCACGTGTGGAGGGAAATGATCAGTCTGAATTAAGGTCCCGAGTATCGGTAGAAGTAAAACATCGCAGTGTATTGAGGTGATATGGAACTGCAGCATAACGTCTGCGTGCAGTAATGCAGGTCGGTTGACACCATTTAGCTGTCAGATATAGGTTTCTCAACTCTCTGAAAGCAATGTTCGTTTTATGAGGGAACAAAACTGATATTTGTTTAATTTAGTTTAGAGATACAGTGCGTAAACAGGCCATTCGGGCCACCGAGCCCGTGCCGGCCGACCAGCGATTCCCGCACGTTACCACTATCCTACACAATGTTATACCTATACCAAGCCAATTAACCTACACATCTGTACGTCTTTGGAGTGTGCGAGAAATTGAAGATCTCGGAGAAACCCATGCAGGTCACGGAGAGAAGTACAAACTCCATACAGACAGCACCTGTAGCCACGATCGAACCCAGATCTCCGGCGCTGTAAATGTGGTAAGACAGCAACTTTACCGCTGCGCCCTGTGGTCGGACCTCTTCGGGAATTTTCCCTCACTGAAACAAAGTGCGCGGTCACCAGTGTGGAGATGCCGGCGATTGGACCCAACAAACCAACAAACAAAATCGTCCCCTGACGGTCTAAGTGCTGGAGGGTGAAGTGCAGTCCCAGATTGACTGCATTAGCCGCAGATCTATTGGCCCGATATGCGAACTGCATAGATCCTGCAGGGGTATCGTGATATTTCTCAGCTTGGCCAGCACAAGCCTTTCAAGGGTCTTCATGACTTCAGAGGTCAGTGTGACAGGCTTGTAATCAACTACTCTTGTTATAAAGGCCAACATGCCATTCACTTTCTTCACTGCCTGCTGAACCTGCATGCTTACTTTCATGCACTGATGAACAAGTAAGTAAGTACGTAAGTAAGTAAGTACATTTTATTCATGTTTATTCACATTTTATTCACATTTATTCAGTGACTTGGAGTGTCTGGAGCGACCGCTCCCACCCCGGAGACCGCGGCACCCGAAGTCCTTAGGCCGCGCTGGTTGGAGCTCTGACACCGGCGATCTCGGATCCCAGGCTCTGTCGTGTTTTAAATGCAACACCGCCCGCGGATTGACGCCCGCAGCCACAGTTCCTCGGATATGATATTCGGTTGTCACAGCACTACGGAACTTACCGCACGGCGACCCTGTAAGGCTTCGCCCGCTCGGTGATGATGTCCCAGCGCTGTGCCGCCGCCGAACCAGGGGTTCTGGCTGGTCCTAACAGGAAACGCCGCTCTAATTCCGATGGTGCGCCCCGAGGAAGGGGCGTAGACACAGTTAGGATGGAAGCGGCCTCTCCGACCAGGTAGGGACTAGGAAATAAAGATTCTCCCTTCCTATCCCCACACCCACCACATAAAAGAAGCCCCCCAACAAACATTTTGTTTTTAACAGGACTGAAAATAAAAATTTAAAGGACGAAAGGACGGACTTCCCCAGATCCCGTTGTACTTCCTATTTTCGCAACTTGACGCCATTTAGATAGTAATCTGCCTTCCTGTTTTTGCTACCAAAGTGGATAACCTCAAATGTATCCACATTAAACTATATCTGCCATGCATCTGCCCAGTCCCCCAACCTGTCCAAGTCACTCCGCATTCTCATAGCATTCTCCTCACAGTTCACACTGACACCCAGCTTTGTGTCATCTGCCAATTTGCTAATGGACGACGTACCATGGTCACATCTATTTATCGGTTTGATCGCCCATATGTCCATATTTAGTTAAATGGAGTCATTTCTAAAGACATGTTTGAAGGAACTGCAGTTGCTGGTTTAAACAGAAGATAGACACAAAAAGTTGTAGTAACTCAGCGGGACGGGCTATATTCTCTGGTGAGAAGGAAGGGGTGACCTTTCGGGTCGAGACCTTCTTGGGATAATTTCTTCGTCTGAAGAAGCGTTTCGAAACTTCATCCATTCCTTCTCTCGAGAGATGCTTCCAGACGCAATAGGTTACTTCAGCGTTTTGTGTCAATCTTCTACATTATTTCTAAAGTGCTGATATTCTTGAAACAACTTCAAATATGAGTAATTAATTCAAAGAATGTCTTCATTTTTTTTGTGGGAATTTAAATGGTGAAGAAAGGCGCGAATGGACGAACAGGCAAATAAAATGACCGGGAGGCGCGGTTGTGCACATGTTTCAGACAGTATTTTTTATCTCTGATGCATGGCATCCATTAGGTTAAACGCGCTCGATGAGATAATTTAGCCCTCCGCAGCTTCAATCAGTAATGCCATATTGCAACAACGAACATCGGTTATCACAGCCAACCACATGCTATAGAAACATAGAAATTAGGTGCAGGAGCAGGCCATTCGGCCATTCGAGCCTGCACCGCCATTCAATATGACCATGGCTGATCATCCAACTCAGTATCCTGCACCTGCCTTCTCTCCATACCCCCTGATCCCTTCAGCCACAAGGGCCACATCCAACTCCCTCTTAAATATGGCCAACGAACTGGCCTCAACTATCTTCTGTGGCAGAGAATTCCACAGATTCACCACTCTCTGTGTGAAAGAAAACTATACTGCAAGATAAACTGTAAAGTTGAAACACTTTCGTGAAAGACCACGTTTTCTTTTACAAGCTATTGTGTAATTCAATGTGTTTCGATGGAGAGGTATTTTAAGCTGTGGAAGCTCGAGCCGACATTCCCCCCCTCCCCCCCCCCCCCCCCACCCCTGTTTCTATGCGAAACATTGCATTCCAATTATAATTATCTGACACCAGTTGAAATAATGTTGTGCGAAATTCTACAGTTACCTCTGAAAGAGTTGCACTCGTGTCCCAGGCATTAATAACCCTTTGCTGTGGAATGATATTACTGCGATATTCAATTGTCAGCGCTTCGTACTTTGGTGCAATTTTTGAATTTAGCATTAAATTAGAATATAATAATTATGCATCGGGTGGATAAAACACATTTCCAATGTCCATTCCTTTTATAAAATGTTGTATTTACCGTGAGAAAGAACACGAATGCCGTTGATTTCCGGAACGCAAAAAGTTATGCGTAACAAAGTGGCGGTGAAAGACTTGCGGGTGTTGTTGAACACATAACATTTTACAAAGCCCATGAGCTGACATGGTGTAAATGAGTAGACTTAGCCAGCAATCGTGGAGGTCTACCTTGGTTGTGCGATAAAATCTACCTTTCTTCGCCACTGAGGGTATTGGAAGACGAGATCATCACATACTGTATATACATTTAACAAGGGTTGCAATCTCAATTCATGGATTTACTGAGTACTGAACCTGATATTAACGACTTGAAATATACCGGAGATGATTCTAAAGGACACGATCAGACAAAATCATGGTCTGCTTAGGGAACTTTTAAACGCAAAATTTGATCAGCGATATTTTTGCATGGATTTTTCGTGGATGATTTAGTCTCAAAAATATGATTGTTTCGTTACGGTCTGACAAGTAGATTTGGTGGGGGGGGGGGGGGGGGGGGGGGGGAGGCGAGCAATTTGTCGTGAGGAATGGACAGTGTGAACATTAGGAACACATTTGATAAGATATAGAACCAAGAAACATAGAAATTAGGTGCAGGAGTAGGCCATTCAGCCCTTCGAGCCTGCACCGCCATTCAATATGATCATGGCTGATCATCCAACTCAGTATCCCCGTACCTGCCTTCTCTCATACCCTCTGATCCCCTTAGCCACAAGGGCCACATCCAACTCACTCTTAAATATAGCCAATGAACTGGCCTCAACTACCCTCTGTGGCAGAGAGTTCCAGAGACTCACCACTCTCTGTGTGAAAAAAGTCTTTCTCATCTCGGTCTTAAAGGATTTCCCCCTTATCCTTAAGCTGTGACCCCTTGTCCTGGACTTCCCCAACATCGGGAACAATCTTCCTGCATCTAGCCTGTCCAACCCCTTAAGAATTTTGTAAGTTTATATATAAGGTCCCCTCTCAATCTCCTAAATTCCAGAGAGTATAAACCGAGTCTATCCAGTCTTTCTTCATAAGACAGTCCTGACATCCCAGGAATCAGTCTGGTGAACCTTCTCTGCACTCCCTCTATGGCAATAATGTCCTTCCTCAGATTTGGAGACCAAAACTGTACGCAATACTCCAGGTGTGGTCTCACAAGACCCTGTACAACTGAAGTAGAACCTCCCTGCTCCTGTACTCAAATCCTTTTGCTATGAAAGCTAACATACCATTGGCTTTTTGCATTGCCTGCTGCACCTGCATGCCTACTTTCAATGACTGGTGTACCATGACAACCCAGGTCTCGCTGCATCTCCCCTTTTCCTAATCGGCCACCATTTAAATAATAGTCTGCTTTCCTGTTTTGCCACCAAAGTGGATAACCTCACATTTTATCCACATTATACTGCATCTGCCAAACATTTGCCCACTCACCCAGCCTATCCAAGTCACCTTGCAGTCTCCTAGCATCCTCCTCACAGCTAACACTGCCCCCAGCTTAGTTGTCATCCGCAAAACTTGGAGATATTGCCTTTCAATTCCCTCATCCAGATCATTAATATATATTGTAAATAGCTGGGGTCCCAGCACTGAGCCCTGCGGTACCCCACTAGTCACTGCCTGCCATTGTGAAAAAGGACCCGTTTACTCCTACTCTTTGCTTCCTGTTTGCCAGCCAGTTCTCTATCCACATCAATACTGAACCCCTAATTACCGTATGCTTTAAGTTTGTATAACTAATCTCTTATGTGGGACCTTGTCGAAAGCCTTCTGGAAGTCCAGATATACCACATCCCATGGTTCTCCCTTATCCACGCTACTAGTTACATCCTCGAAAAACTCCACAAGATTCGTCAGACATGATTTACCTTTCGTAAATCCATGTTGACTTTGTCCAATGATTTCACCACTTTCCAAATGTGCTGCTATCCCATCTTTAATAACTGACTCTAGCAGTTTCCCCACTACCGATGTTAGACTAACTGGTCTGTAATTCCCCGTTTTCTCTCTCCCTCCCTTCTTAAAAAGAGGGGTTACATTTGCTACCCGCCAATCCTCAGGAACTACTCCAGAATCTAAAGAGTTTTGAAAGATTATCACTAATGTAGATGGTTTATATGCAACCAATAATATAGTTACCTCACTCCCATTAACCCCGCCCAGTTAACATCAATCATAACACCTTCCCCTCAGTAGGAAAATGTAGCCGGTGCTTGAAGGTGTATGTAATACCCAGTGCTATCATTAAAAGATGTTGCACACTTAAGAGCTTGTAAAGTTTTCATTTACATGGTTGTCAAAGCTGGAAGATTACTTGCGTCTCCTGTTTATCGGTTTTTATTTTCTTTTTTTTTGATTTGTGTTTTTTGTGCTTTTGATCTCTCTGGCCATGGCGTCCTCTTGCAGAAAGCCCGAGCAGCTTGTCTTTGATGCTGACATCTCTGAGCGCTGGGCCACGTTTGAATTTGATTTCACACACTTTGTCAACGTCGCACACCGCGCTGATCCTGACTCCCTTAAAGCTTCCCTCCTACTCAACCTTGTCGGACCTGATGCCATGAAGAGAGCAAGAACTTTCACCTACGCTCCAGCGGTCCTGGGCGTCGATGATGAGGTGATTACTCCTGCAGAGTCTGCTGACGACCCCGCTTGCCTGCTACGTAAGTTCAGGGAGATTTGTGACCTGCCCTCGAACCGCATTCTAGAGAGGGCACGGTTCTTTACAAGGAGACAGTTGCCTGATGAACCTGTTGAATGTTTTATTGCTGATTTGCGTCATCTCGCCCAGCGGTGCCGTTTTGGCGACATGACAGACCAGCTCACTAGAGACATTTTAGTAACTGGCATGCGTGACCAGAAGCTGCGATGTGAGCTTTTGAGGGATCCGGATCTAACGTTGGACAAAGCTATGCATGCCTGCAGATTGTCTGAGGTCGTTGTTTTGCAAGAGGACCACCGGGACTCGGGCAATAAATCTGTCAACCTGGCAGGGTTTAGGAGCCCACAGCCTCGGGTGGGAAACAATGTTTTTTCTGCCGCGTGCCCGCCCTGGACCTGGCGATGTGCCCCGAAAAAGGTGCCCGAACTGTAACTACATGCACCATAGACTGTCGACGTGTCCCGCCTTTGGTAAAACCTGTAACTTTTGTAAAAAGCTGAACCATTTCTCAGCCTCCTGTCGCTTACTCCGTTCCCGTGGGAGCCAGGCACAAGCTTCCAGTCCCAGTCTAAACATGCTGGTGCAATCTGATCTCTGTTTCGACTCACAGCCCAATTTAGTTGAATGCAATGGTGCAGAGCCAATTAATTCTGCCGAGGACTCTCATGTGTTTACCCTCCTACAGACACCCGCCCACCGCAATGATCCCTCCGTACATGTGACTGTCAATGGCGTAACCTTCTCTGCCAAATTAGATACTGGCGCGAAAGTCAATGTTTTGTCCATGAATCTTTTCAACAAGATAAGGAATAATGAGCCTCTGGTTGTTGACGATGCTACCCTGCACGCCTATGGTGGAGAGATTCTAAGGCCTGCGGGGAGGGCCACTTTAACTTGCGTGCTTGCAAAAGGCCACAAGAAACATGGTTTTCTATGTTTTGAACTCTGACTGTGTAACCCTGTTGGGCAACCGTGCGTGCCAGGATCTTGGCCTGGTCTCCTTCGACCGCACGGTCCACAAAGTGCAACTGTCGTTTGACCCGGTTGCTGAATACCAGGACCTGTTCGACGATGACCTGGGGAAGTTACCAGTGTCATACCATATTTCCATTGACCCAAATATACAACCCGTGGTCCGCGCACCTCACAGGGTGTCTCACGCCATGAAGGACAAGGTCGAGGCGATGCTCAACGAGATGGTCGAAAAGGGGGTGCTAGTAGCAGTTAGCGAGCCCACCGATTGGGTCCTCCACCATGGTTGCCACGATTAAGAAAGACAAGAACGAGATACGCGTGTGTATCAACCCGAAGGACTTAAAACCTTGCCATCAGGCGACCACATTACCCCATGGGGTCTGTTGAGGATGTGGCGGCAAAGGTCGGGCAAGCCACCATCTTTTTCGGTCCTAGACGCTAAGAACTCGTTTTGGCAGATACCGTTGGACAAAGCGTCTTCTGACCTGACGACCTTCGCCACAACCGTTCGGCAGATTCAAGTTCCTGCGAATGCCATTCGGCATCAATTCTGCTAGCGAGGTGTTCCAGCGGACGATGGAGCAATTATTCGCGGACCTGCCATGTGCCATCATCGTGGATGATATCCTGGTTTATGGGAAGGACATTGCCGAGCACGACCTGAACCTCCGCCGCGTCCTGGATCGCGCGCGACGGTCGCACCTGAAGCTGAATCCCAAGAAGTGCCGGTTTCGTGTCTCAGAGGTCACGTATGTTGGACATGTTTTCACCCCTAACGGACTAAAGCCCGACCCCTTGAAGGCAGCTGCCATCTCCGAAATGGCAGCCCCCACCGACGTGCCAGGTCTGCAACGATTCTTGGGCATGGTGAACTACCTTGGCAAGTTTATACCAAACCTCACTGAGCTGAGTGCTCCCCTGCGGCAGCTGACAAAAAAGGATATCGCCTGGGCCTGGCTCCCATATCACCAGCAGGCCTTTGACCGCCTCAAGTCGAAACTGATTAGCACTCCGACGTTGCGGTTTCTTCGACGTGGGTCGCCCCATCACCGTCACCTGTGACGCTTCCAAGTTCGGCCTGGGTGCGGCCTGCCTTCAGTCTGTCGATGGATCGCTGCATCCTGTCTCCTATGCCTCCCGCACCATGACGGACACCGAGCAGCGGTACGCTCAGATCGAGAAAGAGCTGCTCGCGGTGGTGTTCGCCTGCTCCAAGTTCAGAGACTTTCCCGTTCGGCAGCAGATTTACGGTCGAAACCGACCACCAGCCACTGGTGACAATCCTGAACAAGCCGATTCACGCTGCCCCTGCCAGGCTGCAGCGTATGATGCTGCAGCTCCAGCGTTTCGACTTTTACATAATCTACAAGAAGGGCACCGAGATGCACATTGCGGACACCCTGTCGTGAGCCCCGCGTACCTCCTGCACTCGCCACCCCTACGAAACAGAGGACTTGCTCGTACTGGGCGTTAACTTTATTCCCACCAAGCAGCTACAGGTTTTGGCCGAGCACAACCGTTGCCGATCCGGTTTTGCAGCAGCTTGCCTCGGTGATTAAAGCAGGGTGGCCAACAAAGCGCTCCGCCGCGCCATCTGAAACACAGCCTTTCTTCCTGGTCCGCGACGAACTGGTGCTCCAGGATGGCGTTATCGTCAAGGGACATAAAGTTGTGGTCCCGTCCTCCCTGTTTGACTTTTACTTTTGTGCAGCCCACAGCGGACACCCTGGGGTCGATGCAACACTCGCCCACGCTCAGTGCCAATTCTATTGGCCTGGAATGGCCAAATATATCCGAGACCGAGTTTCTGCCTGCTCCACGTGCAACAGTCTTGCGCCACACCCAGCAGCGACAGCCCCTGCTGCAACAGCCCGCTCCTGCTTTGGCCTGGTCCTCGCTGGCTGCCGACATATTCGAGTGGCGTGGTAACCACTACCTTGTCCTGTCGACTCGTACTCCAACTGGTTCGAAGTGGATTTGCTGACATCCCTCACGTCGGAGATGGTGATCCGCAAGCTGCGGAAACACTTCTCCACTTTTGGGACCCCGGTCAGGCTGCAGACTGACAACGGCAGGCAGTTTACAAGCCGAGAATTCAAAAGCTTTGCCGACAAGTGGAACTTCGTGCATTTCACCAGCAGCCCAGAGTACCCACAGAGCAACGGCCTAGCAGAACGGGCCGTCCGCAGCGCCAAGCTTCTGATGGAACAGGCACGACTATCCAATTCTGCTTTGTATTTGGATCTCCTGAACCTCAGGAATGTTTCCAGGGATCCGGCCATGGGGGGTCACCTGCTCAGCGTCTGATGTCCAGAACTACCAGATCCACCGTCCCGATTGCCCAGCGCCAGCTGAAACCTCGGGTGCTGGAGCCCGCCTCCGTGCAGAGGCGAATTCAAGAGAAACATGACAGCCAGCGGCGTTCCCACGATCGGTCGTGCAGACCACTCGATCCTCTGTTGCCTGGACAGGTTGTTCGGTTGCAGACCGCCAGTGGTCACTACCGTCTGGCCACCGTGGTTGGGGTGGCCGACTCACCTCGTTCGTATCTGGTCGACTGTGAGGGTTCCATCTACCGAAGAAGCCGACAACACCTGCTTGTGGTTAATGAGCCACAGCCGCAGCCCCCTGGGCCCTATGCCCCTCCACTCTCCTATCAGCAGCCGGCTGCCGCCCCGGCTGGTGTTCCCTGCATGCCTCGGTCCCCGTCGCGGGCGCCTCGTTCCCCTCTGCGCGTGTCCCCTGTTGCCGGTCGCGGTTCTCCCTCTCCTGTTTCTACCACCCCAATGCCCTTCCCTGGTTCCCCGGCTGCCTTGCGTCCTCCTGCTTCTTCTGCTCTTTCGGGGGGAGGGGGAGACATCCGTACGCGCTCGGGCAGGATCAGTAAGCCGCCTGTTCGCTACGGCGATTTCGTTTAATTCTGCTGTTTAATTCGGTTGTCGTGACAACAATCTGTTTTTTGATTTCTAAGGGGAAGGATGTAGATGGTTTATATGCAACCAATAATATAGTTACCTCACTCCCATTAACCCCGCCCAGTTAACATCAATCATAACACCTTCCCCTCAGTAGGAAAATGTAGCCGGTGCTTGAAGGTGTAATAATACCCAGTGCTATCATTAAAAGATGTTGCACACTTAAGAGCTTGTAAAGTTTTCATTTACAACTAATGCATCCACTATTTCCTGAGCTACTTCCTTAAGTACTCTGGGATGCAGCCTATCTGGCCCTGGGGATTTATCGGCCTTTAATCTATTCAATTTACCCAACACCACTTCCCGACTGACTGGATTTCACTCAATTCCTCCTTTGACCCACGGTCCCCTGCTATTTCCGGCAGATTATTTATGTCTTCCTTAGTGAAGACGGAACCAAAGTAGTTATTCAATTGGTCCGCCATGACCTTGTTCCCCATGATCAACTCACCTGTTTCTGACTGCAAGGGACCTACATTTGTTTTAAAACTAACCTCTTTCTCTTCACATATCTATAAAAACTTTTGCAGTCAGTTTTTTATGTTCCCTGCCAGTTTTTCTTTCATAATCTATTTTTCCTTTCCTAATTAAGCCCTTTGTCCCTCTCTGCTGGTCTCTGAATTTCTCCCAGTCCTCTGGTATGCTGCTTTTTCTGGCTACTTTGTACGCATCATCCTTTGCTTTGATACTATCCCTGATTTCCCTTGTTATCCACGGATGCACTACCTTCCCCGATTTATTCTTTTGCCAAACTGGGATGAACAATTTTTGTAGTTCATCCATGCAGTCTTTAAATGTCTTCCATTGTATATCCACCGTCAACCCTTTTAGAATTAATTGCCAGTCAATCTTGGCCAATTCACGTCTCATACCCTCAAAGTTACCTTTCTTTAAGTTCAGAACCATTGTTTCCGAATTAACAATGTCACTCTCCATCCTAATGAAGAACTCAACCATATTATGGTCACTCTTGCCCAAGGGGGCACGTACAACAAGACGGCTAACTACCCCTTCCTCATTACTCAAAACCCAGTCTAAAATAGCCTGCTCTCTCGTTGGTTCCTCTACATGTTGATTTAGATAACTATCCCGCATACATTCCAAAAAATCCTCTTCCTCAGCACCCCTGCCAATTTGATTAACCCAATCTATATGTAGATAGAAGTCACCCATTATAACAGTTTTGCCTTTGTCGCACGCATTTCTAATTTCCTGTTTGATACCATCCCCAACTTCTCTGCTACTGTTAGGTGGCCTGTACACAACACCCACCAGCGTTTTCTGCCCCTTAGTGTTTTGTAGCTCTACCCATACCGATTCCACATCCTCCAAGCTAATGTCCTTCCTTTCCATTGCGTTAATCTCCTCTCTAACCAGCAACGCTACCCCACCCTCCTTTTCCTTTCTCTCTATCCCTCCTGAATATTGGAATATCCCTGGATGTTCAGCTCCCAGCCTACGTCACCCTGGAGCCATGTCTCCGTGATCCCAACTATATCATAATCATTAATATCTATCTGCACGTTCAACTCGTCCACCTTATTACGAATACTCCTTGCATTGAGACTCAAAGCCTTCAGGCTTGTCTTTACGACGCACTTACCCCTTATACAATTTTGCTGAAAAGTGGCCCTTTTTGATTTTTCCCTGGTTTTGTCTGCCTGTCACTTTTACTTTTCACCTTGCTACCTATTGCTTCTACCCTCATTTTACACCCACCTGCCTCTCTTGTACCCATCCCCCTGCCACATTAGTTTAAATCCTCCCCGACAGCACTAGCAAACACTCCCCCAAGAACATTGGTTCCATTCCATTCCAGGTGCAAACCGTGCTGTTTGTACCGGTCCACCTCCCCCAGAACTGGTCCCAGTGCCCTAAAAAATTGAATCCCTCCCCCTTGCACCACTTTTCAAGCCACGTATTCATTTGCAATATCCTCCTATTTCTACTCTGACTGGCCCGTGGTACTGGTAGTAATCCGGAGATTACTACCTTTGAGGTCCTACTTTTTAAGTTTATCTCCTAGCTCCCTAAATTCACCTTGTAGGACCTCAATCCATTTTTTACCTATATCGTTGGTGCCAACATGCACCACGACAACTGGCTGTTCACCCTCCCCCTCCAGAATGTTCTGCAGCCGTTCAGTGACATCCCTGACCTTTGCACCAGGGAGGCAACATACCACCCTGGAGTCTCGTTTGCGGCCGCAGAAACGCCTATCTATTCCCCTGACAATTGAATCCCCTATTACTATTGACCTTCCCCTCTTTTTTCCCCCCTCATGTGCTGCAGAGCCACCCATGGTGCCATGAAACTTGGCTGCTGCTGCATTCCCCTGATGAGCCATTTCCCTCAACAGTATCCAAAATGGTATACCTGTTTAGGAGGGAGACTACCGCAGGGGACTCCTGCACTACCTGCCTACTGCTTTGCTGGCTATTGGCCACCCGTTCCCTTTTTGTCCTCTTACCTTTTGCCTGCGGTGTGACCAACTCACTGTACGTGGCTATCCACGACTTTCTCCGCATCGTGGATGCTCCAGTATGAATCCAGCCGCAGTTCCAATCGTTCAATGCGGTCTGCCAGGAGCTGCAGCTGGACACACTTCCTGCAACTGTAGTCACCAGGGACACCGACCATCTCCCTGATCTCCCACATGTTGCAGGCTGAACAAACCACGGGGCCAATCTCCACTGCCATACCTTACTCCCAAATTACATTAAATATTAAAAAAATACAAAAACTTATCCTTTAAACTTTACTACTAAATACTGAATCCTTAACTCCCAGAATCCCTAACTCCCAGAAGGCAGAAATGTAAAATTGTAAACCCGGGGTTGCACCCAATCAGCTGCTTCCTCGGGTCCTCTTCCACCAATCAGAGGCTTCACCAGATTCCTTCTCTGGAAGTGAGATGGAACGTTGCCGATTTGGTTATACTCACAGCTCCAGGTACTCCCCCCTCTCACCAACGGCTCCCTGGGCCTCTGTGAAAGCAAGCCCCGCGATGTGTTTTATACTCACAGCTCCAGGTACTCCCCCCTCTCACCAACGGCTCCCTGGGCCTCTGTGAAAGCAAGCCCCGCGATGTGTTTTATACTCACAGCTCCAGGTATTCCCCATTCTCACCAACGGCTCCCTGGGCCTCTCAATAGCAACACAATATAAAATCACTACAAACTGCTGGGATCTGACTGTAAATCAGCTGCTTTCCCTAGTCCACTTCCCACCAATCAGCTGCTTTCCCTAGTCCACTTCCCACCAATCAGCGGCTTCCCTCAAAAAAAACCACTTCTCCAAATGGAATGTTATGGATTTGGGTAAGCCTCTGAAAAAACAAGCCCCGCGCTGGATTTTATAGCTTACCGGTCGGGTGTCGCTCCTCCCCCTCCTCCTCTTCCAACGGCTCCTGTGGGCCTCTGAAAAAAACAAGCCCCGCGCTGGATTTTATACCTTACCGGTCGGGTGTCGCTCCTTCCCCTCCTCCTCTTCCAACGGCTCCTGTGGGCCTCTGAAAAAAACAAGCCCCGCGCTGGATTTTATAGCTACCGGTCGGGTGTCGCTCCTCCCCCTCCTCCTCTTCCAACGGCTCCTGTGGGCCTCTGAAAAAAACAAGCCCCGCGCTGGATTTTATAGCTTTCCGGTCGTGTGTCGCTCCCCCCCCCCCCCTCCTCCTCTTCCAACGGCTCCTGTGGGCCTCTCTGTATGCCTTTACAGTATGTTAAAATACAGCGGATTCTTTATTGGACAACAAAGTGGATACCCATTTGGCTTAGAGGTTGTGGAAACTTGCTTTGCACATTGAAGACCAGTAAATACTGGAGTGCAACGGAATGTGATGCCTCCTTTATTGTTTCTCATGTATATTGTGGCGGCTCCCAAGGGTCGGGCCATCCTAACGGTCAATCCCCTTCGGCATGTGAATGGTTCAGTCCAGAGGTGGCCCTTAACCAGAGGGTTTAAAGGCAAGGGTTTTGGGTGCCATCTTTCTCTCATGGACTTCCTGGCACTTGAAACAACTAAATAAAAAGGTACTTCCCACTACGCCTGGCTTCTCGCCTTGCTTTCGGGATCGTACTCCACATTGGTGACCCTGACGCTCCATCGTTGTCATGATGGAGAATAAAGCACATTCTTCCTTCTCAAATGCCGACGCGGCCCTGTCTCTGGACGCGTTCTCGGTGCAATTATCGACCTTTTGGACCACCCAGCTGCACATCTGGTTTCAGCAGACGGAGGCCCAATTCAACCTACGGGGAATAACGGTCGACTACAACCCGTTTCTATTATCTGGTGGGGCCTTTGACCGGGACACGGTCGAAGAGGTCACAGACTTCATCGCAGACCCCCGGGCCACCGAGAAATACCACGGCCTTAAGGCGATCCTGCTTGAGATTTATGGTCTCTGCAGGATGGAGGGTGCTGCCAGGCTCCATCATATGGAGGTCCTAGGCGACCGACGGCCTTCGAGCCTCCTGAAGGAGATGGTCGTGCTGTTGGATGGGCACACGCCATGCCTGCTATTCGAATATATCTTCCTGCATCTGCTGCCGGCCTACATCTGCCTTCAGCTCACGGACGCCTCCTTCACAAATCCCAGGGCCCTCGGTAGGCGCACCGACGCGCTGTGGATGGCACGCCCTGATGACGTCAACGCGCTGGCCATTGCCAGGCAAGGTGACGCGCTATGGACGGCGCGCTCCAATGATGTCAACGCGTTGGCCGTTGCCAGGCACGCTGACGCGCCGCGGACGGCGCGTACCGATGACGTCACTCCGGCAGCTCCCGATTTCCTTAGGTGGGGCGGGGCAGCTTTGGAAGGAGTTGTGGCTGCATCCGGAGGCCGATAAGATCGCCCCCGGCGGCCGTTATCGGGTACTGCACCTGCAGACCAGCACCAGCATGCTCCAAGCGCCGCCAGCGGAAGGCGCTGGTGCTATTACCACAATCGCTGGGGCGCTGCAGCACGGAGATGCTGTCAGCCGTGCACGTTCCCGGGAAACGCCTGGGCCGGCTACCAATAGTCCCCACGGCTGCCGGCCAGATCCACCGACTCTTCGCCTGGCATCGGCGCACCGGGACCGCTTCCTCGTCGATACCGGGGCAGAGCTGTGCGTCCTGCCCCCTTCGCTGGCCGACATTCGTTCTGGAAGCGGGGGGCCCGTCCTCACTGCGGCGAATGGCAGCCCCATCCGCACGTATGGAATTCGCATGGTCCCGATCGTGTTTCGGCTCCTACCATTTCTCGTGGCAGTTCACCATTGCGTACGTCTCCCAGCCGTTGCTCGGTGCCGATTTCCTCCGGGTGCATTCCCTCCTAGTGGATGTCAGGTGTCAGCATTTGGTCAATGCCGCTATGTTGGAGGCGATCACGCTGTGATTGGATGAGCCGGTGGGACGCCCCCTGTCATCAGTGGATTCCCGCTTTGCCGGGTATTAGCTGCATTCCCAAATATCCTGACCCCAGAGTTTCGGTCTTCGACTCCAGTCACGGGGTGGTTCATTTCATCCAAACGACTGGCCGGAGCAACTGACGGCCGGAGGTTGGCGGCCCCTCGCCTTTCTTCAGCCGTCACCTCAACCGTGCTCAGGCCAAATACAGCGTGCTCGATCGCGAGCTCCACCATTTCCGCTACTTTCAGGAGGGCCGCCCGTTTCACCACATACACGGACCACAAGCCGCGCACTTTCGCCCTGGCAAAGGTTTCCGACCTCTGGTCCGCACCGCCGACTACATTTCAGAAACCAGCCTCCTCCCGATGCTATACTGTAAGTAAAAGTGCATCTGCATCAAACCTGATCCATTTTACTATAGTTCCGCTCGGGAAATATATGCAGAATGATTCTATACATTTTCCGATGTTTTGTAGTTCTAGATGGGTGAGAATCTGAGCGGGGATTTCCAGGGCGTCCACGCTCCGCTGCTCAGCTTTACTCGAAGACACCTCGGACAGCAGTGACAATTGTGCCGGCTATCTTGCGCCAGTTTGGAGCAGAGCACCTGAAGCCCAGGACCCACCTCCTCAGTTACCGAGCATGATTCATGGTTTGCCTTTAAAAAATATAAATAGTATTGATGTTTGCTCTAAAAGAAACAGACAATTTATTTCTCAGGGTGTATCATATCTGACACGGAAACACTGCTTTAAAAATAAAACTGGCGGAAAAAACAACTAACCGGATCAACAGAGCGAAACTTGATGTTATTGCACACCTTGAAATGGCATTTAGACAAATAGAAAAGTAGTTCTGGTTTCTTGTCTTTGTTCGAAATTACATCCGCGTGGGAAATACAATGACACGTTTCTTTAAAAAAGCCGTGGCGACGGTGAGGAATGTGTTTAAAGTTGGATAACTCTTGTGATGCAGGTTCATACAGAAAATAATAATATGCTGACAATGCAAGAGGAATATGTTAATATCAGGAATAACTCAGTTGATGCAATTGACAAAATAACTGGACATTAAGAAACAAGTAGAAACTTGAGTCCTGAAAATTCTAGAGACACTCACCAGCTGAAGCAGAATCTGAACTGCATATCAAGGGATTGTGTGTGACTGTGCAGCACGTTCAACAAAAGAGAAAACGTAATATATCGGAGCCAGCTCAAGTATCTTAACAGGGATACCAACCGCTGCAAGTACAGGATAGAATATTCTCGCAATGTGGTAAATGGGTGCAAATCCCGTTTTCTCGTGAGGCAACGATCTACTGTACAGAACGTTTCACTTCCCATATGCTTTGGTGATTAGATAACAACCTGTTATAAAAGAGAGGGAAATTCGACTGTGACAATTAGTGTGGTCATCTCCGTAGGTGCATATCAGGCACAATTTCCTGAACAACACCTACAGTTATTTGTTTTTTACTCATTGCATTAGTGTGCAATTAATTTCTCTCCGCAGCGTAGGTTCGGTACATGTGGGCTTCATGTTGATTGTTACCTTCTTACAGGGAAATGTCAGGTCGTATTGCACAAAAAATTTGTTTTAAGTTAAACGGGACAATTTATCAGATCAATATTATATGGACATTCCGCTTAAATGAAAATTAAGTGATATTAGGCGCAGCAAGTAGCCTCGTCAAATGAACCCAAAAATGTAGGTTGGTAAATTAAGTTGAATGCTTGCAGGAATGGGAGAGCTCACGCGGCCGGCAAGCATTTCGGAAAGTTTTTGTGGTGTAACCCGTTTGTCGCCTTTCATGGTTTTCAATAAACTGAATGTGTACCATCTTCATTGACCGCAATGTCATCAAAATATCATATTCAGAATTACAATCGCCGTGAAGAACAGAGGGGGTCCGTATCATACGGAGTTTGCAGTCTGCGTGAAAGTGAACATAGTGAACATAGTGGACTACAGAAAATTGACCTACGGCTCTCAGTTTCTGTTCGTTAAGTGCTTTACAATTCTCACGTATGTTAGGCGGCATAGCGCTTGAAATATTTCCCAGGTGCTGATATTAATTCATTATTGTCAGATCGTTTTACCTCATAGAATGCTATGAAAACCCGAAAATTCCCCTTGCGTTGCTTTAACTATGTTTTCACACCACAGACCAGATTATATTTTTGCCTTCTTTATGTTAAGGTACCATCAGGCATACAGTCTTTTCAGCCCATCTCTTCAATGCCGGCGAAGATGTTTCTTTGATGTAGCTCATTTTAACTGTATGTGGTACATAACCTTTAAGTCAATTCCTCTATCATTCTACGTCCAATTGTGTCTTCAGCATTGCCAGCTTGTCCGCCAGTACAGATTAATCGTGCTGATCATTGAACGTACCCACCACGATCTGCGTGAACGTTACCCTTGGGCCAAGATTAGATATTTCCCGTCCCATCCTCTGTCCTTTTATTGTAGACCCTTTTTCCTCTGTCCTTTTTCTTGGTAAACCCCATAATCGCTCCAAGGGTACCATCCGATCAAAACTCTTTAGATTCTGGAATAGTTCTTGAGGATTGGAGGGTAGGTAATGTAACCCCACTTTTTAAAAAGGGAAGGAGAGAGAAAACGGGGAATTACAGACCAGTTAGTCTAACATCGGTAGTGGGGAAAATGTTAGTCAGTTATTAAAGATGTGATAGCAGCACACTTGCAAAGTGGTGAAATCATTGGACAAAGTCAGCATGGATTTATGAAAGGTAAATCATGTCTGACGAATCTTATAGAATTTTTCAAGGATGTAGCTAATAGAGCGGATTAGGGAGAACCTGTAAATGTGTTATATCTGGACTTTCAGAAGGTTTTCGACAAGGTCCCACATAAGAGATTAGTATATAAACTTAAAGCTCACGGTATTCCGGGTTCAGTATTAATGTGGATAGAGAACTGGTGGCAGACAGGAAGCAAAGTGTAGGAGTAAGCGTGCAACGACGTTGTCATGGTCTATATGGACCTAACCAATGCAGTTGATATGTTCTCCATGGCGAGCTGCTCTGGAACGTGAGGTCGCATGGGATGCAGAGACAGCTTGTTAACTGGAGGGAGCATTAGGTTCATGGAAGGAAGGAGAGGATGATTGGTGGCGGATGTTTGACTCTCGGTCTGGAGTCTGTGACGACCAGTGTGCGTCAGGGATTCGTGGTGTGCTGTTTGCTGTTTTGGTTTATATCAACGGTTAAGATGCGAACAGACAATACATGGATAGTAAGTAGATCACATAATTGTCGGAGATATTGTGGAAACCTGAAAAGATTGTCAAATAATAAAGAGCAGCAGGAATGCAGTGTGATACAGATAAGTAAGTGTGAGGTTTTGCACCATGTATAATCCAACCAGGGCAATTTATTCACAGTGAATGTGAAGAGTTGTTATGCCGAGGGAATCCAGAATTAATGTTGCGTATTTCCATGAACGTGGCGTTGTAGGCAGATAGGTTGGAAAAGGAGGGCCTTTGGTGCATTAGCTTTCATTTGTCAGGTTATTGAGTATAGCAAAAAACTGTACAGTTTTTCATGCTTTTGTTGTGGCCGCATATTTCATGGTATTGTCCTGTTTTGGTCAGCCTGCTTCAGGAACAATACCATTAAGTTGGAAACAATGCAGATAACATTTATAAGGACGTTTGCCAGGACGCCAGGGCCTGAGCTATAGGGATAAGATGTGGAAGGTAAGATTTTATTCCTTGTTACGCATGGAGGTTAGTGGTGATATTATAGAATTAGATAAATCTAGTGAATCTATTATAGATCTAGTGTAAAAAGGGTCAATATACACCGTTTTTGCCCGGGGTAATGGTAATTGTAGATGGTTTATATGCAACCAATAATATAGTTACCTCACTCCATTAACCCCGCCCAGTTAAACATCAATCATAACGCCTTCCCCTCAGTAGGAAATGTAGCCGGTGCTTGAAGGTGTATGTAATACCCAGTGCTATCATTAAAAGATGTTGCACACTTAAGAGCTTGTAAAGTTTTCATTTTACATGGTGTTCAGAAGTGGGATGCGAACCCACGCCTCCACTTGGAGACCAGAAAGGATGTAGATGGTTTATATGCAACCAATAATATAGTTACCTCACTCCCATTATCACCAGCAGGCCTTTGACTGCCTCAAGTCGAAACTGATTAGCACTCCGACGTTGCGGTTCTTCGACGTGGGTCGCCCCATTCACCGTCACCTGTGACGCTTCCAAGTTCGGTCTGGGTGCGGCCTGCCTTCAGTCTGTCGATGGATCGCTGCATCCTGTCTCCTATGCCTCCCGCACCATGACGGACACCGAGCAGCGGTACGCTCAGATCGAGAAGGAGCTGCTCGCGGTGGTGTTCGCCTGCTCCAAGTTCAGAGACTTCCTGTTCGGCAGCAGATTTACGGTCGAAACGACCACCAGCCACTGGTGACAATCCTGAACAAGCCGATTCACGCTGCCCTGCCAGGCTGCAGCGTATGATGCTGCAGCTCCAGCGTTTCGACTTTGACATAATCTACAAGAAGGGGCACCGAGATGCACATTGCGGACACCTGTCGCGAGCCCCGCGTACCTCCTGCGCTCGCCACCCCTACGAAAACAGAGGACTTGCTCGTACTGGGCGTTAACTTTATTCCCACCAAGCAGCTACAGGTTTTGGCCGAGCAACCGCTGCCGATCCGGCTTTGCAGCAGCTTGCCTCGGTGATTAAAGCAGGGTGGCCAACAAAGCGCTCCGCCGCCCCATCTGAAACTCCAGCCTTTCTTCCTGGTCCGCGACGAACTGGTGCTCCAGGATGGCGTTATCGTCAAGGGACATAAAGTTGTGGTCCCGTCCTCCCTGTTTGACTTTTACTTTTGTGCAGCCCACAGCGGACACCCTGGGGTCGATGCAACACTCGCCCACGCTCAGTGCCAATTCTATTGGACTGGAATGGCCAAATATAATCCGAGACCGAATTTCTGCCTGCTCCACGTGCAACAGTCCCTTGCGCCACACCAGCAGCGACAGCCCCTGCTGCAACAGCCCGCCCCTGCTTTGGCCTGGTCCTCGCTGGCTGCCGACATATTCGAGTGGCGTGGTGGTAACCACTACCTTGTCCTGGTCGACTCGTACTCCAAACTGGTTCGAAGTGGATTTGCTGACATCCCTCACGTCGGAGATGGAGATCGCAAGCTGCGGAAACACTTCTCACTTTTGGGACCCGGTCAGGCTGCAGACTGACAACGGCAGGTGCAGATTACAAGCCGAGAATTCAAAAGCTTTGCCGACAAGTGGAACTTCGTGCATTTCACCAGCAGCCCAGAGTACCCACAGAGCAACGGCCTAGCAGAACGGGCCGTCCGCAGCGCCAACGCTTCTGATGGAACAGGCGCGACTATCCAATTCTGATTTGTATTTGGATCTCCTGAACCTCAGGAATGTTTCAGGGATCGGCATGGGGTCACCTGCTCAGCGTCTGATGTCCAGATTCTACCAGATCCACCGTTCCCCGATTGCACCAGCGCCAGCTGAAACCTCGGGTGCTGGAGCCCGCCTCCGTGCAGAGGCGAATTCAGAGAAACATGACAGCCAGCGCGTTCCCACGATCGGTCGTGCAGACCACTCGATCCTCTGTTGCCCGGACAGGTTGTTCGATTGCAGACCGCCAGTGGTCACTACCGTTGGCCACCGTGGTTGGGTGGCCGACTCACCTCGTTTCGTATCTGGTCGACTGTGAGGGGTTCCATCTACCGAAGAAGCCGACAACACTGCTTGCGGTTAACGAGCCACAGCCGCAGCCCCCTGGGCCCTATGCCCCTCCACTCTCCTATCAGCAGCCGGCTGCCGCCCCGGCTGGTGTTCCCTGCATGCCTCGGTCCCCGTCGCGGGCGCCGGGGTTCCCCTCTGCGCGGGTCCCCTGTTGCCGATCGCGGTTCTCCCTCTCCTGTTTCTCCCACCCCAATGCCCTTCCCTGGTTCCCCGGCTGCCTGCGTCCTCCTGCTTTTCTGCTCTTTCGGGGGGAGGGGGAGACATCCGTACGCGCTCGGGCAGGATCAGTAAGCCGCCTGTTCGCTACGGCGATTTCGTTTAATTCTGCTGTTTAATTCGGTTGTCGTGACAACAATCTGTTTTTTTTTATTTCTAAGGGAAGGATGTAGATGGTTTATATGCAACCAATAATATAGTTACCTCACTCCCATTAACCCGCCCAGTTAACATCAATCATAACGCCTTCCCCTCAGTAGGAAAATGTAGCCGGTGGCTTGAAGGTGTATGTAGATACCCAGTGCTATCATTAAAAGATGTTGCACACTTAAGAGCTTGTAAAGTTTTCATTTACAGTAATGGAATCAAGAACCTGTTTAGGTTTCAGGTGAGATAGTAAAGACTTAATAGATAAAATTCATAGGTTTTAAGAGATCTAAGTACTCCTAGAGATATTATTCAAACTATCTGGTCTCCAGTGATGAAGTGCTTGACTATCTCTCAGAGGGTCAGTCGGCATCATGTTGGATATACACAGGCGGACGATTCGGATCGGGACGCTTATTCCTTCAGACTCCATCGACTCGCATCTTCAGAGGGAACCTGCTTGAACAAGGGTCCCGCTCCAAAACGTCGTACAACCATGTCTTCCACAGACGCTGCCATGAGTTACTCCAGCACGTTGTTTTGTTATTTGTGTCCACGCAAGATCTCTGCATTTGAAGATCCCCGATATAAACATTCCCGCTGAGCCTTCTTTTTTTTTCAGTAACGCAAATGCACGTTACTTGTAGAGTCACAGAATGGAAAACAACATTGAAACAGACCCTTTCAGATTTTTTTTTATTTTCTCGCCTTAAGTTTGTAGTCTTTCAGTTTTAATTTCACGACACCCTGAAAAAGACAGTGACGGCGCAACTTTCCAACGCACCTGGTGACTCCACGTACCTCTTTTAGATCAAAGTACCAGCCTCACCGCTACAGGAAAAATGTCCCAGCTGATCCGGCGCTCTTAGAACTGAATCTCTCTACGTCCCAGAACCGCCTGTCACAAGATACAAGGATCTTTAGGCGCCTGGTTACAAAAACAGGCACACATGCTGGAGTAAACGCAGTGGACATGGCAACATCTCTGTAGTACGTGGATGAGATGATGTTTTATGCTCACGAACCGTTGTTCAGACTGATTTGGTGGGGTGGAGGAGAGGGAAGGGAAATCGAGGTGCGCCGGTCAAAGCCAGTTGAGTGATAGGCGAATAAAAGATTAGGTTGTTTTGAGAGACAGCGTGTAGGTATTGAAAAAAACAGCAGGTATAATATAAAATGATTGAATAGTTACGAATTGCGTGGCGGGGCCAAGTCACCAGGCCAGTTTCGAAAACCGAGGACAGAGGACTCGCTCAACGTGGGCGGAGGACCCACTGGGAAGGCGCAGCTTGCACAACTCGGCCCCGAGTCTGCAGAACTAGGCCCCGAGCCACTGGCGACGAAGTGACCTGCGCCGCTGAGTGCGTGAAGACAACACATGTTGAGAGCTATGTGAGCCATCGAAGCGTGAGGAGGGCCGTCAAGACAGTGAGGGAATAGTCGGAAAACGATGTGGGACATCGGTTGAGCGCGAAGGCCTGTTGGAGAAAGAGCGGTTTCGTAGGAAAGCGGTCGTTGAGCGAGGAGGGCCGTCGGCGATCGAGGGGACCGCGGAAGGCGGGGGAGGAGGGCAGTCGAGAGCGAGTAGCGGTGCCGATAGCGAAGGGAGAACCGGCATTGTGGGAGGGGAATACAGGCTATGGGAATGCGGAAGGAAGAGCGTGAGGGTTGCGGGGATGAGGGCGTGTAGATTAGTCTGTCTTTATTATATCTATCACCACACAAATTATCCATGATTGCACATTCAATATGTAGTCCAGTCCAGACAGAATCTGCATCCCCTTCCCTGGACTGCTAGTATAGTTAAGTTAAACGCGTCTGTCACTGCCTCCCGGCAGATTTGATGCAGACCACGGGGAAGAAAAGCAGGTAATGTTCCCTCCGCTTGTACTGCAATACTATATTCCTTCGTCCTGTTTGGAAGAGATCTGGCAGACCAGACGTTGCCCAATGACTCCTTACGATCGCACTCCTCTGTCAGACAAGCACGGGTTGCCAGACAAGCAATACACACCTACATTCCCAATCGGTCGTTCTTTTCCGTTCATGACGAACTAGTATTACAAGATGGCATTTCGTAAAGGGTCACAAATTCGGCACAGAGCGTAATTCCTGCCTCCCTACTCATCCAGTAGTTCGATGCTGTCCCATGGGAGACATCCAAGGCGCAGAGGCAATCACTCTACGAGCGTAAATATGGTTTTACTGAACCTGGAATGACTGACTATATTTCTAGAATGTAGGTACTCTGCTGCATGCAGTAGTTTGGCACCCACACCCAATAATAGCAGCCACTTCTGTCCCACCCGGTTCCTGATCTCCATGGTCCACAGTGGAAACTAACATTTTTAAATGCCATGGCGAAGAATACCTGGTCAGTGGCGGTGCAGTCATTGGGCGTAGAGAGAGGACAGTACTGAGCGAAGTGTACGCAGCCTTGCGATGCTCCTATGTGGAGTGTTTGCGGGCCGAGATGTGCTTTGCCAGCCTCACATGCTGCTTCCTGTCTGCCAGGAAGCTGGTGATCCAGAGGGGTTCAGGCACAGTCAAATCAGAACGTTTGGAGTGTGGTAGTCTGGCACAATGGTGTTGAATGCAGAGCTAAAATCTACAAATCGTCGCATTGCTCCCCTGACGATCTAGCTGCTGCAGGTTGAAGTGCAGTCCCAGGTTGACTGCATCATCCACAGATCTATTGGCCCGATATGCGAACTGCATAGGATCCAGCAGGGGGATCGTGATATTTTTCAGCTTGGCCAGCACACGCCTTTCAAGGGTCTTCATGACTACAGAGGTCAGTGTGACAGGCCTGTAGTCATTAACACCAGTAATCCTTGCCGTTCTGTGCACAGTGAGAATAGTAGAGACTTTTAAGCTGGCAGAGACAGTACAGGTTTGCAGAGACTGGTTAAAAATGTCTGTGAAGACCGATGCCAGTTGTTCGGCACAGAGTTTAAGAGTTGAGGGGGAAACATTGTACGGTCCTGGAGATTTCCGGCTTTTCTCTCTTCTGAAAAGCCTCTCACATCTGGCCAGAGCCGACGGCGGCACCTACAGACGCAATAGACAGCACATCCTGCCTGTGAACGACTTGCACCACCTCAGCATCATCCTGATCGCACGTATATTCCCATTCCCATCCAGCGATACCGGACCGACTACACCGACTGGGGGCCCACCGTGAGGGAGGGTGACAGCAATGAACAATGGAGCCTCCGTCGTGGTGAGACTGCCGGGAGGGTCGGAGAGAACAAAGGAGGGGCCGGGGTGGTATTAGGTAACTTTGTCAGCGCCGTTTTTTTGGCGACTCTAATGCCTTGTCACATGTGACAATAAAGTATTCCATCCAGTCGATGCCGCTCTACTTTTATTATTTGTCTTTTCCAAACATGAATCGTCTCCGTGGATACAGAAGAGTTTTCCAACAAGAAAAGCAAAGTGATATATAAAAAATATGATATGTCTTAAGCGGAAAAGTCATAAAATTAAATAACATAAAAACATTAAAGATTTCAGTATATGAGCAGGGAGGTTCTACTGCAGATGTACAGGGTCTTGCTGAGACCACACCTGGAGTATTGCATGCAGCTTTGGACTCTTAATCTGAGGAAATACATTCTTGCCATAGAGGGAGTACGGAGTAGGATAACTAGACTGATTCCTGGGATGTCAGGACTTTCAAATGAAGAAAGACTGGATATATTCGGCTTGTACTCGCTAGAATTTAGAAGATTGAGGGGGGATCTTACAGAAACTTATAACATTTTTAAGGGGTTGGACAGGCTGGATGCAGGAAGATTATTCCCGATGTTGGGGAAATCCATAGCAAGGGGTCACGGTCTAAGGACTTCGGCAGTATAAGGGGAAGTCTTTAGGACCGAGATAAGAAACACGTTTTTTACACAGAGGGTGGTGAATCTCTGGAATTCTCTGCCACAGAAGGTAGTTGAGGCCAGTTCATTGGCAATAGTTAAGAGGGAGTTAGATGTGGCCCTTGTTGCTAAGGGGATCATCGGGAATGGAGAAAATGCAGGTACGGGATACTGAGTTGGATGATCAGACAAGATCATATTGAATGGCAGTGCAGGCTCGGAGGGCAGAATGGCCTACTCCTGCACCAATTTTCTACGTTTTATATGTTTCTATGTATTCGAATCGTTCATACCTCGCAACACCAGTGGCCAGATAAATACATTTCTGGTCTCAATTGACTATAGACAATAGGTGCAGGAGTAGGCCATTTGGCCCTGCGAGCCAGCACCGCCATTGCAATGTGATCATGGCTGAACCTCCCCAATCTGTACCCCGGTCCTGCCTTCTCCCCATATCCCCTGACCTCGCTATCTTTAAGAGCCCTATCTAGCTCTCTCTTGAAAGTATCGAGAGAACCGGCTTACCCCTTATTCTTAAACTGTGCCCGCTGGTTCTGGGCTCCCCTAACATCGGTAACATTTTTTCTGCCTCGAGCGTGTCAAAACCGTTAGCAATCTATATGTTTCAATAAGATCCCCTGTCAAACTTCTAAACTCCAGAGTGTGCAATCCCAGCCGCTCCATTTTCTCCGCTTATGACAGTCCCGCCATCCCTGGATTTAACCTTGTAAACCTACGCTGCACTCCCTCAATAGCAAGAATGCCCTTCCTCAAATTAGTTGACCAAAACTACACACAATAATCCTGCAGAAGGACCTCTTTGCTCCTTTAATCGACTCCTCGTGTTATAAAGGCCAACATGCCATTCGCTTTCTTCACTGCCTGCTGTACCTGCATGCTTACTTTCATAGACTGATGAACAAGTAAGTAAGTAAGTAAGTAAGTAAGTAAGTAAGTAAGTAAGTATATTTTATTTATATAGCACGTTCAATTCAATTCGCTTTGAAACCAAAGTGCCTTAAATAGAAGAAATAATTAAGTTTCCGTACATCCGTAGGAAAAAAAAAAACACAATACATTATACAATTCATCATGAATGTCACTCACAACAGAATACATTATACAATTCATCATGAACGTCACCCACAACAGAATCAACATTTTCCGCTGTGGGGAAAGGCATCAGACAGTTCAGTCCTCCTCCTCTGTGATCACCGAGATCGGGGCCTATTTGTGGCCTCCGCAACAAGTCCGATGTTTTCAGGCCCTCTTGCCGGGAAGATGGTGCTCCTTAGCGACTTGGAATGTCTGGAGCGACCGCTCCGTCCCCGGAGACCGCGGCACCCGAAGTCCTCAGGCCGCGCTGTTTGGAACTCTGACTCTGGCGATCTCGGATCCCAGGCTCCGTGGCGTTTTAAATCCAGCACCGCCCGCGGTTGGACGCCCGCAGCCACAGTTCCTCGGATGTTGAAGTCGGCGGTCACAGTACTCCGGAGCTTACCGCACGGTGACCCTGTAAGGCTTCGCCCGCTCCGTGATGGTGTCGCTGCCGAAGCTGGGGTTCCGGCCGGACCGGACAGGAAACGCCGCTCGAGTCCAATGGTAGGCCGCGAGGAAGGGGCATAGAAACAGCTCAGAGGGAAGCAGCCTCTCCGACCAGGTAGGGACTAGGAAATAAAGATTCCCCCTTCCCCTCCCCCCCACCTACCACATAAAAGAAGACCTCCAACAAACATTTTGTTTTTAACAGGACTAAAAAACAATTAAAAAAGGGCGAAAGGAGGGACCCCCAGATTCCGTTGTACTTCATCTTTCCCCATCTTGACGCCATTTAGATAGTAATCTGCTTTCCTGTTTTTGCTACCAAAGTGGATAACCTCAAATGTATCCGCATTAACCTTTATCTGCCATGCATCTGCCCAGTCCCCCAACCTGTACAAGTCATTCTGCATTCTCATAGCACCCTCCTCACAGTTCACACTGCCACCCAGAATGGTGTCATCTGCAAATTTGATAATGGTCGAAGTACGAGGGTCAGATCTATGGTATCGGTTTGATCGCCCATATTTTCATATTTAATCAAATGGAAATTATTTCTAAAGACGTGTTTGAAGGAACTACAGATGCTGGTTTAAACCGAAGATAGACACAAAAATCTGGTTAACTCAGCGGGACAGGCTATATCTCTGGTGAGAAGGAAGGGGAGACGTTACGCGTCGAGACCCTTCTTCCGATAATTTCTTCAGTCTGAAGAAGCGTTTCGGAACTTCATCCATTCCTTCTCTCGAGAGATGCTTCCAGACGCAGTGAGTTACTTTAGCGTTTTGTGTCTATCTTCTATTTTATTTCGAAAGTGCTGATATTCTTGGAACAACTTCAAATATGAGTAATTAATTCAAAGAATGTCTTCATTTTTTTGTGGGAATTTAAAGGGCGAAGAACGGCACGAATGGAAGAACAGGCAAAGAAAATGATCTGGAGGCGTGCTTGGGCACATCTTTCAGACACCATTTTCGGCCCCATGAGGTAAACTCGCTTCGATGAGATAAGTTCGCCCACAGCCATATTGCAACAACGAACATCGGTTGTCACAGCCGACCATATTTCAGAAACCAGCCTCCTCCCATGCTCTACTGCAAGATAAACTGTAAAGTTGAACCACTTTCGTGAAAGACGACATTTTACAAGCTATTGTGTAATTCATTTGTGTTTTCGATGGAGAGGTATTTCTCGATGTGGAAGCTCGAGCCGTCATGTTTCCCCCTGTTTCTATGTAAAACATTGAATTTCAATTTAATTTATCTGACACCAGTTGAAAAAAAGTTGTGCCAAATTCTACAGTTACCACAGAAAGAGTTGCACTCGTTTCCCAGGCATCAATAATACCTTTGCTGCGGAATTATATTAGTGCGATAATCAATTGTCAGCGCTGCATTCTTTGGTGACATTTTTAAATTTTGCACTAAATTAGAATATATTAATTATGCATCGGGTGGATAAAGCACATTTCCAATGGTCCATTCCTTTTATAAAATGTTGTATTTACCGTGGAAATGTACACGAATGCCGTTGATTTCAGGAACGAAAAAAAGATATGCGTATCAACCTGGCGGTGAAGGACGCGCGGGTGTTATTGAACGCATAACATTTGATAAAGCTCATGAACTGACCTGGTATAAACTAGTAGACTTGGACAGCAATCGTGGTGACTACCGAGGTCGTGGGAAAAAAAGCTACGTTTCCTCGCCACGGGGATGGCATTGGAAGACGAGAACATCACATACTGTACTTTCATTTAACAAGGGTTGCAATCTCAATTCATGGATTTGCTGACTACTGAACCTGATATTAACGACTTGAAAGATACTGGGGATGATTCTAAGGGACGCGATTTATTTGTTTTTGAAAATCATGGTCTGCTTAGGGACACTTTGAAACGCAACATTTGACTAGCGATATTTTGCATGGATTGTTCGTGGACGATTTAGTCTCAAACATATGAGTGTTTCGTTACGCTATGACAAGTAGATTGGGAGGGGTGTGATGGCGTGAGGAATGGACATTTGAACATTAGGAAGCATTTGATAAGATACGCGTCTGCAGTATGTTAAAATACAGGGGATTCACTATTGGACTACAAATTGGATACCCAATGGTGGTTGTGGAGAATTGCTTTGCACAGTGGAGACCAGTAACTACTGGAGTGCCACAGGGAATGTGATGCCTCGTTTATTGTTTGACATATATACTAATAATTCATTCGAATAATCTACCAAATAATGTGATGTAATTACATCGCTTACATGTGAGTTCCACTGATGCATTGCGAGGGAATAAGGGAGCGGGACTGTCTGAGTGGAATGGAGTGGTATCGGCTTACTAACGATCAGGTTCAGCATGCCGGTGTTGCACGAAAGGGTCTGTTGACGTCCGTTTTATTCGACGATTCTGCAACTATACATTAACGCCACACTGATGCGCCCGCGGGAGCATAAGAACATTTATTTTCAAATTCAACTAACTTGCAGTTGAACGTACACTTTAGCTATGACATTTTCGTTTTAAATGAAACAGATACTTCAGTCCATTCCTCAGCTCCGCTCTGAATTTTCTCTGTGTAAGTGTATAGATACACGTGTTGGTGCACATACTGAGTATTTGCAACATATATCCGAACTGTTGTAGGATATATGTCGGGCTGTTCAAATACCGGTCTGTATACGAATAGTTTTGCACCTGCCAAGTCATCGAAACTACTACATAAGGTATCCAAAGTAAAATGAAATTACTTGATATTGCGAACAACAAAAACATTGACTTTCTCCTGTTCACCACTTCGGCATCATCCTTAGCCTCGCTGCTGTTCCGAAATTCTCTGCGGACTTTATTCGACGCTATGATATTTTTTATCGTTAATCCATTGAACAGCAGAATTAAACATATTGGTAATAAAGGTGTTAAGATACTATCCAGTATCTCGAATCCTTTCCAGAAAGATGAAGTGAGGTAATCCATTGTTAAGACGCAGCCCCATGGCACGTTGTCAATTATGACATCAGACTCCATGACGAAGTAAAAGGGAACGCCCCTGGCGCAGCTGACTGCAACTACAGTCACCATGACCACAGTTGCAGTTCTCTCTTTACAGTACCGTTCACGCAACTTTTGACAACAAATTGCAATAAAGCGATCAAAAGTAAAACTGACCGTAAACCATACAGAACAATCCATGGTTATAACCCTCAGTACATTTGTCAGAGAGCATAACGGAGTAATGAGCAAGAAATCAGCATAAGCATAGATATAATTAGTCTGTTCCACTATAGCAACAACGAAAACCACCATCAGGTCGGCTGTTGCCATTCCCACCAGGTAACGGGTGATGCACTTGGAGAGTCCGCATTTTCCCCGAGAGAGTATTGCGATCGCAATTGAATTAACTGCAAGTAGTTAGAAAAAGATAAAGTTATGAGTATAAGTAAAAGAGCACGTGCATCAAACTTGATCCGTTTTACTTTAGTTCCGTGCGGGAAACATACGCGGAATGGTTCTATTCTTTTCCTGATGTTTTGTAGTTCTAGATGGGAGAGAATCTGAGAGGGGATTCCCAGGACGTCCACGCTCCGCTGTTCAGCTGCACTCGAAGACACCTCGGACAGCAATGACAACTGTGCCGGCTATCTTGCGCCAGTTTGGAGCGGAACACGTGAAGCCCAGGACCCACCTCCGCAGTTAGCGAGGCATGATTTATGCTTTGCCTTAAAAAATTAAGAAGTATTGATGTTTGCTCTAAAAATAAACAGACATCGTGTTTCTCAGGGTGTAAGATATTTGCCAAGGAAACCACTGCTTTAAAAATAAAACTTGCGGAAATATAACTAACCGCAGCAACAGAGCGAAGTTTGATGTCATTGCACACCTTGAAATGGCATTTAGACAAATAGAATAGTAGTTCTGATTTCTTGTCTTTGTTCGAAATTACATCCGTGTGGGAAATACAATGACACGTTCTTTAAAAAAGCCGTGGCGACGGTGAGGAATGTGTATAGAGTTGGATAACTCTGGTGATGCAGATTCATACAGAAAATAATATATGCTGTCAATGCAAGAGGAATATGTTAATATCAGGAATAACGATGCAATTGACAAAATAACTGGGCATTAAAAAAAGTAGAAACTTGAATCCTGAAAATTCTAGAGACACTCACCAGCTGAAGCAGAATCTGAGCTGCATATCAAGGGGATTATGATGCAGTACAGCACGTTCAACAAAAGATACAACGTAATATATCGGAGCCAGCTCAAGCATCTTACCGGGGATACTAACCGCTGCAAGTACAGGATAGAATATTCTCGCAATGTGGTAAATGGGTGCAAATCCCATTTTCTGGTGAGGCAACGATCTATTGTACAGAACGTTTCGCTTCCCATATGCTTTTGTGATTATATAACAATCTGTTATAAAATAGAGGAAAATTCCACTGTGCCAATTAGTGTGGTCATCTCCGTAGGGACATATCAGGCACAATTCAGTGAACAAACACTTACACTTAACTATGTTTACTCATTGCTTTAGGGTGCAATTAATTTCTCTCCGCAGCGTAGGTTCTGCACTTGTGGGCTTCATGTTGTTTGTCACCTTCTCACGGGACGATTTTTAAGATCAATATTATATTTAACATGGACATTCCGCTTAAATGAAAATTAAGTGACATTATGCACAGCAAGTAGCCTCGTCAAATGAACCCAAAATCTTTAGCTTGGTAAACTAAGTTGAATGGTTGCCAGGAATGGGAGAGCTCATGCTGCCAAAGGCAAGGTTAGTCTGTGGAAGCATATATCAGCTATTTAAAGCACATCGCCAGCCGATGCGAATTTGAAAATCTATGTACAGTCGTATTCGTGACAGACTGGTTTATGGCATTCTCAATGAAAAGATGCGCAATTAAGTTATACGTGATGCAGACCTCACTCTGGAAAGGGCTGTTAATCGTTGTCGCGTTGCAGAGATGAGAGACTCTCATACAAAATCTTTCGGGCCGGGTCCCCACACTGCCTATGATGTAAATGTTGCCGGCACGTTTTAGCAGGCTCGCCGCCAGTCTGCCCATTAGTGCCCGTCAATGTCAGATTTGTTAGTAATTGTGTGAACTGTGGAGGTTCGCATGCAGGCATTCGTGCACAATGCCCGGCTTGTGGAAAAGTTTCCCACTACTCTAAACGTGTCATTTCATCCGCTGCTATCGCTTTGGTGGGAACATAGCAGAGACAAAGCAATCAGTACACCTGCTACAGCCAGAACACTCCTACGTAACTTCCACATCAACCTCTCAGACGAACGAGGACAAGCTGCCTGCTATCGAAGGACTAAGTATAAATATGCATTCCTTGTCAGACTTGTCTTGTAAACAACGAGATCCCATGGTCACTCTACTCATTTAGGAGAGTGTTATTGCGAGGCTCGACACTGGAGCACGTTGCAACGTTATGTCCTTATCTGAACTCCACAAGATTCGGAAAACCGAGGTCGTCAATCAGAGCGCCACCACGTTACTTCCCTTGGGAGGGGTTACAGTGCACCCTGTTGGAAGTGTCGAGCTACAGTGCCACCTAGCGCCTGGTGTCTACAATCTATACTTCTTTATTGTGCGAGAGAAAGTGAATTCTCTGCTAAGCACTGATGCCTGTAACGACCTAGGTTTCGTCACCTGTACGGCGGCTCATCAACTGTCTACAATACGCAGCTCTACTCAACAGTTCCAGGAGCAACACGAAAATCTCTTTGGTAGCAAGCTTGGCAAGCTTCCCATCAAGTACACGATCACGACCGACCCTGAGGGCCTATCCGTTTCCGTCCTGCACACTGCATTCCCCATGCTATGCGTGGCCATGTACAGAAATAACTGAACAGAATGGAGACTGTGGGTGTGATTTCCACCTTGGTTGACCCATCGGACTTTGTCTCATCCATGGTAGCAGCAACAAAAAAGTCATAAGGAAGAAATACGGATTTGTATCAATCACAAAGATTTGATCACGGCCATCAAACGACCACATTGTCCATGCGCACTGTGGATGATGCTGCAGTGTAACTGGGCTGGGCAACAGTATTCTCATTTCTAGCTGTCAAGAGTTCATTCTGGCAGATTACGTTGGATCACAACTCTTCAAAGCTAACCACTTTCAGCACTCCCTTTGGACGCTACAGATTCCTGCGTACACCCTTCGATATAAACACGGCAAGTGAAGTATTTCAGCGCACCAGGGAACAACTATTGCTTACCCATGTTCTATCTTTGTTGATGATATTCTTGTTGCTGAACAAACTGTCCAAAAACACAACGATTTTGTTAAGTCATTTCTGGACCGCGCCAAAGCGATCAACATCAAATTTAGCCCCTTAAACAAAATAGAGAGAGTACAGAGGAGATTTACTAGAATGTTGCCAGGGTTCCAGCAACTATGTTACAGAGAAAGGTTGAACAAGTTAGGTCTTTATTCTTTGGAGCGCAGAAGGTTAAGGGGGGAATTGATTGAGGTCTTTAAAATGATGAAAGGGATAGACAGAGTTGACGTGGATAAGCTTTTCCCATTGAGGGTAGGGAAGATTCAAACAAGAGGGCATGACATGAGAATTAAGGGACAGAAGTTTAGGGGTAACGTGAGGGGGAACGTCTTTACTCAGAGGGTGGTGGCTGTGTGGAATGAGCTTCCAGCAGAGGTGGTGGAGGCAGGATCGATTTAAACATTTAAAAGTAAAGTGGATAGGTATATGGACTTGAAGGGAATGGAGGGGTACGGTCTGAGTGCAGGTAGATGGGACTAGGGGAAAACAAATGGTCGGCACGGACTGGAAGGGCCGAGAGGGCCTGTCTCCGTGCTGTAATTGTTATATGGTTATATGGTTATATGGTTAAAGTGCAAACTCGGATTGAGCGAGATTCCCTGGTATGGCAAATTACGTGGGGAAATTAATTCCGAATTTCAGTGAACTATCGGACCGAATATGCCAGTTATCTTACAAAGATACTGTTTGTTCCTGGCAATGGACAGGGGCAGAGGGCGTTCGACTCCTAATCAAGAAATATTTTTTCCCCCGGCCCGCACCTACTTCGATGCTTTTCTGCCTGTCACACTGACTTGCGATGCCTCCCATTATGGTTTAGGAACTGCTTGCCTCCAAAACAACGATGCGACGAATAATAACATTGACGTTGACTTTGACTTTGAAAGGGGACGGCAACAGACCTGTTGCCTATGCTTCTCGCACCATGACTGACATGAAACAACGCTACGCTCAGATTGAGAAGGAGCTTCTAGCAGTCGTTTTCGCCTGTAAGAAGTTTAACGACTTTTTCATCGGAAAAAACGGTCATGATTGAAACTGACCATCAACCCCTAATCAGCATTCTGAACAAATCAATACACGCTGCTCCAGCGCGACTGCAACGTATGATGCTGCAACTACGGATTATGCCATTGCTCCAAATTACAAACGTGGCAGAGACATGCACTTGGCAGCCACCCTGTCGCGAGCTCCAATAAAGACCTGCGAGAAACCATCCACAGATAATCACAGTTTCTTTGTCACGATGGTCTCCAATATTCCTTTGTCCTGTTTGGACGATCTGACAGACCAGACCGCTGCAGATGATTCCTTACGATCACTCTCCTCTGTCAGACAGCACGGGTGGCAAGACAAGCAATACTCACCGCCATTGGCTGAAGGAGGGGGAGGAGCGACACCCGACCGGTAGGTTTAAAATCGAGCGCGGGGCTTGTGTTTCCAGAGAGGCCCACAGGAGCCGTTGGTGGAAGTGAAGGAGGGGGAGGAGCGAACACCCGACCGGTAGGTTTAAAATCGAGCGCGGGGCTTGTGTTTCCAGAGGCCCACAGGAGCCGTTGGGGAAGTGAAGGAGGGGGAGGAGCGACACCCGACCGGTAGGTTTAAAATCGAGCGCGGGGCTTGTGTTTCCAGAGGCCCACAGGAGCCGTTGGGTGGAAGTGAAGGAGGGGGAGGAGCGACACCCGACCGGTAGGTTTAAAAATCTAGCGCGGGGCTTGTGTTTCCAGAGGCCCACAGGAGCCGTTGGAGGAAGTGAAGGAGGGGGAGGAGCGACAACCCGACCGGTAGGTTTAAAATCTAGCGCGGGGCTTGTGTTTCCAAGGCCCACAGGAGCCGTTGGAGGAAGTGAAGGAGGGGGAGGAGCGACACCCGACCGGTAGGTTTAAAATCTAGCGCGGGGCTTGTGTTTCCAGAGCCCACAGGAGCCGTTGGTGGAAGTGAAGGAGGGGGAGGAGCGACACCCGACCGGTAGGTTAAAAATCGAGCGCGGGGCTTGTTTTTCCAGAGGCTTACCCAAATCCATAACGTTCCATTTGGAGGTGGTTTTTTTTTGGGGGTTTTTTTGAGGAAGCCGCTGATTGGTGGAAGAGGACCCGAGGAAGCAGCTGATTGGGTGCAACCCCGGTTTACAATTTTACATTTCTGCCTTCTGGGAGTGAGGGATTCTGGGAGTTAGGGATTCAGTATTTAGTAGTAAAGTTTAAAGGATAAGTTTTTGTGTTTTTTTTTAGTAATTTGGGAGTAAGGTATGGCAGTAGAGATTGGCCCCATGGTTTGTTCAGCCTGCAACATGTGGGAGATCAGGGAGATGGTCGGTGTCCCTGGTGACTACGTTTGCAGGAAGTGTGTCCAGCTGCAGCTCCTGGCAGACCGCATTGAACGATTGGAACTGCGGCTGGATTCATACTGGAGCATCCACGATGCGGAGAAAGTCGTGGATAGCACGTACAGTGAGTTGGTCACACCGCAGGCAAAAAGGTAGGAGGACAAGAAGGGAACGGTGGCCAATAGCCAGCAAAGCAGTAGGCAGGTAGTGCAGGAGTCCCCTGCGGTCATCTCCCTCCTAAACAGGTATACCATTTTGGATACTGTTGAGGGAGATGGCTCATCAGGGGAATGCAGCAGCAGCCAGGTTCATGGCACCATGGGTGGCTCTGCAGCACATGAGGGGGGAAAAAAGAGGGGAAGGGCAATAGTAATAGGGGATTCAATTGTCAGGGGAATAGATAGGCGTTTCTGCGGCCGCAAACGAGACTCCAGGATGGTATGTTGCCTCCCTGGTGCAAAAGGTCAGGGATGTCACTGAACGGCTGCAGAACATTCTGGAGGGGGAGGGTGAACAGCCAGTTGTCGTGGTGCATGTTGGCACCAACGATATAGGTAAAAAAAGGGATGAGGTCCTACAAGGTGAATTTAGGGAGCTAGGAGATAAACTTAAAAGTAGGACCTCAAAGGTAGTAATCTCCGGATTACTACCAGTACCACGGGCCAGTCAGAGTAGAAATAGGAGGATAATGCAAATGAATACGTGGCTTGAAAAGTGGTGCAAGGGGGAGGGATTCAAATTTTTAGGGCACTGGGACCAGTTTCTGGGGGAGGTGGGACCGGTACAAACAGGACGGTTTGCACTGGAATGGAATGGAACCAATGTTCTTGGGGGAGTGTTTGCTAGTGCTGTCGGGGAGGATTTTAAACTAATGTGGCAGGGGGATGGGTACAAGAGCAGAGAGGCAGGAGGGTGTAAAATGAGGGTAGAAGCATTAGGTAGCAAGGTGAAAGGTAAAAGTGGCAGGCAGACAAAACCAGGGCTAAAAATCAAAAAGGGCCACTTTTCAGCAAAATTGTATAAGGGTAAATGCGTTGTAAAGACAAGCCTGAAGGCTTTGTTTCTCAATGCAAGGAGTATTCGTAATAAGGTGGACGAGTTGAACGTGCAGATAGATATTAATGATTATGATATAGTTGGATCACGGAGACATGGCTCCAGGGTGACGTAGGCTGGGAGCTGAACATCCAGGGATATTCAATGTTCAGGAGGGATAGAAAGAAAGGAAAAGGAGGTGGAGTAGCGTTGCTGGTTAGAGAGGAGATTAAAGCAATGGAAAGGAAGGACATTAGCTTGGAGGATGTGGAATCGGTATGGGTAGAGCTACAAAACACTAAGGGGCAGAAAACGCTGGTGGGTGTTGTGTACAGGCCACCTAACAGTAGCAGAGAAGTTGGGGATGGTATCAAACAGAAATTAGAAATGCGTGCGACAAAGGCAAAACAGTTATAATGGGTGACTTCAATCTACATATAGATTGGGTTAATCAAATTGGCAGGGGTGCTGAGGAAGAGGATTTTTTGGAATGTATGCGGGATAGTTATCTAAATCAACATGTAGAGGAAACCAACGAGAGAGCAGGCTATTTTAGACTGGGTTTTGAGTAATGAGGAAGGGTAATTAGCCGTCTTGTTGTACGTGCCCCCTTGGGCAAGAGTGACCATAATATGGTTGAGTTCTCCATTAGGATGGAGAGTGACATTGTTAATTCAGAAACAATTGTTCTGAACTTACAAGAAAGGTAACTTTGAGGGTATGAGACGTGAATTGGCCAAGATTGACTGGCAATTAATTCTAAAAGGGTTGACGGTGGATATACAATGGAAGACATTTAAAGACTGCATGGATGAACTACAAACATTGTTCATCCCAGTTTGGGCAAAAGAATAAATCGGGGAAGGTAGTGCATCCGTGGATAACAAGGAAATCAGGGATAGTATCAAAGCAAAGGATGATGCGTACAAAGTAGCCAGAAAAAGCAGCATACCAGAGGACTGGGAGAAATTCAGAGACCAGCAGAGGAGGACAAAGGGCTTAATTAGGAAAGGAAAAATAGATTATGAAAGGAAACTGGCAGGGAACATAAAAACTGACTGCAAAAGTTTTTATAGATATGTGAAGAGAAAGAGGTTAGTTAAAACAAATGTAGGTCCCTTGCAGTCAGAAACAGGTGAGTTGATCATGGGGAACAAGGATATGGCGGACCAATTGAATAACTACTTTGGTTCCGTCTTCACTAAGGAAGACATAAATAATCTGCCTGAAATAGCAGGGGACTGTGGGTCAAAGGAGGAATTGAGTGAAATCCAGGTCAGTCGGGAAGTGGTGTTGGGTAAATTGAATAGATTAAAGGCCGATAAATCCCCAGGGCCAGATAGGCTGCATCCCAGAGTAACTTAAGGAAGTAGCTCAGGAAATAGTGGATGCATTAGTGATAATCTTTTCAAAACTCTTTAGATTCTGGAGTAGTTTCCTGAGGATTGGCGGGTAGCAAATGTAACCCCTCTTTTTAAGAAGGGAGGGAGAGAGAAAACGGGGAATTACAGACCAGTTAGTCTAACATCGGTAGTGGGAAACTGCTAGAGTCAGTTATTAAAGATGGGATAGCGGCACATTTGGAAAGTGGTGAAATCATTGGACAAAGTCAGCATGGATTTACAAAAGGTAAATCATGTCTGACGAATCTTGTGGAATTTTTCGAGGATGTAACTAGTAGCGTGGATAAGGGAGAACCAGTGGATGTGGTATATCTGGACTTCCAGAAGGCTTTCGACAAGGTCCCACATAAGAGATTAGTATACAAACTTAAAGCATACGGTATTAGGGGTTCAGTATTGATGTGGATAGAGAACTGGCTGGCAAACAGGAAGCAAAGAGTAGGAGTAAACGGGTCCTTTTCACAATGGCAGGCAGTAACTAGTGGGGTACCGCAGGGCTCAGTGCTGGGACCCCAGCTATTTACAATATATATTAATGATCTGGATGAGGGAATTGAAGGCAATATCTCCAAGTTTGCGGATGACACTAAGCTGGGGGGCAGTGTTCGCTGTGAGGAGGATGCTAGGAGACTGCAAGGTGACTTGGATAGGCTGGGTGAGTGGGCAAATGTTTGGCAGATGCAGTATAATGTGGATAAATGTGAGGTTATCCACTTTGGTGGCAAAAACAGGAAAGCAGACTATTATTTAAATGGTGGCCGATTAGGAAAAGGGGAGATGCAGCGAGACCTGGGTGTCATGGTACACCAGTCATTGAAAGTAGGCATGCAGGTGCAGCAGGCAGTGAAAAAAGCGAATGGTATGTTGGCTTTCATAGCAAAAGGATTTGAGTACAGGAGCAGGGAGGTTCTACTTCAGTTGTACAGGGTCTTGGTGAGACCACACCTGGAGTATTGCGTGCAGTTTTGGTCTCCAAATCTGAGGAAGGACATTATTGCCATAGAGGGAGTGCAGAGAAGGTTCACCAGACTGATTCCTGGGATGTCAGGACTGTCTTATGAAGAAAGACTGGATAGACCTCGGTTTATACTCTCTGGAATTTAGGAGATTAAGAGGGGATCTTATAGAAACTTACAAAATTCTTAAGGGGTTGGACAGGCTAGATGCAGGAAGATTGTTCCCGATGTTGGGGAAGTCCAGGACAAGGGGTCACAGCTTAAGGATAAGGGGGAAATCCTTTAAGACCGAGATGAGAAAGACTTTCTTCACACAGAGAGTGGTGAGTCTCTGGAACTCTCTGCCACAGAGGGTAGTTGAGGCCAGTTCATTGGCTATATTTAAGAGTGAGTTGGATGTGGCCCTTGTGGCTAAGGGGATCAGAGGGTATGGAGAGAAGGCAGGTACGGGATACTGAGTTGGATGATCAGCCATGATCATATTGAATGGCGGTGCAGGCTCGAAGGGCTGAATGGCCTACTCCTGCACCTAATTTCTATGTTTCTATGTTTCTATTCCCAATCCGGCCCTGCTTTTCTGTTCATGACGAGCTAGTATTACAAGATGGCATTATCGTAAAGGGCCACAAAGCTGTTATTCCTGCCTCCCTACACAGCCATTATTTCGATGCTGTCCATGGGAGACATCCAGGTGCAAAGGCGAGCGTAAATCATGTTTTTCTGGCCTGGAATGACTGACTATATTCTATGAAAGTAGAGTCCACAGCGGCATGCAATAGTTTGGCACCACACCAACAATAGCCGCCACTTCTCTCCAACCCGGTTCCTGACCTCCCATGGTCCACAGTGGAAACCAACATTTTTAATTGACATGGCAAAGAATACCTGGTTCTCGTCCACTCTTATTCCTGATAGTTTGAAATTGATCAACTCCGTCGTCCCATCTCCGCAGCGGTAGTCCATAAGCTGTAACGCCATTTCTCCATCGAATGGTCCGGGATCAACTACTATATGACAATGGAAGTGAATTTAACTGCCAGTACTTCAAAATCTTTGCTAAACGCTGGGACTTTGGTAATTATCACGAGCAGCACAGAATGCCCACAGTCAAACGGGCTTGCTGAACATGCGGTTAGGAGTGCCAAACAAATGATGGAACGATCACACAGAATAGGGACAGACGTCTCCCTAGCCTCGCTCAATCTGCGCATCATCTCCCGTAACCCAGTGCTGGATGACGCCGCCCATCGACCAATGTCAAGGCAGACCCGAGCCACATTGCCTGTGGCAAAACAGGCTCCAGTACCGCAAGTTGGAACACCATCCGAAATCCAGCCCACGCTGCAACAAAAACGATTCATTCAAAAACATAGTACGGCAAGACGAGTAGACTCTACCACCAATAGCCAAGGGATAAGTGGTCCGTCTGTAAGCAGAAAGAGTCAAGACCGCTTCGGGGTAACATCTGGAACTGCTCCCAAACCACGTTCATTTGAATACATTTGAATAAATATGAATTTGAATACGTTTATTGTCCAAGTATTCACATACATGGATTTTGCCTTGATACTCCGCCGGTAACGGACAACATGACATACAATGACAGTTAAGAATGATGCATAAAACATTAAATATTATTAATAAAACATTACTGATTAAACATGTGAATTAAATAAAATACCAGAGCAACAGGAGGCTACAGATTTTTGGTTATTGAGTAGAGCTACTACTCGTGGAAAAATACTGTTTTTTGGCTGGCTGTGGCAGATTTGACAGTCCGGAGTCGCCTTCCAGAGGGAAGAGATTCAACTATATTTTTGCCAGGATGAGAGTGCTCAATGATGATCTTACCCGTTCACTTCCTGGCCTTTGCAGTGGACAGTGTGTCAATGGAGAGATTGCATTGCAACATTGCATTGCAATTCAATTTATCTGACACCAGTTGAAATAATGTTGTGCCAAATTCTACAGTTACCACTGAAAGTTGCAGTCGTGTCCCAGGCATTAATAACTCTTTGCCGTGGGATGATATTACTGCGATATTCAATTGTCAGCGCTTCGTACTTTGGTGCAATTTTTGAATTTTGCATTAAATTAGAATATATTAATTATGCATCGGGTGGATAAAACACATTTCCAATGGTCCATTCCTTTTATAAAATTTTGTATTTACCGTGGGAAAGAACACGAATGCCGTTGATTTCAGGAACGCAAAAAGTTATGCGTATCAAAGTGGCGGTGAAAGACTTGCGGGTGTTATTGAACACATAACATTTTACAAATCCCATGAACTGACATGGTGTAAATGAGTAGACTTGACCAGCAATTGTGGAGTCTACCTAGGTTGTGCAAAAAATCTACCTTTCTTCGCCTCGGGGATGGTATTGGTAGACGAGAACATCACATTCTGTATATTCATTTAACAAGGGTTGCAATCTCAATTCATGGATTTACTGAGTACTGAACCTGATATTAACGACTTGAAATATACCGGAGATAATTCTAAAGGACACGATCCAAGCGCCGCCAGCGGAAGGCGCTGGTGGTATTACCACAATCGCTGGGGCGCTGTAGCACGGAGATGCTGTCAGCCGTGCACATTCCCGGGAAACGCCTGGGCCAGCTGCCAATAGTCCCCACGGCTGCCGGCCAGATCCACCGACTCTTCGCCTGGGATCGGCGCTCCGGGACCCGCTTCCTCGTTGATACCGGGGCAGAGCTGAGCGTCCTGCCCACTTCACTGGCTGACATTCGTTCCAGTAAGCGGGGGCCCGTCCTCACTGCGGAGAATGGCAGCCCCATCCACACGTATGGAATTCGCATGGTCCCGATCGTGTTCGGCTCGTGCCATTTCTCGTGGCAGTTCACCATTGCGTACGTCTCCCAGCCGTTGCTCGGTGCCGATTTCCTCCGGGTGCATTCCCTCCTAGTGGACGTCAGGTGTCAGCGTTTGGTCAACGCCACCACATTGGAGCCGATCACTCTGCGATTGGATGAGCCGGTGGGACTCAATCGTGCAATCGTGGAGTCTACCTAGGTTGTGCGAAAAATCTACCTTTCTTCGCCTCGGGGATGGTATTGAAAGACGAGAACATCACATACTGTATATTCATTTAACAAGGGTTGCAATCTCAATTCATTGATTTACTGAGTACTGAACCTGATATTAACGACTTGAAATATACCGGAGATGATTCTAAAGGACACGATCGGACAAAATCATGGTCTGCTTAGGGAACTTTTAAACGCAAAATGTGATCAGCATGGATTTTTCGTGGACGATTTAGTCTCAAAAATATGATTGTTTCGTTATGGTCTGACAAGTAGATTTGGTGGGGGCGGGGGGTGGGCGAGAAATTTGTCATGAGGAATGGACAGTGTGAACATTAGGAACACATTTGATAAGATACGCCTTTACAGTCTGTTAAAATACAAGGGATTCTTTATTGGACAACAAAGTGGATACCCATTTGGCTTGGTGGTTGTGGAAACTTGCTTTGCACATTGAAGACCAGTAAATACTGGAGTGCAACAGGGAATGTGATGCCTCCTTTATTGTTTCTCATGTATATTGTGGCGGCTCCCAAGGGTCGGCCATCCTAACGGTCGAACCCCTCGGCACGTGAATGGTCCAGTCCAGCGGTGGCCCTTAACCAGAGGGTTTACAGGCAAGGGTTTTAGGTGCCATCTTTCTCTCATGGACTTCCTGGCGACTTGAAATAAATAAATAAATAGGTATTTCCCACTACACCTGGCTTCTCGCCTTGATTTCGGGATCGTACCCCACATTTTTGACCATGACGCTCCATCGTTGTCATGATGGAGAATAAAGCACATTCTTCCTTCTCAAATGCCGACCCGTCCCTGTCTTTGGACGCCGTCTCGGTGAAATTACCGACCTTTTGGACCACCCGGCTGCACATCTGGTTTCAGCAGACGGAGGCCCAATTCAACCTGCGGGGAATAACGGTCGACGACACCCGTTTCTATTATCTGGTGGGGGCCCTTGACCGGGACACGGTCAAAGAGGTCACAGACTTCATCGCAGACCCCCCCGTCCACCGAGAAATACCGCGGCCTTAAGGAGCTCCTGCTTGAGATTTATGGTCTCTGCAGGATGGAGCGTGCTGCCAGGCTCCTTCATATGGAGGTCCTAGGCGACCGACGGCCATCGAGCCTCCTGAAGGAGATGGTCGCGCTGTTGGATGGGCACACGCCATGCCTGCTATTCGAATATATCTACATGCATCTGCTGCCGGCCTTCATCCGCCTTCAGCTCACGGACGCCTCCTTCACAAATCTCAGGGCCCTCAGTAGGAGCGCTGACGCGCTGTGGATGGCACGCCCTGATGACGTCAACGCGCTGGCCATTGCCAGGCACGCTGACGCGCCGCGGACGGCGCGCACCGATGACGTCACTCCGGCAACTCCCGATTTCCTCAGGTGGGGTGGGGCAGCTTTGGAAGGAGTTGCGGCTGCATCCGGAGGCCGATAAGATCGCCCCCCGCAGCCGTATCGGGTACTGCACCTGCAGTCCAGCACCAGCATGCTCCAAGCGCCGCCTGCGGAAGGCGCTGGTGCTATTACCACAATCGCTGGGGCGCTGCAGCACGGAGATGCTGTCAGCCATGCACGTTCCCGGGAAACGCCTGGGCCGGCTGCCAATAGTCCCCACGGCTGCCGGCCAGATCCACCGACTCTTCGCCTGGGATCGGCGCTCCGGGACCCGCTTCCTCGTTGATACCGGGGCAGAGCTGAGCGTCCTGCCCACTTCACTCGCTGACATTCGTTCCAGTAAGCGGGGGCCCGTCCTCAATGCGGCGAATGGCAGCCCCATCCACACGTATGGAATTCGCATGGTCCCGATCGTGTTCGGCTCGTGCCATTGCTCGTGGCAATTCACCATTGCGTACGTCTCCCAGCCGTTGCTCGGTGCCGATTTCCTCCGGGTGCATTCCCTCCTAGTGGACATCAGGTGTCAGCGTATGGTCAACGCCGCCACATTGGAGCCGATCACTCTGTGATTGGATGAGCCGGTGGGACGCCTCCTGTCATCAGTGGATTCCTGCTTCACCTGGGTATTAGCTGCATTCCCAAATATCCTGACCCCACAGTTTCGGTCTTCGACCCCCATTCACGGGATGGTTCATTTCATCCAAACGACTAGCCCACCTCTCCATGCACGAGCACGCCGACTGCCGCCGGATAAACAACTTCTGGCACAGCAGGAATTCCGCGCAATGCAGTCCTTGGGGATCGTCCACGCTTCAAGCAGCCTATGTGTGTCCCAACTCCACATGGTCCCTAAGGCAAGTGGAGGCTGGCGACCTTGCGGGGATTATTAGCGGCTGAATGCTACAACAACCACAGATCTATACCCCATACCCCACATCCAGGACTTCACCGTCCATTTGGCCGGGGCTACGATATTCTCCAAAGTGGATCTGGTACGGGGTTATAACCAGATCCCGGTCCACCCTGAGGATGTACCCAAGACGGCGATCATCACGCCGTTCGGCCTCTATGAATTCATGCGGATGTTGTACGGCCTCAAAAATGCTGCTCAGGCATTCCAACGCCTGATGGACGTGGTGTGTCGCGGACTGGACTTTGTTTTTGTCTACCTCGACGACATCCTGGTGGCCAGCCGCTCGCAGCAGGAGCATTGCACCCACCTCTGGCAGCTCTGTCAGCAGCTCAGCGAGCATGGCTTGGCTGTCAACCTCGCCAAGTGCCATTTTGGGGTAACAGAAATCGACTACCTCGGCCACCGCGTGACTTCGTAAGGCGTGATTCCCCTGCCAGGCAGGGTCGATGCCATCCGTCGGTTTCCCCATCCATACTCGGTGCGCGGCCTGCAGGAATTTGTCGGGATGGTGGCATTCTATAATTGTTTTGTGCCATCCGGTGCCCACATCATGCGGCCACTGTATCAACTTCTGACGGGTGGGCAGCATAAGAACGTCGAGTTGACCAACGCGGCGATGGCAGCATTTGACGGCGCGAAAGATGCCCTTGCTCGGGCAGTACTGTTGGAGCATCCGCGGGATAATGCCCCGACAGCTCTCACAGTGGATGCCTCGGAATCTGCAGTCGCTGCCCTGCTGGAGCAAATGATGGACGGAGGTTGGCGGCCCCTCGCCTTCTTCAGCCGTCACCTCAATCTCGCTCAGGCCAAATACAGCGCGCTCGATTGCGAGCTCCTGGCTCTGTACCTGGCAGTGCGCCATTTCCGCTACTTTAAGGAGGACTGCCCGTTCACCTCATACACGGACCATAAGCCGCTCACTTTCGCCCTGGCAAAGGTTTTCGACCGCTGGTCCGCACGGCAGCAATGGCAGTTGGCCTACATTTCAGAATATACAACATCCATTCGCTACGTCGAGGGGAAGGAGAACTGGGTGGCCGGCGCAATGTCCCACCCCGCTATCGACAACGTTTTTGCGGTGGCACCCGGAATCAACTTTTCTGTCCTGGCGGATGCGCAGCTCACAGACGCTGAGATGCCCGCCTACCGGACTGCTTTCTCAGGCCTTCGCCTCGAGGATGTCCCCCTCAGTCCTGGAAGGGTGACGATCTTGTGCGATGTGTCGTCCAGTCAGCTGCGCCCCATCGTCCCTGCCACCTGCTGCCAGAGGGTTTTCGACGTGAACCACTGGCGGGCTCACCCATCAATGTGGCACGGTCTGCCCAAGCAGATTGGCCACTGGGCTCGAACCTGTATTCCGTGCCAGATGGCAAAGATCCAGCGGCATGTCCGGGAACGTCTCCAGGAGTTCAGCCTACCTCACCGGTGATTCGACCACCTCCATGTGCACATCGTGGGGCCTCGTCCGCCGTCCCGGGACATCATCCAGCTCTTCACTATGGTGGACCGCTTCACGAGGTGACCGGAGTCCATTCCCCTGGCTGATACTTCAACGGCTACGTGCGCTCGTGCGTTGTCCGCGCACTGGATTGCTCGCTTTGGGGTGCTGGCACACATTTTCTTGGATCGGGGGCCACATTTCTCCTCCGAGCTGTGGTCGGCCATAGCTCAGTTATTGGGGGTGTGGCTACACCATACCACAACTTATCACCCGAAAGCCAACGGACTGGTGGAGAGGTTCCACCGGCAGCTCAAGTCAGCGCTGAAGGCACGACTCTCTGGCCCGGACTGGATGGACGAGTTGTCTTGGGTCTGGTTGGGCATCTGGACTGCCCCCAAAGAGGATTTGGCCTCATCATCGGCGGAGCTCGTATACGGTTCGCCGCTCAAGCCGTCGGCACTGGGGCAACAGGGAACTCCCTCATCCACCTTAAAGCGCCTTCGCAAGCGACTTGGCAGGCTCGCACACGTCCCGACGTCCCGTCATGGGACATTTCGCCCGCACGTGCCATCAGCCCTCCGGGACAGCCCCTATGTTTTCCTGCGCCATGATGCCCACCGGACGCCGTTTCAGCAGCCATACGAGGGCCCATTCCGAGTGCTGCAACACGGGCAGACGACCTTTGCGTTGGACATGGAGGGCGCCCGGAGACTATGTCAATTGACCGGTTGAAGCCGGCACATCTGGACATTGACCAGCCGGTGCTGGTTGCCCGACCTCGGCCTCGAGGGCGCCCCCCCCCCCCCTCACGGCTCCCTCCGCCCGTCCTCCCGCCGGTCCCTTCACCTGTCCCTCCACCTGTGCTCCCGCACTTCAGAACACAGTCCGGCTGTGCTGTGCGCCAGCCGGTGCGTTTCGTACCTCGGGTTCTGGGGGGGGGGGGGGGGGGTCCTGTGGCGGCTCCCAAGGGTCGGGCCATCCTAACGGTCAAACCACTCGGCACGGGAATGGTTCAGTCCAGAGTCGGCCCTTAAGCAGAGAGTTTAAAGGCAAGGGTTTTGGGTGCCATCTTTCTCTCAAGGACTTCCTGGCGACTAAAAAGAACTAGAGAAAAAGGTGCTTCCCACTACACCTGGCTTCTCGCCTTGATTTTGGGATCGTACCCCACAATATTAATAATTTTTCCAAATAATTTTATGAATTTTTACGAAACTATTTAACACAAAATTGCACCCCAATACAGAACTGATTATGTTTGGATCAATGGAACATGGAAGTAACCTACCTATATTCTAAGAAGCTTTTCTTATTTACCGTTTAATAACAGCAAAAAAACGTATACTCAAATTTTGGAAAAACGCAACCACGCCAACATTCAAAATGTGGATTTCAAATATGTCGGAAACGCTACATCTTGAAGAAATGAGATTACTCCTACTTGGGAAAGTAGACCAATTCTTAAAAAACTTCGTCTCCTTTCATCAACTTTTTACAAGTTGATGGTGCAACATAACACAACCTTAGAAATTAAATGGTTTAGAACCGGGTGACGGATGGGCAAACGTACGGAATTGATAGATCTCTCCTAATCTCTCTTTTCTCTACTTTCCCCTTTATTTCCAATCGTTTTAGCTTCTCATCGCTATCCTTTATTTATTTTGCTATCTGTTTCTACTCGCTTGTTTATCTATTCCGACACTCTTTATTTCTTTTTTCTCTCACTGTTCTTTTATTATTAAATTAAAACTACGAAGTTGTAGAATGAAATATGCATTTAGGTATTCGGTACTCAAGTACCACACTATTGTACTTACTTCAAACAAAAATAAACAAACAAAAACAATAATAATCTTTCGAATAAACTTCCAAATAATGTGATATAATGACATCGCTTACATATGAGTTCGACCGGTATTGCGAGGGAATAAAGGAGTGGGACAGGCTGAGTAGAATGGAGAGGGAGAGGGTTAATAACGATTAGGTTCAGCATGCGGATATTGTACGAAAAGGTCTGTTGGCGTCCGTTTTATTCGACGATATAAAATATAAATTAACGATACACTGATGGGCCCGCGGGAACATAAGTACATTTATTTTTAAATTCAAGTAACTTGCAATTAAACGTAGACATTAACTGTGACATTTTCATATTAATTCGAACAGATACTTCAGTCCATTCCTCAGATCCGCTCTGAATTGTCTCTGTGTGTGTAGATACACGTGTTTGTGCACATACTGAGTATTTGCAACATAAATCTGAACTGTTGCAGGATATATGTCGGGCTATTCAAATACCGGTCTGTATAGGAATAATTTTGCACCTGCGAAGTCATTGAAAAAACTACATGAGGTATCCAAAGTAAAATGAAATTACTTGATATTGCGAACAACAAAAACATTGACTTTCTCCTGTTCACCACCAGCATCATCCTTAGCGTCGCTGCTGTTCCGAAGTTCTCTGCATACTTTATTTGACGCTATGATATTTTTGATCGTTAATCCATTGACAGCATAATTAAACAGATTGGTAATGAAGGTGTTAAGATACTATCCAATATATCGAATCCTTTCCAGAAAGATGAAGTGAGGTAATCCGTTGTTAAGACGCAGCCCCATGGTACATTGTCAATTATGACATCAGACCCCATCACGAAGTAAAAGGGAACGCCCCTGGCGCAGCTGACGGCAACCACAGTCACCATGACCACAGTTGCAGTTCACTCTTTGCAGTACCGTGTACGCAACTTTGGACAACAAATTGCAATAAAGCGATCAAAAGTAAAACTGACCGTAAACCATACAAAACAATCCATGGTTATAACCCTCAGTACATTTGTCAGAGAGCATAACGGAGTAATGAGCAAGAAGTCAGCATAAGTATAGATATAATTAGTCTGTTCCACTATAGAAACAACGAAAACCACCATCAGGTCGGCTGTTGCCATTCCCACCAGGTAACGGGTGATGCACTTGGAGAGTCCACATTTTCCCCGGGAGAGTATTGCGATCGTAATTGAATTGACTGCGAGTAGTTAAGAAAAAGTAAACGTTATGAGTATAAGTAAAAGAGCACCTGCATCAAACTTGATCTGTTTTAGTTTAGTTCCGTGCGGGAAACATACGCGGAATGGTTCTATTCTTTTCCTGATGTTTTGTAGTTCTAGATGGGTGAGAATCTGAGAGGGGATTTCCAGGACGTCCACGCTCCGCTGTTCACCTTCACTCGAAGACACCTCTGACAAAATGACTGGGCATTAAAAAAAAGTAGAAATTGAATCCTGAAAATTCTCGAGACACTCACCAGCTGAAGCAGAATGCGATCTGCATATCAAGTAGATTATGATACAGTACAGCATGTTCAACAAAGGAGACAACGTGATATATCCGAGCCAGCTCACGTACTGGGGATAATAACCGCTGCAAGTACAGGCTAGAATATTCCCGCAATGTGGTAAATGGGTGCAAATCCCATTTTCTGACGAGGCAAAGATCTATTGTACAGAACGTTTCACTTTCCATATGCTTTGGCGATTAGATAACAAACTGTTATAAAACAAAGGGAAATTTCACAGTGACAAATAGTGTGGTCATCTCCGTAGGGACATTTCAGGCACAATTCACTGAATAAACACTTACACTTAACTATTTTTACACATTGCTTTAGTGTGCAATTAATTTAATTCTCTCCCCAGCGTAGGCTCGGTACATGTGGGCTTCATATTGTTTGTCACCTTTTTACAGGGAAATGTCAGGTCGTATTGCACATCATTTGACTTGCGTTATACGGGACGGACTGGAAGGGCCGAACGGGCCTGTTTCCGTGCTGTAATTGTTATATGGACGATTTTGAAGATCAATATTATATTTAGCATGGACATTCCGCTTAAATGATAATTAAGTGATATTATGCGCAGCACGTAGAGTCAAATGAAGCCAAAATCTTTTGCTTGGTAAATTAAATTGAATGGTTGCCAGGAATGGGAGAGCTCACGCTGCCGGCAAGCCTTTCGGAAAGTTTTAGTGGTGTAACCCGTTAGTCGCCTGTCATGGTTTTCAATAAACTAATAGTAAGATTAAACGAGAACTTACCAGTTCGAAGTTTGATCGTTATTTTATGAGGAGTAACGATGAGGGATTACGTGAAGAAGCCCCGCGTGACGCTTGAACGGCATACTTCAAAGCAGCGGCATGAAAAACGCAGAACATAATAGCCGGAGTAAGATTGTAAGGCTCATCATAGATTTAGAACTACCAGATGATCATTTATTTTATGAGGGTGTGGAGTGGAGGGCACGTAATCCCTCATCGTTACTCCTCATAAAATAACGATCAAACTTCGAACTGGTAAGTTCTAGTTTAATCTTACTATTTTACTTCGGAGTCACGTGAGTGACTACGTGACGATTTTGTAGCTTTTTGTGTTGTTTATGTCGTAGACTCATTCCATAGGACACTCTGGCTCATTCAACACAGTAATGAGCAAATAATACATATTTTCCTCCAAACATTGCCTCAAGTTATGTGATAAATTATTTCACATTATAAAAGAATAAAAGTAATGCCCTTTCCATTGAAAGGCAAATTTATCACCAAAATATCAATTGATATATATAATTTGATGGTATGAACAAAGCAACAATTATAGAGAACCCAACACTCCGTGTCCAATCCTGATACCATATAACCATATAATATAACAATTACAGCACGGAAACAGGCCCTCTCGGCCCTTCCAGTCCGTGCCGACCATTTGTTTTCCCCTAGTCCCATCTACCTGCACTCAGACCATACCCCTCCATTCCCTTCACGTCCATATACCTATCCACTTTACTTTTAAATGTTAAAATCGATCCTGCCTCCACCACTTCTGCTGGAAGCTCATTCCACACAGCCACCACCCTCTGAGTAAAGAAGTTCCCCCTCACGTTACCCCGAAACCTCTGTCCCTTAATTCTCATGTCATGCCCTCTTGATTGAATCTTCCCTACGCTCAATGGGAAAAACGTATCCACGTTAACTCTGTCTATCCCTTTCATCATTTTACAGACCTCAATCAAGTCCCCCCTTAACCTTCTGCGCTCCAAAGAATAAAGACCTAACTTGTTCAACCTTTCTTTGTAACATAGTTTCTGGAACCCTGGCAACATTCTAGTAAATCTCCTCTGTACTCTCTCTATTTTGTTGACATCCTTCCTATAACTAGGCGACCAAAATTGTACACCATACTCCAGAATTGGTCTTACCAATGCCTTGTACAATTTTAACATTACTTCCCTACTCCTATATTCAATGCTCTGATTTATAAAGGCCAGCACACCAAAGGCTTTCTTTACCACCCTATCTACATGCGATTCCACCTTCAGGGAACTGTGCACAGTTATTCCTAGATCCTTCTGTTCCACAGCATTCCTCAATTCCCTACCATTTACCATGTACGTCCTATTTTGATTTGTCCTGCCAAGATGTAGCACTTCACACTTAACAGCATTAAACTCCATCTGCCATCTTTCAGCCCACTTTTCCAAATGGCCCAAATCTTTCTGTAGACTTTGAAAATCTACTTCATTATCCACAACACCACCTATCTTAGTATCATCTGCATACTTACTTATCCAATTTTCCACCCCATCATCCAGATCATTGATGTACATGACAAACAACAGTGGACCCAACACAGATCCCTGAGGCACCCCACTGGTCACCGGCTTCCAACCTGACAAACAGCCATCCACCATTACTCTCTGACATCTCCCATCAGCCACTGTTGAATCCATCTTGCTACTCCGCCATTAACACCCAAAGATTGAACCTTCTTAACCAACCTTCCATGGGGAACCTTGTCAAAGGCCTTACTGAAATCCATATAGACAACATCCACTGCTTTACCCTCATCAATTTCCCTAGTTACCGCTTCAAAAAATTCAAGAAGGTTTGTCAAACATGACCTTCCAGGCACAAATCCATGTTGACTGTTCCTGATCAGACCCTGTTTATCCAGATGCTTATATATAATATCTCTAAGTATCCTTTCCATTAATTTGCCCACCACTGACGTCAAACTAATGACTGGTTCCTTTTAATTTAATATTTATTTTACACCTTCCTGCGGCCTTGAATCTTTACTCGAGCAGCTCATCCTGTGTCATTCCTGTGAATTTATCTACCTCCTTAATAGAGTGATTTTCCGCATTTCAATGTCTAGTTCCACTGAGTGTTATCCAACATTTAACCTTCTAGAATATATTTCTCTAGAACCATCAGTTTTTACTGATACCTAATGTGTTTTTTGTGCGTAATAAGTAGTGATGTCTCACCACCACAGAGACTCTTACCTACTTCAACATATTTCATCAATGTTGACTCACACACAATTTATGGCCGACAGGATATGCTTATAGGTTTACCTTGGTTTCAACTCTTCTTGGTCTGTTTGTTTGGTAAATTCATAAACATACATGATAATGTAATCTGTATCCACATGCAATTATAACATAATATTTGCCATGTTTGCACTCTTATGTTGATACTAAAGTCATGAGCATTATTACTTTCAATGTTAACTTTTTTGAATCATTGATAGAATTGGAGTCCGTTGCCTAAGGCCTATGTTGATATCCCGACTTATGTCTTGCAACTTTGGACAGATTGATTATATATATATATCTGTGTGTGTATATATATATATATATATATATATATATATATATATATATATATATATATATATATATATATATATATATATATATATATATATATATATATATATATATATATATATATATATATATATAATCTGTGTGTGTGTGTGTGTGTGTGTGTGTGTGTGTGTATGTGTGTGTATATATATATATATATATATATATATATATATATATATATATATATATATATATATATATCTATATATATATAGTATATTTGTATTTGTATCTACATATATATCCCTTTTTTTATAACGGGATATTACGAATGAACCCGATTACTTCTTGGTTAGTAAATTGTTAGGACAATAAACACTGAGCCCTATTATTGGCTCTATCAATTAGATACTCAGAAAAAATACAATCTACAAGGATCTCACATATATCTAATATGACAAATAACTTTACTGTCTACACAGACTTCCAATTTCTTATAACAAATAGTGTTTTTTTAAAACATATTTCTCCAAATTGCAGGTATAACACTTCTTTTGTACATAATTATTTTATTGTTATGTTGTTATATTAGTTAAAACATTCATAGACTTCTTTGACCATTAAACTGTTGTAATGGTCTGGCCAACCTGCAGATAGTCAAATTCATATTTTCATGTCATGGATGCCTTTGTACAACTATAAATGACTGCAACTATCAATCATCATAAGAGGTTCAACATCACTCAATATTTATGAAACCATGAAGGTCCATTTTGGGCCACCAAAGCGCCTCTGGCAGAGTCCTGCTACATTTCAGCTCAGCAACTCAGACACTTTGCCCTATCTCAGACAAAAATGAGGAACATAAAGAACATCTTTCCTCATGTAATTGAGAGAAATGCATCCACCTTTCCTGTTGCTTGGGCTTTACCCACGACCAGAACATTTCAAAGATCCGTGATTTAATCTGTATACAACCAAATTAATCGTAAGTAATCCATATTACTGACAATGTTATCTCCCCCTTGATTTATTGTCTGCGATAACATTGTCTCTTTCTTAGAGATAAACAGCTGGAGTAAAACATTTTTAGAATATGCCACATCTGTTTACTCAGATAATCACTTGATTATTATTTTACTTATCTTATGTGATTTGATATATGCCACAGCCGTGGTATTGTTCACCTTGATATGAAATGGACACTTCCATAATAGAACAATCGATATTTAATCCATAACTCCTTATACTTCAATAATCAATACAAATGTTTGGAGAAATTACATAGGACAATCCATTTGCAATTACCTGCTATTATTGTCCGTAGTCCCAACAAGAGACGTATCAATTATCTTTATAAGAATAGATATTATTCATATCTTAACCGAAATATCACAGAAGCTGTCCATCATCTGTTAATACTTGCTTCAGCTTGCAACAGCTGCTAAGCTTATAGTTGAAGCAGCTTGTGGACCTTTTTATCCATTACTTTAATAATGATAATGTATCATTTGGTATTTGCATAGGCCTCTCACAAAGGCATACATACTTTTATAAGGCTTCTATATTCCTTCTTTTGGAGCTTAATTTACTCATTACCTAAGCTCCTTTCTGGTGGAGGGACAAAGTATGTCAACAAAGCAATGAGACATATTTGTATCATGGAACAATTTCCCCCCTCGTATGGTGCTGAATTACTCCTAAATCCAGAATAGTAATTTATGAATATGTATGAATGCCTAAACATAGGCTTTATGTGTTGGGTCAGTTCCTTGCCTTTCAACAGACTTGTAATTGCAGCACTAATTTGCAGCTGACTCTTTATTAACCTTCCAATTTACATGTGATCAAGATAAACCATGACCATGTCCTCATTAGTGCAAGTGCTGATCTTTTTATCAGTACAATTGTTGTTCCAGTATTCTGTCAAAAGCCTAGAACTGGTTTTAATCCTTTAGACAATGCTTTAACTTGCACAGCTGACCCATTTTAATCAATTTCAACACCTGTAATATGATTAACAATTTGTTAATAACAACTTTATTTCAATGTTAAAGCTGTCCATTTTAATAAAATGTTTTTACACTGTGAAAGTGTATTTAAAATGATGTTTTGTATGGTTTATACCACCACATCTTTCACTGAGGTAATTTTATAATATATATGTACGTACCCCTTCTTTATTGGCGTTACTTTGGGTGCAAACCGAAAATCAAATTTTTAGGTTTTCCTATACAGGTGAACCAATTCCTTCTACAATTTTTTGTAGTCCTTAGTTATGTTAAATCAATGATCATAATACACCTGTAATCCCCCACAATCGGAGATTTCATCAACTTATTTTGTAACAAGTTGTTTGCACCTCTTCAACGTACCTCAAGCCTTCTTTTCCCAATTATATGGGTTCAGATAAGGCTGTGTTGGATAATATTTATTTATAATACTTCTGCCTTTGTTTTGATCCATTATCAAATCTTTATATTGGATGATATTTTTTTCCCCAAAGTTTAAAGACCAATAGTCTGTTCTTTTGTAATCAATTATTTTTGATTTATCATAAGGCAGGTTTTATTCCATAATAATCAGGAGTTTAACATAACCTGATTTGTATTGACCTGCAAATCTAGAGTGCAAATTTGGTCCCATTACAATTACATATATATAAGTTAAATTTATATTATATATTTCTTCCCATTGAGCTCCACAAACTGATGGCAATTTATCTTTTATTTTAAATGTTTTGGTTATTTGCACACTGTTTTATTTGCTTTTCATAAATAGTGATGCCATGCACCAGTTTGAAATACTTTGAAATCGTATTTCCTTATATCTCATATAATTGAGAGATGGATATCATAAACGGATTCACCGTTGATATCTTTATAAACGTTTTACCAATATTCTGCTGCCTCAACCATAACAGCTTTGGTGAGAGACCGATTAATTTTGGTTTCAATGTTTACTTTCCATGGCCTCACTCATTCATTCGGGTATCGTACCTTGTACACCTCTATATATATTTTTGTGCTGAGGTGTACCTGAATAAAACATAAAAGTGTTATCATTAATTCTGCTGTTTTAACCATAACAGCTTTAGTGAGAGACCAACTAATTTTGGTTTCCATGGTTATTTTCCATGGCCTCACTCCTTTATTCAGGTATTGTACCTAGTACACACATATATATATATATATATACTTATATATATATATATATATATATATATATATATATATATATATATATATGTATATATCCCTATATGTGTGTGTGTGTGTGTGTGTGTGTGTGTGTGTGTGTGTGTGTGTGTGTGTGTGTGTGTGTATGTGTGTGTGTGTGTGTATATTTGTGCTGTGGTGGGTACTTTATGACCAACCACCACTATGAGTGCACTTTTAGGTTCAGTTTTCCATTTTGTTTTACTGCCCTTGTTACTCCTGAGTTTTCCCTCAAGGAGACTACCTCCAAACAATCTGAGGTAGATATTCCCACAATATTCCATCATATATATTAATATATGAAACCCCCTTAGGGTTGGTTAGGGTTTGAACCCCCTAAGGGTGGGAATGGGTTTTTTGTGCCTTTTAAAACCTTTTTAGTTGATTTTTTTTTAATTTATTTTTTTGGAATCTTTTTTCCATTACTTTTAAGCTATAAAGCTTTTTTAGTCTGAAGGCCTTTTATTAAACTTTTAAATTATGGCCTTTCTGACTTTTTTTTTAAATGTTCCACCCTGCCAAAAGTTTGTGGAGCGACTAAAAACCTCCCTAACGTAATTTTAACGGCCACCACTATCGGAACCGGCTCCATACTTAATCTCCCGTCCCGATCGCTGAGTATTTCCCTGGGACGTTCTTATTAAACTCCGTTGTTTCTTACACAGTTTATTTTCTTTCTATTTTAACTTTTATTTATTTTTTGCTTTTAAATTCGTTTTAAATCCTGGTGGTTCAATACACCAGCCATGGAGTTTTAGGCCCTGTAAGTTTTTCAACTGCACTTACCCACGGGCACGTACCTACCGCTGTCGAGGAGCTGCCTCTGCAGCTCATGCTCTGCCGTCAGCATCGACGTAATGCCGTTTAAGCGCCAGGCGGGGCTTCTTTACGTAGTCACTCGTTGACCCGTAATGCCGTCAGTAAATCCTATTTTCAAAATTCTCTGTTACCTGGAGTTTGCAGTCTGCGTGAAAGTGAACATGTTCGACCACAGAAAATTGACCGTTCGGACCGAGCCCTCATTATCTGTTCATTAAGTGCTTTGCAATTCGCACTTATGTTGGGCGGCATGGCGTTTGAAATATTTCCCAGGTACTGATATAAATCAATTTTTTGTCAGGTCGTTTTATCTCGTAGAAAGATATGAAGTGAAACCTGAAAATTCTCCTTACGTTGCTTTAGTTATATTTTTACACCACAGGCCTGATGATATTTTGGCCTTCTTTATGATAAGGTAGCATAGAACCATCATGCATGCAGTCTTTTCTGCCCATCTCTTCAATGCCGACTAAGATGTTTCTTTGATGTAGCTCAATTTAACTGTATGTGGTACATAACCTTCAAGTCTATTCTTCCATCAATCTACGTCCAATTGTGTCTTCAACGTTGTCATCGTGTCCGCCAGCACAGATTCCTCCTGCAGATCATTGAACGTACCTACCACGATCTGCGTGAACGTTACCCTTGGGCCAAGAGTAGATAGTTCCCGTCTCATCCTCTGTCCTTTTATTGTACACTCCTTTATTCTTGAATTTATATGTCCCTCGCGACATGATACACCCCATAATCGCTCCAAGGGAAAAACGGCGTCGTGGGGGGATTCTGTATTAAGAACTTGATCTGCAATTTATTGAAGAATAACCGAGACGGCTGGCGCATTCAACGACGTTGACATGGTCTATATGGTCTTAACCAAGGCCATTGATAAAGTTCTCCATGGCGGGCTGTTCTGGAACATTAGGTCGTTTGGGATGCAGAGAGAGCTCGTTAACTGGAGGGAGCCTTTGGTTCATGGAAGGAAGGAGAGGATGATTTGTGGTGGATGTTTGACTCTGGGACTGGAGACCTGTGACGACCAGTGTGCCTCAGGGATTGGTGGTGTACCGTTTTTCTGTTTGTGGTTTATAACAACGGTTAAGATGCGATGGGTTAACAAGACATGGATAGTAAGTAGAATTTATCAGTTTAGGTGATATTCTGGGCACCTGAAACATTGTCAAATAAAAAAGAACAGCAGGAACCTCATCAACTAGGCAGCTAGGATGAGGATTGGCGAATGCAGTGTTATACAGATAAATGTGAGGTTTTGCACTTTGAAAAGTCCAACCAGGGAAATTTCCTCACCGTGAATGTGAAGAGTTGTTAAGCCGAGGAAGCCAGAATTGTTGGTGCGTATTCCATGAACGTGGCGCCATATGCAGATAGGTTGGAAAAGAAGGCCTTTGGTGCATTAACCTTCATTTGTCAGGTTATTGAGTGCAGAAAAAACAGTGCCATTGTTCATGCTTTTGTTTTCATATTCATGATATTGTCCTGTTTGGTTCAGCCTGCTTACGGAAGAATACCATTAAGTTGGAAACAATGCAGATAAAATTCATAAGGACGTTGGTAGGACGCAAGGGCCTGGGCTATAGGGATAGCATGTGGTAGCTAAGATTAAATTCCTTGTAAGGCATAGAGGGTAGTGGTGATATTATAGAACTGGTTAAAATCATGAGTGAAAAAAAGGGTCACTATACATTGTTGAATCAATGTATGTGGGTAGTGGAATAAATAACCAGAAAACATAGGTTTCAGGTGAGATAGTAAACATTTAATACGAAATCAATAGGTTTTACTCTAACTGATCTTCCAGCATATCATTCAAACATATTGGTTTCCAGTGGATGGAAGTGCTTGACTATCTCAGTGGGTCAGTCGACATCTCTGTAGGATATAGACAAGGGAAAATTCGGATCGGGACGCTTCGTCAGACTCCATCCATTTGTTCTTCAGAGGGAACCTGCTTGAACAAGGGTCCCGCCCCAAAACGTCGCACAACCATGTCTTCCACAGACGCTACCTGAGTCGTTGAGTTACTCCAGCACGTTGTGTTCCACGCAAAATTCCAGCATTTGAAGATCAGTGTTTCTACAATAAGAGGCCGGATCCCTAAACAATTCCCGCGAGCCTTCCAGTAATACAAATGCAACGTTACTTGTAGACCAATAGAATGAAACAGACCAAATTGCAACAGACCATTTCAGATTTTTCTCTTCTCGCCTTAAATTTGTGTATTTCAATTTTAGACTTCACGACACCTGAAAAAAGACAGTGAAGGCGCAACTTTGCAATGGACCTCCTGAATCCACGTACCTCTTTTAGATCAACGGACCAGCCTCCACCGCTCCAGAAAATATGTCCCAGCTTATCCGGCCGCTCTTATAACTGAAGCCCTCCCATCCCTGAACCGTCTGTCGCAGGATGCAATAACTTTAGGTGCTGATTACATAAAACAGACACAACATGCTGGAGTAATGTAGTGGACAAGGCGGCATCTCTGCAGTACGTGGATAGATGATGTTTCATCTCAGGACCTTTGTTCAGACTGATTGTGGTAGGGTGGAGGAGAGGGAAGGGAAATCGATGTGGCAGGACAGAACCAGGTGAGTGATGGACGGGTACAGATTAGGTTTGTTTTGAGATACAGATTAATAGACAGCGGGTTGGTATTAAAAAAAACAGCAGATATAATACAAAATGATAGAATATTTACGAATTGCGAGACGGGGCCAAGTCCTCCACCAGGCCAGGCTCGAACCCTGTGGACCGCGGACTCGCTCAACGAGGACGGAGGACCCACCCGGAAGGCTCGGCATGCCCAACGTTGTCTGCGAACGCGGCATCGAGCCATTGGGTACGAAGGGACCTGCGCCGCCGAGAGCGTGAACACCACAAAATGTTGAGAGCGATGTGGGCAATCGGAGCGTGAGGAGGGCCGTCAGACAGTGAGGGAACAGTCGGAAAAAGAGAGGGCCATCGGAGAGCACGAAGGGCTGTTGGAGAACGAGGGTTTCCGTAGAAAAGCCGTCAGAGAGCGAGGAGGGCCGTCGAAGATCGAGGGGACCGCCAAAAGCGAGGAGGGCCGTCGAGAGCGAGTAGCGGCGCCGAAAGCGAAAGGAGAACCCGGCATTGTGGGGGGTGGGGTGAATACCGGGTATGAGGGAAAACAGAAGGGGGAGCGTGAGGGTGCGGGGACGGGCGTGTAGACTAGGCTGTCTTTATTATATCTATCACCACACAAATTATGCAAGCTGCATATTCTTTATGTACTCCTGTCCAGATCTGCATCCCTCCCCTGGACTGCTGGTATAGTTAAGTTAACGCGTCACTGTCTCACGGCAGACTTGATGCAGACCACGGGGATGAAAGAATGTAATGTTTCCTCCGCTTGTACTGCAATAAAGACTAAAGAGTTATTACCTCTGTGCACGGGTCTCATCATTCACCCTGGCGTCAGAAAGTATGGAGCCCTTACTCGCCTAGTTTGGTTCCAATTTATTTTTGTTTGTTTTTTTAGTTCAATTCATTTTTCTCTATGGCTCGTACACTTCGTAAACCTGAACCACTTGTATTTGATGGGGACCGCGCTGAGCTTTAGCGCATCTTTGAAGATGACTTCACCGTGTATATTCTTGCAGCACATCAAGCTGCAAGGCCAGATCTTTGTTCCTCCGTTCTCCTCAATCTGGCTGGTACAGAAGCCATCGACGTGGTCGCCGATACGGCTACGCCCAGCCCAGTTAAACTGCCGGCATTCAGATAGTCACGGCAGAATCTACAGACGATCCCGTCTGCCTATTAAATAAGTTCACACAGCTGGGTGAGTTACGCAACTATGTCGTAATGGAGAGCCACAGGTTTTTTTTTTGCGTCAAGGCGAGTCTGTGGAAGCATATATCAGCTATTTAAAGCAGTTTGCCAGCCGATGCGAGTTTCAAGACCTATGTGATAGTCTTATTCATGACAGACTGGTTTATGGCATACTCAATGATGAGATACGCGATGAACGATGCAGACCTCACTCTGGAAAGGGCTGTTCATCATTGTCGCGTTGCAGAGATGACAGACTCTCACACTAATGTTTCGGGCCGGGTCCCCACAGTGCCTACGATTTAAATCGTGCCGACATGTTTTAGCACGCTCGGCGCCAGTCTCCCTAAGTGCCCGGCAGATCCAATGACAGATTTGTTAGTAATTGTGTGAACTGTGGTGGTTCGTGAACAATGCCCGGCTTGCGGAAAGGTTTGCCACTACTGTAAACGTATAAATCACTTCATCCGCTGCTGTCGCACAGGTGGGGACATAACAGAGACAAAACAATCAGTACACCTGCAACAGCCAGAACATTCCCACGTAACACCCACTTCAACCTCTCAGACGAACGAGGATAAGCTCATTTAGTAGAGTGTTATTGCGAAGCTCGATACTGGAGCTCGTTGCCACGTTCTGTCCTTACCTGAGCTCCACAAGATTCGGAAAACCGAGGTGTTCAATCAGAGCGCGGCCACGTTACTTCCCTTTCGAGGGGTTGCAATGCACCCTGTTGGAAGAGTCCAGCTACAGTGCTACTGTAGCTGGACTGGTGTCTACAGTCTGAGCTTATTTATTGTCCGAGTGAAAGTAAATTATCTGCTAAGCACGGATGTCTGGAACGACCTATGTTTCGTCACCTCCTGTACGGCGGTTCATCAACGGTCTACAACACGCAGCTCTACTCAACAGTTCCAGGAGCAAAACGGAAATCTTTTTGGTAGCAAGCTTGGCAAGCTTCCCATCAAGTACACGATCACGACCGACCTTGAGGTCCTGCCAGTTATCCGTCCTGCACACTGGAATCCCCATGCTATGCGTGACCATGTACAAAAATAACTGAACAGAATGGAGACTGTGGGTGTGATTTCCACCTTTGTTGGCCCATCGGACTTTGTCTTAACCATGGTAGCAGCAACAAAAAAGTCATAAGGAAGAAATACTGATTTGTATCAATCACAAAGATTTGATCACGGCCATCAAACGACCACATTGTCCCATGCGCACTGTGGATGATGTTGCAGTGTAACTGCGCTGGGCAACAGTATTCTCAGTTCTAGCTGTCAAGAGTTCATTCAGGCAGATTACGTTGGATCACAACTCTTCGAAGCGAACCACTTTCAGCACTCCCTTTGGACGCTACAGATTCCTGGGAATACCCTTCGACATAAACACGGCAAGTGAAGTATTTCAGCACACCAGCGAACAACTATTGCTAAGCCATGTTCTATCTTCGTTGATGATATTCTTGTTGCTGAACAAACTGTCCAAAAACACAACGATATTGTTAAGTCATTTCTGGACCGCGCCAAAGCGATCAACATCAAATGTTACCCCTTAAGTGCAAACTCGGAGTGAGCGAGATCCCCTGGTATGGCAAATGACTTGGGGGAATGAATTCCAAATATAAGTGAACTATCGGACCGAATACGCCAGTTATCTTACAAAGACACTGTTTGTTCCTGGCAAAGAACAGCGGCATAGGGCGTTCGACTCCTAAACAAGAAATATTTTGTGCCCCGGCCCGCACCTAGTTCGATGTTATTCTGCCTGTCACACTGACTTGCGATACCTCCCATTATGGTTTAGGAACTGCTTGCCTCCAAAACAACGATGCGACGAATAATAACATTGACTTTGACTTTGACTTTGAACGTGGACGGCAACAGATCTGTTGCCATTGCTTCTCGCACCATGACTGACGCGAAACAATGCTACGTTCAGATTGAGAAAAAGTTGCAAGAAGTTTAATGACTTGATCATCGGAAAAAACGGTCACGATTGAAACTGACCATCAACCCTTAATCAGCATTCTGAACAAATCGATACACGCTACTCCAGCGCGACTCCAACGTTTGATGCTGCAACTACGGATTATGACATTGCTCCAACTTACAAACGTGGCAAAGACATGCACTTGGAAGTCACCCTCTCGTGAGCTCCAATAAAGACCTGCGAGAAACCATGCACAGATAATCACTGTTTCTTGGTCGCAATTGTCTCCTATATTCCTTCGGCCTGTTTGGAAGATCTGGCAGACCAGACTGTTGCTGATGATTCCTTAGGATCGCTCTCCTCTGTCAGACAGCACGGGTGGCCAGACAAGCAACACACACCACCATTCCCCATCCGGCCCTTCTTTTCCGTTCGTGACGAGCTAGTATTACAAGATGGCGTTATCGTAAATGGCCACAAAGCTGTTATTCCTGCCTCCCTACACAACCAGTAGTTCGAAGCTGCCCGTGGGAGACATCCAGGCGCAAAGGAAATCATTCTGCGAGCGAAAATCATGTTTTTCTGGCTTGGATTTACTGACTATATTCCTAAGAATTTAGAGTCCTCTGCGGCATGCTATGGTTTGGCACCACACCAACAATAGCAGCCACTTCTCTCCCACCCGGTTCCTGACCTCCCATGGTCCACAGTGGAAACCAACATTTTTAATTGACATGGCAAAGAATACCTGCTTCTCGTCGACTCTTATTCCCGATAGTTTGAAATTGATCTACTCCATAGCCCCATATCTGCAGCGGTGGTCCAGAAGCTGTAACGCCATTTCTCTGTCCACGGGTCCGGGATCAACTACTATATGACAATGGGCGTGGATTTAACAGCCAGTACTTCCAAATCTTTGCTAAACGATGGGACTTTGTTCATATCACCAGAAGCGCAGAATATCCACAGTCAAACGGGCTTGCTGAACATGCGGTAAGGGTGCCAAACAAGTGATGGAACGATCCCGCAGAGTAGGAACAGATGTATACCTAGACTCGCGCAATCTCCGCATAATCTTCCGGAACCTAGTGCAGGATTACCCCGCCCAGCGACCAATTTCAAGGCAGACACGAGCCACATTACCTGTGGCAAAACAGGCTCTCGTATCGCAAGTTGGAACACCATCCGAAATCCAGCCCAAGCTGCAACAAAAACGATTCGTTCAAAAACATAGTACGGCAAGACGAGCAGACACTACCACCACTAGCCAAGGGACAAGTGGTCCGTCTAGAAGCAAAAAGAGTCCAGACCGCTTCGGGGTAACATCTGGAACTGTTCCCAAACCACGTTCACTTGAATACATTTGAATAAATTTGAATTTGAATACGTTTGTTGTCCAAATATTCACATAAATGGATTTTGCCTTGGTGCTCCGCCGGCAAGGGACAACATGACATACAGTGACAGTTAAGAATGATGCATATAACATTAAACATTACTAATAAAACGTTATTGATTAAACATGTGAATTAAATATAATACCAGAGAAAAAGAAGGCTACAGATTTTTGGTTATTGAGTCGAGCTACTACTCGTGGAAAACACTGTTTTTTGTCTGGCTGTGGCAGCTTTGACAGTCCGGAGTCGTCGTCCAGGGGGAAGTGAAACAACTATTTTTTGGCCAAGGTGAGAGTGGTCAAAGATGATCTTACCCGTTCCCTTCCAGGCCCTTGCAGTGTACAGTTTGTCAATGGAGGGAAGGTTGCAGCCAATAATCTTCTCAGCTGATCGGACGATTCGCTGCAGCCACCGAGTTGTTATGCTTGGTGGCTGAGCCAAACTAGACAGTGATGGAGAAGGTGAGGAGAGACTCTGCGATGGCCCTATGGTTCTGCACCATCATTGCCTATGGTACATTGTGCTTAACCAGCTGCTGCTGGAAGTACATCCTTCGTTGGGCTGGTTTGACTGTGGTGTCGATCGTAGCCCCACACATAAGGTCCTTGTAGATGATAGTTCTCAGGAACTTAAAATACTACACAGATTGACTGTGGTGTAGTGGGATGAGGGGAGCGGGAGCTATCTTAAAGTGTTCGAACATTTCTACTTTCTTAAGACCAATGAGCTCCAGGTTGTTGCGATGGCGCCAGGATGCCAGATATGACACTTCTGTCTGTAGGCAGATTCCTCCCCATCCGGTATCATTCCAATCAGGGTTGTGTCATCCGCAAATTTGAGGAGCTTTCCAGAGGAGTAAGTGGCGGTACAGTCATTGCTGTAGAGAGAGGAGACGAGAGCGGAGAGTACGCAGCCTTGCGATGCTCCTATGCGGAGTGTTTGCCGGCCGGAATGTGCTTTCCCAACCACACATGCTGCTTCCTGTCTGTCAGGAAAATGGTGATCGACCGACAGTGGGGTTCAGGCACAGTCAACTCAAAACGTTTGGACTGTAGCAGCTCTGGCACAATGGTGTTGATATTGTATCCGGTGTGAGGGGGAGTATGAAGGCCAGGGCAGTTTACTGTTGTGGATGTCTGATGTGTGAGTTCCGGGGATCTGATAGCCCTCCAGACGTCAACATCTGCGCCAGGTGTGTCGAAATGTGGCTCCTAAAGGACTGTGTTTGGAACCTGGAGCAGAAGCTCGATGACATCCATCTTGTCAGGGAGAGTGAGGAGGTCACAGAGAGGAGCTACAGGGAGGTAGTCACTCCCAGACCACAGGAGGCAGACAAGTGGGTCACAGTTAGGATGGGCAAGGGGAAGAGGCAGGGGCTAGAGAGTACCCCTGTGACTGTACACCTGGAAATGTATTTGAGTACGATTGGAGGAGGCAGCCTACAGTCGGGAGACACGGATGGTAGTTTGCCTCCCTGGTGCCACGGTCTCGCATGTGTCGGAAAGTGTCCAAATCATTCTGAAAAGGGAGTCAGAGGTGCCTGATGATGTGGTACACATAGGTGCCAATGACATAGGCCGAAAAAGAGAAGTGGGCCTGAAAGGGGAATTTAGGGAGTTGGGGGGAAAGATAAGGAGAAGGACCAAAAGTGTAACAATTTCAGAATTATTGCCTGTGCCGCGTGACAGTGAGCGTAGGAATGGAATGAGGTGGAGGATAAATGCGTGGCTGAGGGACTGGTGCAGTGGGCAGGGATTCAAGTTTCTTGATCACTGGGACCTCTTTTGGGGAAGGCATGATCTGTACAAAAAGTACGGGTTGCACTTGAACCCGAGGGGGACCAATATCCTGGCAGGGAGATTTGCAAAGGCTATTGGGGAGACTTTAAACTAGAAAGCCTGGGATTTCGGACTCGGGTCGAGGGGGCTAGGGGACAGGGTGTACGGCAAGAAGCAGAAAAGTACAGAATCTTTATGTTCCTGTTTGGTTGAAAGAAAATAGTAAAAATTGGAAAGAGCCATGGTTTTCAAGGGAAATTGGACACTTGTTTCGAAAAAAGAGAGATATCGACAATAATTACAGGCATGGAGTAAATGAGGTGCTAGAGGAGTATAAAGTATGTAAAAAGAATCTTAACAAAGAAATTAGAAAGGCTAAAAGAAGATATGAGGTTGCTTTGGCAAGAAAGGTGAAAGTAAATCCAAAGGGTTTTTACAGCTTTATTAATAGCAAAAGGATAACGAGGGATAAAATTGGACCATTAGAGAGCCAGAATGGTCAGCTATCTGCAGAGCCAAAAGAGATGGGGGATATATTGAACAATTTATTTTCTTCGGTATTCACAAAGGGGACGGATATTGAACTATGTGAGGTAAGTAGAGTAGCTATGTAAACTATACGATTCAAAGAGGAGGAAGTACTGACACTTTTGAACAATATAAAAGTGGATAAGTCTCCAGGTCCTGACAGGATATTCCCTAGGACATTGTGGGAAGTTAGTGCAGAAATAGCAGGAGCTATGACAGAAATATTTCAAATGTCATTAGAAACGGGAATAGTGCCGGAGGATTGGCGTACTGCGCATGTTGTTCCATTGTTTAAAAAGCTTCAAAGAACAAACCTAGCTATTAAAGACCTGTTAGTTTGAAGTCAGTGGTGGGCAAATTAATGGAAAGGCTACTTAGAGATTATATATAAGCGTCTGGATAAACAGTGTCTGAGCAGGAACAGTCTTGGATAAACAGTGTCTGAGCAGGAACAGTCAATATGAATTTGTGCCTGGAAGGTCATGTTTGACAAACCATCTTGAATTTTTTCGAAGAGGTTACTAGGAACATTGCTGAGGGTAAAAGCAGTGGATGTTGTCTATATGGATTTCAGTAAGGCTTTTGACGAAGTTCCCCATTGAAGGTCGGTTAAGAAGGTTCAATCTTTGGGTGTTAATGGCGGAGTAGCAAGATGGATTCAACAGTGGCTGAATGGGAGATGTCAGAGAGTAATGGTGGATGGCTGTTTGTCAGGTTGGAAGCCGGTGACCAGTGGGGTGCCTCAGGGATCTGTGTTGGGTCCGCTGTTGTTTGTCATGTACATCAATGAGCTGGATGATGGGGTGGAAATTTGGATAAGTAAGTATACAGATGATACTAAGATAGGTGGTGTTGTGGATGATGAAGTAGATTTTCAAAGTCTACAGAGAGATTTGGGCCATTTGGAAAAGTGGGTTGAAAGATGGCAGATGGCAGAAAGATGGCTGATAAGTGTGAAGTGCTACATCCTGGCAGGACAAATCAAAATAGGACGTACGTGGTAAATGATAGGGAACTGAGGAATGCTGTGGAACAGAGGGATCTAGGAATAACTGTGCATCGTTCCCTGAAGGTGGAATCGCATGTAGATAGGGTGGTAAAGAAAGCTTTTGGTGTGCTGGCCTTTATGAATCAGAGCATTAATACAGTAGTAGGGAAGTAATGTTAAAATTGTACATGGCATTGGTAAGACCAATTCTGGAGTATGGTGTACAATTTTGGTCGCCTAATTTTAGGAAGGATGTCAACAAAATAGAGAGAGTACAGAGGCGATTTACTAGAATGTTGCCTGGGTTCCAGTAACTAAGTTACAGAGAAAAGTTGAACAAGTTAGGTCTTTATTCTTTGGAGCGCATAAGGTTAAGGGGGGACTTGATTGAGGTCTTTAAAATGATGAAAGGGATAGACAGAGTTGACGTGGATAAGCTTTTCCCATTGAGGGTAGGGAAGATTCAATCAAGAGGGCATGACATGAGAATGAAGGGACAGAGGTTTAGGGGTAACATGAGGGGAACCTCTTTAATCAGAGAGTGGTGGCTGTGTGGAATGAGCTTCCAGCAGAAGTGGTGGAGGCAGGATCGATTTTAACATTTAAAAGTAAAGTGGATAGGTATATGGACGGGAAGGGAATGGAGCGGTATGGTCTGAGTGCAGGCAGATGGGACTAGGGGGAAATAGATGGTCGTCACGGACTGGAAGGGCCGAGAGGGCCTGTTTCAGTGCTGTCATTGTTATATGGTTAAATGGTTATATGAATGCAGAGTTAAATCAACAAACACAATCGTCGCATTGGTGCCCTGGTGGTCGAGGTGCTGGAGGATGAAGTGCAGTCCCAGGTTTACTGCATCATCCACAGATCTTTATTTATTTATTTATTTTTAACATTAAAATTGATTAGAAAGAAGTACATTACATTTTGATTTTACCTTGGTACAGGTTCTCAGAATTATTAAAACATTCTTTGCAGAACCTCCTTTTTTTTAGAAATAAATGGAAAGAAAGAAGTAGTGAAGAGTAAAGGATAGTCAAGTGAGAGTGACGTAAAGAAAGAAATAAGTGGGAATGTGAAGCAGAAAGGAGATTGTCGCACGCCAGAAGACGATGTTTTTTTATATTCTTAATAATTTTTCGCCTAAACCCAAATTTTATTTAATTTTACGATATTTTTGCACCTCAGGAAACCACAAGGTCAATGAATGGAGACAAACTCATTAAAAATTGTCTTTTTTTTCATTAGTAGGAGTCTCATTTCTTCCGAATGGGCAGTTTCCAACATGTTACCAATCCACATTTTGAGTGTTGGTATAGTAGCCTTTTTCCAAAATTTGAGTATGAGTTTTTTCGCTGTTATTAAACCATAATTTTAAAAAAAATGAGCTTTGGGATATATTTAATTTGTTTCCATCTCCTATTGCTCCAAAAATAATCATTTCCATGCTAGGTTCCATTTTTATCTTATATAAACTAGTGAATATATCAAATATATCACACCAAAATCTTTGAAGTTTTGTGCAAGAAACGAAAGGTCTTTTGGCCCGATGTGCAAACTGCATGGGATACAGCAGGGGGATCGTGATATTTTTCAGCTTGGCCAGCACAAGCCTTTCAAGGGTCTGCATGACTGCAGAGCTCAGTGTGACAGGCCTGTAGTCATTAACACCAGTAATTCTTGCCGTATTGTGTGCAGTGACAATAGTCGAGACTTTTAAGCTGGCAGGGACAGTACAGGTTTGCAGGGACTGGTTAAAAATGTCTGTGAAGAACGATGCCAGTTGTTCGGCACAGAGCTTAAGAGTTGCGGGGGAAAAATTGTACGGTCCCGGAGATTTCCAGCTTTTCTCTCTTCTGAAAAGCATCTTATATCTGGCCAGAGACGACGGCGGCAACTACAGACGCAATAGACAACACATTCTGCCTGTGAACGAACTAGCACCACCTCAGCATCATCCCGATCGCACCTATACCCCCATTCCCATCCAGCGACACCGGCCCGACTACACTGACTGGGGGGACCATCGTGAGGGAGGGTGACAACAATGAACAATGGAGCATCCATCGTGGTGAGACTGCCGGGGGGTCGGAGAGAACAAAGGAGGAGCCGGGGTGGTATTTGGTAATTTTGTCAGTGCCGTTTTTGGCGACAATAATGCCTTGTCAGATGTGACAATAAAGTATTCCATCCATTCGATGCCGCTCTACTATTATTATTGCTCTTTTCCAAACATGAATCGTCACCGTGGATAGAGAAGAGTTTTCCAACAAGAAAAGCAAAGTGAGATATAAAAACTATGATATGTCTGAAGCGGAAAAGTCATAAAATTAAATAACACAGACACATTAAAGATTTGAGTATAGGAGCAGGGAGGTTCTACTGCAGTTGTATAGGATCTTGCTGAGACCACACCTGAAGTATTGCGTACAGCTTTGGGCACCTAATCTGAGCAAAGACATTCTTGCCACAGAGGCAGTACAGAGAAGGTTCACTAGACTGATACCTGGGATGTCAGGACTTTCATATGAAGAAAGACTGGATAGACTCTGCTTGTATTCGCTAGAATTTAGAAGATTGAGGGGGGATCTTCCAGAAACTTACAACATTCTTAAGAGGTTGGACAGGCTGGATGCAGGAAGATTATTCCCGATGTTGGGGAATTCCAGAACAAGGGGTCACGGTCTAAGGATAAGGGGAAGTATTTTAGGACCGAGATGAGAAACAAGTTTTCACACAGAGAGTGGTGAATCTCTGGAATTCTCTGCCACAGTAGGTAGTTCATTGGCTATAGTTAAGAGGGAGTTAGATGTGGCCCTTGTTGCTAAGCAGAACAAGGGCTATGGAGAGAAGGCAGGTACGGGACACTGAGTTGGATGATCAGCCATGATCACATTGAATGGCGGTGCAGGCTCGAAGGGCAGAATGGCATACTCCTGCACCAATTTTCTTTCTTGTATATGTTTTTATGTATTCGAATCGTTCACAGCTCACAACACCAGTGGCCAGATGAATAGATTTCTGGTCTCAATAGACAATAGGTGCAGGAGTGTGCCATTCGGCCCTCCGAGCCAGCACCGCCATTACAATGTCATCATAGCTGAACCTCCCCAATCTGTACCCCGGTCATGCCTTCTCCCCATATCCCCTGACCCCGCTATCTTTATGAGTCCTATCTAGCTCTCTCTTGAAACTATCCAGAGAACCGGCCTCTAACATCTTTTGAGAGAATTCAACAGACTCACAAATCGCTGTGAGAAAAAGTGTTTCGTCGTCTCTGTTCCAAATGGCTTACCCCTTATTCTTAAACTGTGGTCGCAGGTTCTCGGCTCCCCTAACATCGGGAACATGTTTTCTGCCTCGAGCGTGTCAAAACCGTTAGCAATCTTATATGTTTCAATAAGATCCCCTCTCAAACGTCTAAACTCCAGAGTGTACAAGCCCAACCGCCCCATTCTCTCCGCTTATGAGAGTCCCGCCATCACCGGATTTAACCTTGTAACCCTACGCTGCACTCCCTCTAAGGCAAGAATGTCCTTCTTCAAATTATGCGACCAAAACTACACACAATAATCTTGCAGAAGGACCTCTTTGCTCCTTTAATCGACTCCTCTTGTTATAAAGGCTAACATGCCATTCGCTTTCTTCACTGCCTGCTGTACCTGCATGCTTACTTTCATAGACTGATGAACAAGTACATAAGTAAGTAAGTAAGTAAGTAAGTAAGTAAGTACATTTTATTTATATAGCACGTTTAATTCAATTCGCGTTGAAACCAAAGTGCCTTACATAGAAGAAATAATTCAGTTTTCGTACATCAGTAGAAAAAGAAAAAAATGAAAAATTACACAACACATTATACAAATCATCATTAACGTGCCCCCACAACAGAATCAACATTTTCCGCTGTGGGAAAAGGCATCAGAAAGTTCAGTCCTCCTCCTCTGTGATCACCCGAGATCGGAGCCTCCGCAACAAGTCCGAAGTTTTCAAGCGCTCTTGCCGGGAAGATGGTGCTCCTCAGCGACTTGGAATGTCTGTAGCGACCGCTCCCTCCCCGGAGACAGCGGTTCCAGAAGTACTCAGGCCACGCTGTTTGGAGCTCTGACTCCAGCGATCTCGCATCCCAGGCGTTGTTTCAAATCCATCGCCGCACGCGGTTGGACGCCCACAGCCACAGTTCCTCGGATGTTGAAGTCGGCGGCCACAGCACTCCGGAGCATACTGCACGGCGACCCTGTAAGGCTTCGCACGGACCGGTAAGGTTTAAAATCAAGCGCGGGGCTTACCGAAATCCATAATATTCCATTTGGGTTATTTTGAGGAAGCCGCTGATTGGTGGGAAGTGGACTAGGGAAAGCAGCTGATTGGCGGGAAGTGGACTAGGGAAAGCAGCTGATTGGCAGTCAGATTCCAGCAGTTTGTTGTGTACTTTGTATTCTGTTGACATTGTATCCTGTGTAAGGGGGCAGTATGAAGGCCAGGGCAGTGTACTGTTCTGGATGTCAGATGTGGGAGGTCAGGGAATCTGATAGCCCTCCAGACGTCCACATCTGCGTCAGGTGTGTTGAGACGGGGCTCCTAAAGGACTGTGTTGGGAACCTGGAGCAGCAGCTCGATGACCTCCGTCTGGTCATGGAGAGTGAGGAGGTCATAGAGAGGAGCTACAGGGAGGTAGTCACTCCCAGACCACAGGAGGTAGACAAGTGGGTCACAGTTAGGAAGGGCAAGGGGCAGAGGCAGAGGATAGAGAGTATCCCTGTGACCGTGCACCTGGAAAATAGGTACTCAGGTTTGAGTACGATTGGAGGGGACAGCCTAGCTGGGGGCAGCAACAGCAGCCGGACTTCCGGCAAAGAGACCGGCCCTGATGCTCAAAAGGGTAGCAAAAAGAGGAGGGCAATTGTAATAGGGGACTCTATAGTTAGGGGGTCGGATAGGCGATTCTGTGGACGCAGTCGGGAGACCCGGATGGTAGTTTGCCTCCCTGGTGCCAGGGTCTCGCATGTGTCAGAACGTGTCCAAAAGATTCTGATAAGGGAGGGAGAGGAGCCTGATGTTGTGGTACACATAGGTACCAATGACATAGACAGAAAAAGTGACGAAGTCCTGAAGGGAGAATTTAGGGAGTTGGGGGGGAAAGTTAAGGAGAAGGACCAAAAGGGTAACGATTTCAGGATTACTGCCTGTGCCGCGTGACAGTGAGAGTAGGAATGAAATGAGGTGGAGGATAAATGCGTGGCTGAGGGACTGGTGCAGTGGGCAGGGATTCAAGTTCCTTGATCACTGGGACCTCTTTTGGGGAAGGCATGATCTGTACACAAAGGACGGGTTGCACTTGAACCCGAGGGGGACCAATATCCTGGCAGGGAGATTTGCAAAGGCTACTGGGGAGACTTTAAACTAGAAAGGCTGGGGGAAGGGACTCGGTTAGAGGGGGCTAGGGGTCAGGGTGTGGGGCAAGAGGCAGAGAAGGGAAGCACTCGGATCCAAAATGTAGGCGAGAAAGATGAAAAAGATAACAGACAGAGAATAAGGGATGGTGGGTTTCTAAAATGTGTATATTTTAATGCTAGGAGCATTGTAAGTAAGGTGGATGAACTTAGAGCCTGGATTGACACCTGGAAATACGATGTTGTGGTAATCAGTGAAATATGGTTGCAGGAGGGCTGTGATTGGAAACTAAATATTCCAGGATTTCGTTGCTTCAGGTGTGATAGAATTGGAGTGTCCAGAGGGGGAGGTGTTGCATTGCTTGTCAGAGAAGATATTACAGCAGTGCTTTGGCAGGATAGATTAGAGGGCTCGTCTAGGGAGGCTATTTGGGTGGAACTGAGAAGTGGGAACGGTGTAGCAACACTTTTAGGGGTGTATTATAGACCGCCAAATGGGGAGCGAGAATTGGAAGAGCAAATATGTAAGGAGATAGCAGATATTAGTAGTAAGCACAAGGTAGTGATTGTGGGAGATTTCAAATTTCCAAACATAGACTGGGAAACACATTCTGTAAAGGGGCTGGATGGTTTGGAGTTTGTAAAATGTGTACAGGATAGTTTTTTGCAGCAGTACATAGAGGTATCGACCAGAGAAGGGGCAGTGCTGGACCTCCTGTTAGGAAATGAGGCAGGTCAGGTGACGGAGGTATGCGTTGGTGAGCACTTCGGGACCAGTGATCACAATACCATTAGTTTCAATATAATTATGTAGAGAGTCAGAACTGGACCTAGGGTGGAGATTTTTGATTGGAGAAAGGCTAACTTTGAGGGAATGCGTAAGGATTTTAAAGGAGTGAATTGGGACACTTTGTTTCATGGGAAGGATGTAGAAGAGAAATTGGGGACATTTAAAGGGGAAATTGTAAGAGTACAGAATCTTTATGTCCCTGTTAGGTTGAAAGGAAATAGTAAAAATTGGAAAGAGCCATGGTTTTCAAGGGAAATTGGACATTTGTTTCGAAAAAAGAGAGATATCTACAATAATTATAGGAGGCATGGAGTAAATGAGGTGCTAGAGGAGTATAAAGAATGTAAAAATAATCTTAAGAAAGAAATTAGGAAGGTTAAAAGAAGATATGAGGTTGCTATGACAAGAAAGGTGAAAGTAAACCCAAAGGGTTTCTACAGCTATATTAATAGCAAAAGGATAACGAGGGATAAAATTGGACCATTAGAGAACCAGAATGGACAGCTATCTGCAGAGCCAAAAGAGATGGGGGAGATATTGAACAATTTATTTTCTTCGGTATTCACGAAGGTAAGGATATTGAACTCGGTGAGTTAAGGGGAAAACGTAGAGTAGCTATAGAAACTATGAGATTCAAAGAGGAGGAAGTACTGACACTTTTGAAAAATATAAAAGTGGATAAGTCTCCAGGTCCTGACAGGATGTTCCCTAGGACATTGAGGGAAGTTAGTGTAGAAATAGCAGGAGCTATGACAGAAATATTTCAAATGTCATTAGAAACGGGAATAGTGCCGGAGGATTGGCGTACTGCGCATGTTGTTCCATTGTTTATAAAGGGTTCAAAGAATAAACCTAGCAATTATAGACCTATTAGTTTGAAGTCAGTGGTGGGCAAATTAATGGAAAGGATACTTAGAGGTAATATTTATAAGCATCTGGATAAACAGGGTCTGATCAGGAACAGTCAACATGGATTTGTGCCTGGAAGGTCATGTTTGACAAACCTTCTTGAATTCTTTGAAGCGGTAACTAGGGAAATTGATGAGGGTAAAGCAGTGGATGTTGTCTATATGGATTTCAGTAAGGCCTTTGACAAGGTTCCCCATGGAAGGTTGGTTAAGAAGGTTCAATCTTTGGGTATTAATGGCGGAGTAGCAAGATGGATTCAACAGTGGCTGAATGGGAGATGTCAGAGAGTAATGGTGGATGGCTGTTTGTTAGGTTGGAAGCCGGTGACCAGTGGGGTGCCTCAGGGATCTGTGTTGGGTCCACTGTTGTTTGTCATGTACATCAATGATCTGGATGATGGGGTGGAAAATTGGATAAGTAAGTATGCAGATGATACTAAGATAGGTGGTGTTGTGGATAATGAAGTAGATTTTCAAAGTCTGCAGAGAGATTTGGGTCATTTGGAAAAGTGGGCTGAAAGATGGCAGATGTAGTTTAATGCTGATAAGTGTGAAGTGCTACATCTTGGCAGGACAAATCAAAATGGGACGTACATGATATATGGTAGGGAATTGAGGAATGCTGTGGAACAGAGGGATCTAGGAATAACTGTGCATAGTTCCCTGAAGGTGGAATCGCATGTAGATAGGGTGGTAAAGAAAGCCTTTGGTGTGCTGGCCTTTATAAATCAGAGCATTGAATATAGGAGTAGGGAAGTAATGTTAAAATTGTACAAGGCATTGGTAAGACCAGTTCTGGAGTATGGTGTACAATTTTGGTTGCCTAGTTATAGGAAGGATGTCAACAAAATAGAGAGAGTACAGAGGAGATTTACTAGAATGTTGCCAGGGTTCCAGCAACTATGTTACAGAGAAAGGTTGAACAAGTTTGGTCTTTATTCTTTGGAGCGCAGAAGGTTAAGGGGGACTTGATTGAGGTCTTTAAAATGATGAAAGGGATAGACAGAGTTGACGTGGATACGTTTTTCCCATTGAGGGTAGGGAAGATTCAAACAAGAGGGCATGACATGAGAATTAAGGGACAGAGGTTTCGGGGTAACGTGAGGGGGAACTTCTTTACTCAGAGGGTGGTGCCTGTGTGGAATCAGCTTCCAGCAGAAGTGGTGGAGGCAGGATCGATTTTAACATTTAAGAGTAAAGTGGATAGGTATATGGACGTGAAGGGAATGGAGGGGTATGGTCTGAGTGCAGGTAGATGGTACTTGGGGAAAACAAATGGTCGGCACGGACTGGAAGGGCCGAGAGGGCCTGAATCCGTGCTGTAATTGTTATATGGTTATATGGTTATATGGTTAAAAGGATAACGAGGGATAAAATTGAACCATTAGAGAACCAGAATTGACAGCTATCTGCAGTGCCAAAAGAGATGGGGGAGATATGGAACAATTTCTTTTCTTCGGTATTCACCAAGGAGAAGGATATTGAACTCGGTGAGTTAAGGGGAAAAAGTAGAGTAGCTATGGAAACTATGAAATTCAAAGAGGAGGAAGTACTGACACGTTTGAAAAATATAAAAGTGGATAAGTCTCCACGTCCTGACAGGATATTCCCTAGGACATTGAGGGAAGTTAGTGTAGAAACAGCAGGAGCTATGACAGAAATATTTCAAATGTCATTAGAAACGGGAATAGTGCCGGAGGATTGGCGTACTGCGCATGTTGTTCCATTGTTTAAACAGGGTTCAAAGAATAAACCTAGCAATTATAGACCTATTAGTTTGACGTCAGTGGTGGGCAAATTAATGGAAAGGATACTTAGAGATAATATATATAAGCATCTGGATAAACAGGGTCTGATCAGGAACAGTCAACATGGATTTGTGCCTAGAAGGTCATGTTTGACAAACCTTCTTGAATTTTTTTGAAGCGGTACCTAGGGAAATTGATGAGGGTAAAGCAGTGGATGTTGTCTATATGGATTTCAGTAACGCCTTTGACAAGGTTCCCCATAGAAGGTTGGTTAAGAAGGTTCAATCATTGGGTGTTAACGGCGGAGTAGCAAGATGGATTCAACAGTGGCTGAATGGAGATGTCAGAGAGTAATGGTGGATGGCTGTTTGTCAGGTTGGAAGCCGGTGACCAGTGGGGTGCCTCAGTGATCTGTGTTGGGTCCACTGTTGTTTGTCATGTACATCAATGATCTGGATGATGGGGTGGAAAATTGGATAAGTAAGTATGCTGATGACACTAAGATAGGTGGTGTTGTGGATAATGAAGTAGATTTTCAAAGTCTCCAGAGAGATTTGCGCCATTTGGAAAAGTGGGCTGAAAGATGGCAGATGGAGTTTTATGCTGTTAAGTGTGAAGTGCTACATCTTGGCAGGACAAATCAAAATAGGACGTACATCGTAAATGGTAGGGAATTGAGGAATGCTGTGGAACAGAGGGATCTAGGAATAACTGTGCATAGCTCACTGAAGGTGGAATCGCATGTAGATAGGGTGGTAAAGAAAGCCTTTGGTGTGCTGGCCTTTATAAATCAGAACATTGAATATAGGAGTAGGGAAGTAATGTTAAAATTGTACAAGGCATTGGTAAGACCAATTCTGGAGCATGGTGTACAATTTTGGTCGCCTAGTTATAGGAAGGATGTCAACAAAATAGAGAGAGTACAGAGGAGATTTACCAAGGTTGCCAGGGTTCCAGCAACTATGTTACAGAGAAAGGTTGAACAAGTTAGGTCTTTATTCTTTGGAACGCAGAAGGTTAAGGGGGGACTTGTTGGAGGTCTTTAAAATGATGAAAGGGATAGACAGAGTTAACGTGGATACGTTTTTCCCATTGAGGGTAGTGAAGATTCAAACAAGAGGGCATGATATGAGAATTAAGGGACAGAGGTTTCGGGATAACGTGAGGGGGAACTTCTTTACTCAGAGGGTGGTGCCTGTGTGGAATCAGCTTCCAGCAGAAGTGGTGGAGGCAGGATCGATTATAACATTTAAAATTAAAGTGGATAGGTATATGGACGTGAAGGGAATGGAGGGGTATGGTCTGAGTGCAGGTAGATGGGACTAACCATATAACCATATAACCATATAACAATTACAGCACGGAAACAGGCCCTCTCGGCCCTTCCAGTCCGTGCCGACCATTTGTGTTCCCCTAGTCCCATCTACCTGCACTCAGTCCATACCCCTCCATTCCCTTCACGTCCATATACCTATCCACTTTACTCTTAAATGCTAAATTCTTTCCTGCCTCCAACACTTCTGCTGGAAGCTGATTCCACACAGCCACCACCCTCTGAGTAAAGAAGTTCCCCCTCACGTTACCCCGAAACCTCTGTCCCTTAATTCTCATGTCATGCCCTCTTGTTTGAAACTTCCCTACCCTCAATGGGAAAAACGTATCCACGTCAACTCTGTCTATCCCTTTCATCATTTTAAAGACCTCAAATGATGGTCAGGGGATGACTAGGGGAAAACAAATGGTCGGCACGGACTGGAAGGGCCGAGAGGGCCTGTTTCCGTGCTGTAATTGTTATATGGTTATATGGTTATATGGTAGGCCGCGAGGAAGGGGTGTAGACACAACACAGAGGGAAGCGGCCTCTCCGACCAGGTAGGGGCTAGGAAATAAAGATTCCCACTTCCCCTCCCCCATCCACCACATAAAAGTAGACCTCAACAACATTTTGATTTTAACAGGATTGATAAAAAAATTAAAAAGGGGGAAAAGACGGACCCCCAGTTCCCGTTGTACTTCCTCTTTTCCCATCTTGACGACATTTAGATAGTATCCACCTTCCTGTTTTTGCTACCAAAGTGGATAACCTCAAATGCACCCACATTAACCTTTATATGCCACGCATCTGCCCAGTCCCCCAATCTGTCGGTCACTCTGCATTCTCATAGCATCCACCTCGCAGTTCACACTGCCACCAAGTTTTGTGTCATCTGCAAATTTGTTAATGGTCGAAATACCATGATCAGATCTATGGTATCGGTTTGATCGCCCATCTTTCCATATTTAATCAAATTGAATTTATTTCTAAAGACGTGTTTGAAGGAACAGCAGCTGTTGGTTTAAACTGAAGATAGACACAAAAATCAGGAGTAACTCAGCGGGGCAGGTTATATCTCTGGTGAGAAGGAAGGGGTGACGTTTCGGTTCTAGACCCTTCTTTGTATAATTTCTTCAGTCTGAAGAAGCGTTTCGAAACTTCATCCATTCCTTCTCTCGAGAGATGCTTCCAGACGCAATGAGTTACTTTAGCGTTTTGTGTCTATTTTATTTCGAAAATGCTGATATTCTTCAAACAACTTCAAATAAGAGTAATTAATTCAAAGAATGTCTTCATTTTTTTGTGGGAATTTAAAGGGCTAAGACCGGCGCGAATGGAAGAACAGGCAAAAAAAATGATCGGGAGGCGCGGTTGTGCACATCTTTCAGATACCATTTTCGGCTCCATGAGGAAAACTCGCATCGATGAAATAATTTCGCCCACTGCAGCTTTAATCAGTGATGCCATATTGTAACAACGAACATCGGTTATCACAGCCGACAACATTTCAGAAACCAGCCTCCGCCCTTGCTATACTGCGAGATAGACTGTAAAGTTGAACCACTTTCGTGAAAGACGACGTCTTATTTTACAAGCTATTGTTTAATTCATTTGTGCTTTCGATGGAGAGGTATTTCTCTCTGTGGATGCTCGAGCCGACATGTTTCCCCCTATTTCTATGCAAAACATTGAATTCCAATTCAATTTATCAGATACCAGTTGAAAAAAGTGGTGCCAAATTCTACAGTTACCACAGAAAGAGTTGCACTCGTTTCCCAGGCATCAATAATACCTTTGCTGTGGAATTATATTACTGCGATAATCAATTGTCAGCGCGGCGTTCTTTGGTGCAATTTTTGAATTTAGCATTAAATTAGAATATATTAATTATGCATCAGTTGGATAAAACACTTTTCTGATGGTCCATTCCTTTTATAAAATGTTGTATTTACCGTGGAAATGAGCACGAATGCGGTTGATTTCAGGAACGAAAAAAGTTTATGTTTCTCCGGTTCACCACTTCGGTATCAACGTGACGGTGAAGGACGCGCAGGTGTTGTTGAACGCATAACATTTGATAAAGCTCATGAACTGACCTGGTGTAAACTAGTAGACTTGGACAGCAATCATGGCGACTACCGACGTCGTTGGAAAAAACCTACGTTTCTTCGCACGGGGGTGGTATTGGAAGACGAGAACATCACATACTGTACTTTCATTTAACAAGGGTTGCAATCTCAATTCATGGATTTACTGACTACTGAACCTGATATTAACGACTTGAAAGATACTGGGGATGATTCTAAAGGACATGATTTATTTGTATTTGAAAATCATGGTCTGCTCAGGGACTCTTTGAAACGCAACATTTGACTAGCGATATTTTGCATGGATTTTTCGTGGACAATTTATTCTAAAAACTATGAGTGTTTCGTTACGCTATGACAGCTAGATTGGGGCGGTGGTGGTGGCTGGAGGACTAGATTGGGGGGGGTGGCGTAATCAATTGAACATTAGGATGACAATGTATACGATACGCTTCCGCAGTATGTTAAAATACAGGGGGTCACTATTGGACAACAAAATGGATACCCAATGGTGGTTGTGCAGAATTGCTTTGCACATTGGAGACCAGTAACTACTGGAGTTCCACAGGTAATGTGATGCCTCGATTATTGTTTGTCATATATATTAATAATTCTTCCGAATAATGTACCAAATAACGTGATATAATTGCATCGCTTGCATGTGAGTTCGACTGATGCATTGCGAGGCAATAAGGGAGCGGGACAGTCTGAGTGGAATGTAGTGGGATAGGCTTACTAACGATCAGGTTCCGTGTGTTGCACGGGTCTGTTGACATCCGTTTTGCTCGACGATTCTACAACTATAAATTAACGGCACAATGTTAGGCCCGTAAGTATAAAAATATGTATTTTTAAATACAAGTAACTTGCAGTTGACCATACACTTTAACTATGACATTTTCCTTTTAATTGAAACAGAGACTTCAGTCCATTCCTCAGCTCCGCTCTGAATTTTCTCTGTGTAAGTGTGTAGATACACGTGTTGGTGCACATACTGAGTATTTGCAACATATATCCGAACTGTTGTAGGATATATGTCGGGCTATTCAAATACCGGCCTCTATACGAATAATTTTGCACCTGCCAAGTCATCGAAACTACTACATAAGGTATCCAAAGTAAAATGAAATTACTTGATATTGCGAACAACAAAAACATTGACTTTCTCCTGTTCACCACCGGCATCATCCTTAGCCTCGCTGCTGTCCCGAAGTTCTCTGCGGACTTTATTTGACACTATGATATTTTTTATAGTTAATCAATTGAACAGCAGAATTAAACATATTGGTAATAAAGGTGTTAAGATACTATCCAGTATCTCGAATCCTTTCCAGAAAGATGAAGTAAGGTAATCCATTATTAAGACGCAGCCCCATGGCACGTTGTCAATTATGACATCAGACTCCATGACGAAGTAAAAGGGAACGCCCCTGGCGCAGCTGACTGCAACCACTGTCACCACGTCCACAGTTGCAGTTCTCTATTTGCAGCACCGTTCACGGAACTGTTGACAACAAATTGCAATAAAGCGATCAAAAGTAAAACTGACCGTAAACCATACAGAACTATCCATGGTTATAAACCTCAGTACATTTGTCAAAGAGCATAACGGAGTAATGAGCAAGAAATCAGCATAAGCATACAGACATAATTAGTCTGTTCCACTATAGCAACAACGAAAACCACCATCAGGTCGGCTGTTGCCATTCCCACCAGGTAACGGGTGAGGCACTTGGAGAGTCCGAGAGAGTATTGCGATCGCAATTGAATTGACTGCAAGTAGTTAAGAAAATGAAAAAGTTATGAGTATAAGTAAAAGAACACCTGCATCAAACTTGATCCATATAACCATATAACCATATAACCATTACAACACGGAAACAGGCCCTCTCGGCCCTTCCAGTCCGTGTCGACCATTTGTTTTCCCCTAGTACCATCTACCTGCACTCAGACCATACCCCTCCATTCCCTTCCCGTCCATATACCTATCCACTTTAATTTTAAATGTTAAAATCGATCCTGCCTCCACCACTTCTGCTGGATGCTCATTCCACACAGCCACCACCCTCTGAGTAAAGAAGCTCCCCCTCACGTTACCCCTAAACGTCCGTCCCTTAATTCGCATGTCATGCCCTCTTGTTTGAATCTTCCATACGCTTAATGGGAAAAGCTTATCCACGTCAACTCTGTCTATCCCTTTCATCATTTTAAAGACCTCAATCAAGTCCCCCCTTAACCTTCTGCGCTCCAAAGAATAAAGACCTAACTTGTTCAACCTTTCTCTGTAACATAGTTGCTGGATCCCAGGCAACATTCTAGTAAATCTCCTCTGTACTCTCTCTATTTTGTTGACATCCTTCCTATAATTAGGCGACCAAAATTGTACACCATACTCCAGAATTGGTCTCACCAATGCCTTGTACAATTTTAACATTACTTCCCTGCTCCTATATTCAATGCTCTGATTTATAAAGGCCAGCACATCAAAGGCTTTCTTTACCACCCCATCTACATGCGATTCCACCTTCAGGGAACTATGCACAGTTATTCCTAGATCTCTCTGTTCCACAACATTCCTCAATTCCCTACCATTTAACATGTACGCCCAATTTTGATTTGTCCTGCCAAGATGTAGCACTTCACACTTATCAGCATTAAACTCCATCTGCCATCTTTCAGCCCACATTTCCATATGGCCCAAATCTCTCTGTAGACTTTGAAAATCTACTTCATTATCCACAACACCACCTATCTTAGTATCATCTGCATACTTACTTATCCAATTTTCCACCCCATCATCCAGATCATTGATGTACATGACAAACAACAGTGGACCCAACACAGATCCTTGAGGCACCCCGCTGGTCACCGGCTTCCAACCTGACAAACAGCCATCCACCACTACTCTCTGACATCTCCCATTCAGCCACTGTTGAATCCATCTTGCTACTCCACCATTAACACCCACAGATGGAACCTTCTTAACCAACCTTCCACGGGGAACCTTGTCAAAGGCCTTACTGAAATCCATATAGACAACATCCACTGCTTTACCCTCATCAATTTCCCTAGTACCGGCTTCAAAAAATTCAAGAAAGTTTGTCAAACATGACCTTCCAGGCACAAATCCTTGTTGGCTGTTCCTGATCAGACCCTGTTTATCCAGATGCTTATATATATCATCTCTAAGTATCCTTTCCATTAATTTACCCACCACTGACGTCAAACTAACAGGTCTATAATTGCTAGCTTTATTCTTTGAACCCTTTTTAAGGAATGGAACAACATGCGCAGTACGCGAATTCTCCGGCACTATTCCCGTTTCTAATGACATTTGAAATATTTCTGTCATAGCTCCTGCTATTTCTACACTAACTTCCCTCAATGTCCTAGGGAATATCCTATCAGGACCTGGAGATTTATCCACTTTTATATTTTTCAAAAGTGTCAGTACTTCCTCCTCTTTGAATCTCATAGTTTCCATAGCTAATGTACTTTTTTTCCTTACTTCACATAGTTCAATATCCTTCTCCATGGTGAATACCGAAGAAAATAAATTGTTCAATATCTCCCCCATCTCTTTTGGCTCTGCAGATAGCTGTCCATTCTGTCTCTCTAATGGTCCAATTTTAGATCCGTTTTAGTTTAGTTCCGTGCGGGAAACATAGGCGGAATGATTCTATTCTTTCCTGGTGTTTTGTAGTTCTAGATGGGTGAGAATCTGAGAGGGGATTTCCATGACGTCCACGCTCCGCTCTTTTGCTTCACTTGAAGACACGTTGGACAGCAGTGGCAATTGTACCGGTCAGTTTGGAGCGGAGCACGTGAAGCCCAGGACCCACGTCCTCAGTTACCGAGGCATGATTTATGGCTTGCCTTAAAAAAAATAAGAAGTATTGATGTTTACTCTAAAAGAAACAGACATTGTGTTTCTCAGGGTGTAACATATTTGCCAAGAAAACCACTGCTTTAAAAATAAAACTTTTGGAAATACAACTAACCGGAACAACAGAGCGAAGTTTGATGTTATTGCACACCTGGAAATGGCATTTAGACAAATAGATATGTAGTTCTGATTTATTGTCTTTGTTCAAAATTACATCCGTGTGGGAAATACAATGACACGTTCTTTAAAAAAGCCGTGGCGACGGTGAGGAATGCGTTGGATAACTCTGGTGATGCAGGTTCATACAGAAAATAATGTATGCTAACAATGCAAGAGGAATATGTAAATATCAGGAATAACTTGATGCAATTGAAAAAATAGCTGGGCATTATAAAAAAGTAGAAACTTGAATCCTGAAAATTGTACAGACACTCACCAGCTCAAGCGGAATCTGAGCTGCATATCAAGGGGATTATGATGCAGTACAGCACGTTCAACAAACGAAACAACGTAATATATCGGAGCCAGCTCAAGTATCTTACCGGGGATCTATTGTACAGAGCGTTTCACTTCCCATGTGCTTTGGTGATTAGATAACAATCTGTTATAAAAGAGAGGGAAATACCACTGTGACAATTAGTGTGGTAATCTCCGTAGGGACATATCAGGCACAATTCACTGAACATACACTTACACTTAACTATGTTTATTCATTGCATTAGTGTGCAATTAATTCTCTCCGCAGCATAGGTTCGGTACATGTGGGCTTCATGTTGTTTGTCACCTTTTACAGGGAAATGTCAGGTCGTATTCCACAACATTTGACTTGCGTTATTATATTAATCAATATTATAATTAACATGGACATTCCGCTTAAATGAAAATTAAGGGATATTATGCGCAGCAAGTAGCCTCGTCAACTGAACCCACAATCATTAGCTTGGTAAACTTAGTTGAATCGTTGCCAGGAATGGGAGAGCTCACGCTGCCGACAAGGCTTTCGGAAAGTTTTAGTGGTGTAACCAGTTAGTCGCCTGTCATGGTTTTGAATACACTAAATGTGTACTGTCTTCATTATGCTGTCAAAATATTCTATTCAAAATGGCCAGTCACCTGGAGTCTGCGCGAAAGTGCACATATTCGACCACAGAAAATTGATCGTTCGGACCGAGACCTCATTATCTGTTCGTTAAGTGCTTAGCAATTCTCAATTCTGTTGGGCGGCATAGCTTTTGAAATATTTCCCAGGTACTGATATTAATTATTTTCCTGTCAGGTCGTTTATCTCGTAGAAAGGTTTGAAGTGAAACCCGAAAATTGCCCTTACGTTGCTTTAAATATTTTTTCACATCACATGCCTGATGATATTTTTGCCTTCTTTATGATACGGTACCATAGAACCATCAGGCATACAGACTTTTCTGCCCATCTCTTCAATGCCGACTAAGATGTTTCTTTGATGTAGCTCTTTTTACCTGTATGTGGTACATAACCTTCAAGTCTATTCTTCCCATCAATCTACGTCCAATTGTGTCTTGAACGTTGCCATCGTGTCCGCCAGCACAGATTTCTCCTGCTGAACATTGAGCGTACCTACCACGATCTGCGTGAACGTTACCCGGGGGCCAAGGGTAGATATTTCCCGTCTCATCCTCTGTCCATTTATTGTACACTCCTTTTGTCTTGAATTTATATGTCCCTTGCGACTTGGCACACCCCATAATCGCTCCAAGGGAAAATAGGCGTCGTGGGGGATTCTGTATCACGAACTTGATCTGCAATTTATTGAAGAATTAACTGAGATGGCTGACGCATGCAACGACGTTGACATGGCCTATATGGACTTAACCAAGGCCGTTGATAAGTTTCTCCATGGCGGGCTGCTCTGGAATGTTAGGTCGCATGGGATGCAGAGAGAGCTCGTTAACTGGAGGGAGCATTGGGTTCATGGAAGGAAGGAGAGGATGATTGGTGGCGGATATTTGACTCTGGGACTGGAGACCTGTGACGACCAGTGTGCCTCAGGGATTGGTGATGTGCCGTTTTCTGTTTGTGGTTTATATCAACGGTTAAGATGCGAGCAGACAAGACATGGATAGTAAGTAGATCACATAATTGCAGGTGATATTCTGGACAACTGAAAAATTGTCAAATAGAAAAGAACATCAGGAACCTCATCAACTAGCCAGCTAGGATGAGGATTGGCGAATCCAGTGTGATACAGATAAGTGAGAGGTTTTGCACTTTGGAAAGTCCAACCAGGGCAATTTCTTCACAGTGAATATGAAGAGTTGTTAAGCCGAGGAATCCAGAATTATTGGTGCGTATTCCATGAACGTGGCGTCATATGCAGATAGGTTGGAAAAGGAGGCCTTTGGTGCATTAACCTTCTTTGTCAGGTTATAGAGTACAGAAAAAACAATGCCGTTTTTCATGCTTTTGCTATTTCATATTCATGATATTGTCCTGTTTTGGCCAGCCTGCTTAAGGAAGAATACCATTGTTGGAAACAATGCAGATACAATTTATAAGGACGTTGACAGGACGCAGGGGCCTGGGCTATATGGATAGGATGTGGACGCATAGAGGGTAGTCTCACGACCTTTGTTCCGACTGATTGTGGTTGGGTGGAGGAGAGGGAAGGGAAATCGACGTGGGCAGGACAGAGCCAGGTGAGTGATAGGCGGGTACATATTAGGTTTGTTTTGAAACACAGATTTATAGACAGCGGGTGGGTATTAAAAAAACAGCAGATGTAATACAAAATGATAGAATATTTACGAATTTCCAGGCGGGGCCAAGTCCTCCACCAGGCCAGGCTCGAACCTTGTGGACCGCGGACTGGCTCATCGAGGACGGAGGACCAACCCGGAAGGCTCGGCGTGCCCAACGTTGTCTGCGAACTCGGCTGCGAGCCATTGGCGACGAAGTGACCTGCGCCGCCGATAGCGTGAAGATCACAAAATGTTGAGAGCGATGTGGGCAATCGGAGCGTGAGGAGGGCCGTCAAACAGTGAGGGAGCAGTCCGAAAACGAGAGGGCCATCGGAGAGCGCGAAGGGCTGTTGGAGAACGAGGGGTACCGTAGAAAAGCCGTCGGAGAGCGAGAAGGGCCGTCGGAGATCAAGGGGACCGCCAAAAGCGAGTAGGGCCGTCGAGAGCGAGTAGTGGCGCCGAAGGCGAAGGGACAACCCGGCAATGTGGGGGGTGGGGTAAATACCGGGTATGAGGGAATAGGGAAGGAGGGAGCGTGAGGGTGCGGGGATGGGCGTGTAGATTAGGCTGTCTTTATTATATATATCACCACACAAATTATGCAAGCTGCATATTCTTTATGTACTCCTGTCCAGATCTGCATCCCTTCCCTGGACTGCTAGTAGAGTTAAGTTAACGCGTTACTGTCTCCCGGCAGACTTGATGCAGACCACGGGGATGAAAGCATGTAATGTTCCCACCGCTTGTACTACAATAAAGACTAAAGAGTTATTACCTCTGTGCATGGGTCTCATCATTCAACATGGCATCAGAAAATATGGAGCCCTTACTCGCCTAGTTTGGTTCCAATTTATTTGTCTTTGTTTTTTTAGTTCAATTCGTTTTTCCCTATAGCTGGTACACTTCGTAAACCTGAACCGCGCTGAGCGTTAGCGCATCTTTGAAGATAACTTCACCGTGTATATCCTTGCAGCACATCAAGGTGCAACGCCAGATATTCGTGCTTCCGTTCCCCTCAATCTGGCTGGTACAGAAGACACTCGATGTGCACGCCGATACCACTACGCCCAGCCCAGTTGAACTGCCGGTATTCAGATAGTCACGGCAGATTCTATAGACGATCCCGTCTGCCTATTAAATATGTTCACGCAGCTGTGTGAGTTCCGCACCAATGTTGTAATGGAGCGTTTGTTTGAACAGCGAAAGGCAAAGTGAGTCAGCGGACGCATATATCAGCTATTTAAAGCACATCGCCAGCCGTTTGAAAATCTATGTGAAAGTCTTATTCGTGACAGACGGGTTTATGGCATTCTCGGCGATAAGATACGCGATGAACTTATACGTGATGCAGACCGCACTCTGGAAAGGGCTGTTAATCGTTGTTGCGTTGCAGAGATGACAGACTCTCACACACAATCTTTCGGGCCGGGTCCCCACACTGCCTATGATGTAAATGTTGCCGGCACGTTTTAGCAGGCTCGGCGCCAGTCTCCCCAAGTGCCCGGCAGATCAATGACAGATTTGTTAGTAATTGTGTGAACTGTGGTGGTTCACATGCAGGCATTCGTGAACAATGCCCGGCTTGTGGAAAAGTTTGCCACTACTGTAATCATATAAATCAATTCATGCGCTGCTGTCGCTCGGGTGGGAACATAGCAGAGACAAACAATCAGTACACCTGCTACAGCCAGAACATTCCCTCGTAAAATCCACATCAATCTCTCAGACGAAAGAGGACAAGCTGCCTGCTATCGAAGGACTAGGTATAAATACGCATTCCTTGACAGACTTGTCGTGTAAACCACGGAATCGCATGGTCACTCTCCTCATTTAGGATAGTGTTATTGCGAAGCTCGACACTGGAGCTTGTTGCAACGTTCTGTCCTTATCTGAGCTCCACAAGATTCGGAAAACCGAGGTGTTCAATCAGAGAGCCGCCACGTTACCTCCCTTTGGAGGGGTTGCAGTGCACCCTGTTGGAAGAGTCTAGCTACAGTGCCACCTAGCGTCTGGTGTCTACAATCTGAGCGTCTTTATTGTCCGAGAGAAAGTCAATTCTCTGCTAGGCACTGATGCCAGTAACGACCTAGGTTTCGTCACATTCTGTACGGCCGTTCATTAATTGTTTACAACACGCAGCTCTACTCAACAGTTCCAGGAGCAATACGGAAATCTCTTTGGTAGCAAGCTTAGCAAGCTTCCCATCAAGTGCACGATCACTACCTACCCTGAGGGCCTGCCCGTTATCCGACCTGCACACTGCATTCCCATGCTATGCGTGACCATGTACAACAATAACTTAACCGAAAGGAGACTCTGGGAGTGATTTCCACCGTTGTTGACCCATCGGACTTTGTCTCAACCATGGTAGCAGCAACAAAAAAGTAATAAGGAAGAGATGCGGATTTAATCCTAACGATTTAAACACAGCCATCAAACGACCACGTTGTCCCTTGCGCACTGTGGATGATGTTGCAGTGCAGCTGGGCGGGACAACAGTATTCTCAGTTCTAGCTGTCAAGAGTTAATTCTGGCAGATTCGTTGGATCACATCTCTCCAAAGCTAACCACTTTCAGCACTCCCATTTGACGCTACAGATTCCTACGTATACCGTTCGACATAAACACGGCAAGTGAAGTATTTCAACGCACCAGGGAACAACAATTGCTTACCCATGTTCTATCTTTGTTGATGATATTCTTGTTGCTGAACAAACTGTCCAAAAACACAACGGTATTTTAAAGTCATTTCTGGATCGCGCCAAAGCGAATAACCTCAAATTCAGCCCCCTAAAGTGTAAACTCGGAGTGAGCCAGATTCCCTGGTATGGCAACCTACTTGTGGAAATTCATTTCGAATTTCTGCGAACTATCGTACCCACTGCGTCAGCTATCTCAGAAAGACACTGTTTGTTCCTGGCAATGGACGGCAGCAGAGCGCGTTCGACTACTAAACAACAAATGTTTTGTGCCCCGACCCGCACCTACTTTGATCCTGTCACAACGACGTGACGCCTCCCAGAATGGTTTAGGAGCAGCTTGCCTCCAAAACAACGATGTGACAAATAAGAAAATGTGTTTGACTTTGACTTTGACTTTGAACGGGGACAGCAATAGACCTGTTGCCTATGCCTCTCGCACCATGACAGACACAGAACAACGCTACGCTCAGATTGAAAAGTAGATGTTAGCGGTCGTTTTCGCCTGCAAAAAGTTTAATGACTTCATCTTCAGAAAAACGGTCACGATTGAAACTGACCATCAACTCCTAATCAGCATTCTGAACAAACCGATACATGCTGCTCCAGCGCGACTCCAAAGTATGATGCTACAAGTACAGAATTATAACATAGCTCCAACTTACAAACGCGGCAAAGACATGCACTTGGCTGACACCCGGTCGCGAGCTCCACTAAACTCCTGCGAGAAACCATCCACGATGAACACAACGTCGTTGTCATGTTGGTCTCCTATATTCCTTCGTCCTGTTTGGATGACCTGGCAGCCCAGACCGCTGCTGACGACACGTTACGATCGCTCTGTTCTGTCACACAGCACGCGTGGCCAGACAAGCCATATAGGTTACCATTCCCAATACGGCCCTTCTTTTCCGTTCGTGACGAACAAGTACTATAAAATGGCATTATTGACAAGGCCACAAAGCTGTAATTCCTGCCTCCCTACACAACAAGTAATCGATGCTGGCCATGGGGGACATCCAGGCGCAGAGGCAACCATTCTTTGTGCGAAAAACATGTTCTTCTGTCCTGGATTGACTGACTGCATTCGTGAGAAGATAGAGTCCTGTGCGTTATGCAACAGTTTGGCACAACACCAACAATAGCAGCCACTTCACTCACACACGGTTCGCGACATCCCATGGTCCAAAGTGTCAACCGATGTGTTAAATTGGCATGGCAAACAATACCTGGTTCTAGTCGACACTTATTCCAGATAGTTTGAAATTGATCTACTCCATAGCCCCACCTCCGCAGTGGTATGCCAGAAGCTGGAACGCCATTTCTCTGTCCACGAGTCACCGTATCAATTACAATATTACAATGGCTGTCAACTTACCAGCCAGTACATCAAAGACTTTGATAAACGCTGAGACTTTGGTCATATCACCAGCAGCCCAGAATGCCCACAGTCAAACGGGCTGGCTGAACGTGCGGTGAGCAGTTTAAAACAAGTGATGGAACCCAACAGAGTAGGATCAGATGTCTACCTGGACTTGCTCAACCTGCGCATCATCTCCCGTGACCCAGTGCTGGGTTCCCCCTACAAGCGACTGATGTCAAGGCAGACCCGAGCCACACTGCCTGTGGCAAAACAGGCTCTTGTACCGCAAGTTGGAACACCATCCGAAATCCAGCCCAAGCTTCAACAAAAACGAATCTTTCAAAAAGGATGTTCTGACAAGACGAGCAGACACTACAACCACTAGCCAATGGACAAGTCGTCAGTCTGGATACAAAAAGGGTCAGGAACAACTGGAACTGCTCCCAAGCTACGTTCATTTGAATAAGTTATATTTTGAATAAGTTTATTGGCCAAGTATTCACATAAACGGAATTTGCCTTAGTACTCCACCCGCAAGTGACAACATGACATACAGTGACAGTTAAGAATGATACATAAAATATTAAACATTACTAATAAAACATTATTGATGAAACATGTGTATTAAATAGAATACCAGAGCAAAAGGAGGGTGCAGAGTTTTGGTTATTGAGTAGAGCTAATACTCGTGGAAAAAAGTCTGTTATTTTATGTGGCTCTGGCAGCTTTGACATTCCGGATTCGCTTTCCAGAGGGAAGTGACTCAAATAGTTTGTGGCCAGGGTGAGATAAGTCAGAGATGATCCTACCCGCTCGCTTCCTGGCACTTGCAGTGTACAGTTCGTCAATGGAGATAAGGTTGCAACGAATAACCTTCTCAGCTGATCGTACGATTCGCTGCTGCCTCAGGGTGGCGGGCTTGGTAGCTGAGCCAAACCAGACCATGATGGAGTAGGTGAGGAAAGACTCAACGATGACCCTATATAATTGGACCACAATTGCTGTGGTAGATTGCGCTTCCTCAGCAGCCGCAGGAAGTACATCTTCTGTTGTGCCTTTTTGACTGTGGTGTCGATGGGGGGCCCCCATTTAAGGTCCCTGGACGTGATGGTCCCCAGGAACTTAAAATACTCCATAGATTTGACTGTGGTGCTGTTGATGCTGAGTGGGGTGAGGGAAGGGGGAACTCTCCTAAAGTCTACAATTAACTCCACTTTCTTAAGAGTATTGAGCTCCAGGTTCTTGCGATGGCACCAGGATGCCAGCATCATGGATCACTGCAATCAGGGTTGCGTCGTCCGCAAACATGAGAAGCTTGACAGAAGAGTCAGTGGAGGTGCAGTCATTGGTTTATAGAGAGTAGAGTAGAAGGGGGAGTACACAACCTTGCGATCCTCCTATGCCGAGGGTTTGCGGGTCCAAGATGTGCTTTCCCAGCGTCACATGCTGCTTCCTCTCTGTTGGGAAGCTGGTGATACACCGACAGATTGGCTCAGGCACAGTCAACTCGTGAAGTTTGGAGAGTAGTAGCTCTGGCACAATGGTGTTGAATGCAGAGCTAAAATCAACAAACAGAATCCTCGCATAGGTCCCCTGGCGTTCTAGGTGCTGGAGGATGACGTGCAGGCCCAGGTAAACTGCGTCATCCACAGATTTATTCCCCCGATATGAAAACTGCAGAGGGTCCTGCAGGGGGTTTGTGATATTTTTCAGTTTGGCCAGCACAAGCCTTTCATGTCTACGGAGGTCAATGCGACAAGCATGTATTCATTAAGACCAGTAATCCTTGCATTTTTGGGTATAGGGACAATAGAGGAGACGTTGAAGCAGGCAGGGACAGTACAGGTCTGTAGGGACTGGTTGAAAATGTCTGTGAAGTCTAGTGCCAGTTGTTCGGCACGGAGCTTGAGAGCAGAGGGGGAAATATTGTGCGGTCCTGGAGATTTCCGGCTTTTCTGTCTTCTGAAAAGCCTCTGCTATCTGATCAGAGCCGACGTCGGCACCTACAGACGCAATAGACAGCACATCCTGCCTGTGAACGAAGCAGCATCGCCTCAGCATCATCCGGATCGCACAAGTATACGACCATCCCCATCCAACAGCACTGACTCGACTACACCACCGTTGCCAGCAGCTCCGGATACGGTCATCTCGTCCATGACCACCTGTGCCAAAGTCTAAATGCTCGTCGCCGGGGATGCTGATTCATTGGACCTGTTCTACCACCAATCACATCTCCGGGAAAGGAAGGAAATGCGGGACTGTACCGTACACGTGCAGAACGCAAAAGCAATCCTAACCCAAAGTAGTAGGATTATCTGAAGAAGGGTTGCGGCCCGAAACGTTGCCTATTTCCTTCGCTCCATAGATGCTGCCGTACCCGCTGAGTTTCTCCAGTAGTTTTGTGTACCAGGATTGTATTTCAACTGCTTCTGGTGTTATCCCCTTCCGCTTACTTATCCCTTCCACATGTAATCACTGGTACTAGATTTTGCATGCGATTATCATATCTATTTTATTATGAGTTAATTCCTTCACAGGAAGGATGTAGATAGTCGGTCTTTATTATATCTATCACCACACAGATTATGCATGCTGCACATTCCTTATGGAGTCCAGTCTAGATCGTCATCCCAACCATACTGCTAGAATAGTTAAGTTAACACGTCACTGTCTCCCGGCAGACTCGATACAGACAACGGGGATGAAAGCATGTAATGTTCCCTCCACTTGTACTGCAGTAAACACTATGAATGATTACCTCCGTGTAACGGTCTCATCTTTCAACGGGAGGGGGGGGGGGGGGGGGGTATGTGCTGATGTTACCTGCGGTGGCTGTAGATGGTAGTGTTCAGTAATCCTTTGTAACTTTGCCGCCGGCAACACGGGGCGACACGTGTACTGCGCAGGTGATGCCTGCTATATAGCATTGCCGGGCCGCATGCAAAGCAGAGCATTTCACGTTATTAGGTACATTTGGCCCTTGTGGCTAAAGGGATCGGGGGTATGGAGAGAAGGCAGGTACGGGATACTGAGTTGGATGATCAGCCAAAATCATATTGTGGGCCATTCGGCTCGAACGGCCGAATGGCCTACTCCTGCACTTATTTTCTATGTTTCTATGCCTCTATGTGATAATAAATTGTCATAATTATTTCATTTGTTCATTCATTTATTCATTTATTCATCATTCATTCATTCATTCGTTCATTCGTTATTTTATTCATTAATTCGTTCGTTCGTTCATTCGTTCGTTCGCTCATTCAAACTTTCATTCATTCAATTCTTTCATTCCTTCGTTCGATCGTTCGATCGTTCTTTAGTCCATTGATTCGTCCATTCATTATCTTCCATTTCTCATTCAGATAAGTAAATGTAGGTGTAAATGGAACCCGAGGGGGACCAATATCCTGGCAGGGAGATTTGCAAAGGCTACTGGGGAGACTTTAAACTAGAAAGGCTGGTGGGAAGGACTCGGGTAGAGGGGGGCTAGGGGTCAGGGTGTGGGGCAAGAGGCAGAGAAGGGAAGCACTCGGACCCAAAATGTAGGCGAGAAAGATGAAAATAAGGGATGGTGGGTTTCTAAAATGTGTATATTTTAATGCTAGGAGCATTGTAAGTAAAGTGGATGAACTTAGAGCCTGGATTGACACCTGGAAATATGATGTTGTGGGAATCAGTGAAACATGGTTGCAGGAGGGCTGTGATTGGAAACTAAATATTCCAGGATTTCGTTGCTTCAGGTGTGATAGAATTGGAGGGACCAGAGGGGGAGGTGTTGCATTGCTTGTCAGAGAAGATATTACAGCAGTGCTTTGGCAGGATAGATTAGAGGGCTCGTCTAGGGAGGCTATTTGGGTAGAACTGAGTAGTGGGAACGGTGTAGCAACACTTTTAGGGGTGTATTATAGACCGCCAAATGGGAGCGAGAATTGGAAGAGCAAATATTGTAAGGAGATAGCAGATATTAGTAGTAAACACAAGGTAGTGATTGTGGGAGATTTCAATTTTCCAAAAATAGACTGGGAAACACATTCTTTAAAGGGGCTGGATGGTTTGGAGTTTGTAAAATGTGTGCAGGATAGTTTTTTTGCAGCAGTACATAGAGGTATCGACCAGAGAAGGGGCAGTGCTGGACATCCTGTTAGGAGATGAGGCAGGTCAGGTCAGGTATGCGTTGGTGAGCACTTCGGGACCAGTGATCACAATACCATTAGTTTTCAATATAATTATGGAGAGAGTCAGAACTGGACCTAGGGTGGAGATTTTTGATTGGAGAAAGGCTAACTTTGAGGGAATGCGTAAGGATTTTAAAGGCGTGAATTGGGACACTTTGTTTCATGGGAAGGATGTAGAAGAGAAATGGAGGACATTTAATGGGGAAATTGTAAGAGTACAGAATCTTTATGTCCCTGTTAGGTTGAAAGGAAATAGTAAAAATTGGAAGGAGCCATGGTTTTCAAGGGAAATTGGACACTTGTTTCGAAAAAAGAGAGATATCTACAATAATTATAGGAGGCATGGAGTAAATGAGGTGCTAGAGGAGTATAAAGAATATAAAAAGAATCTTAAGAAAGAAATTAGGAAGGCTAAAAGAAGATATGAGGTTGCTTTGGCAAGAAAGGTGAAAGTAAACCCAAAGGGTTTCTACAGCTATATTAATAGCAAAAGGATAACGAGGGATGAAATTGGACCATTAGAGAACCAGAATGGACAGTTATCTGCAGTGCCAAAAGAGATGGGGGAGATATTGAACAATTTATTTTCTTCGGTATTCACCAAGGAGAAGGATATTGAACTCTGTGAGTTAAGGGGAAAAAGTAGAGTAGCTATGGAAACTATGAGATTCAAAGAGGAGGACGTACTGACACTTTTGAAAAATATAAAAGTGGATAAGTCTCCAGGTCCTGACAGGATATTCCCTAGGACATTGAGGGAAGTTAGTGTAGAAATAGCAGGAGCTATGACAGAAATATTTCAAATGTCATTAGAAACTGAAATAGTGCCGGAGGATTGGCGTACTGCGCATGTTTGTTCCATTGTTTAAAAAGGGTTCAAAGAATAAACCTAGCAATTATAGACCTATTAGATTGACGTCAGTGGTGGGCAAATTAATGGAAAGGATACTTAGAGATAATATATATAAGCATCTGGATAAACAGGGTCTGATCAGGAACAGTCAACATGGATTTGTGCCTGGAAGGTCATGTTTGACAAACCTTCTTGAATTTTTTGAAGCGGTAACTAGGGAAATTGATGAGGGTAAAGCAGTGGATGGTGTCTATATGGATTTCAGTAAGGCCTTTGACAAGGTTCCCCATGGAAGGTTGGTTAAGAAGGTTCAATCTTTGGGTGTTAATGCGCGGAGTAGCAAGATGGATTCAACAGTGGCTGATCATCTCCACACAATAGCAACGTGCGGAGACATGATCGAACCCGGGTCTTCGTTGCTGTGAAACAACAGCTCTATAGCTGCGCCATCATTTAAGAAAACCTCTGTCATTCTATTCCACGTGAGAAGTAAAGTGACCACCTTCAATTAGTATTGGCCAGTCGTAGCATCGTTCAAAATGCAGTGCTTTCAAAAATTGGTAACGGCCCACATATGCGCCAATCTTGCTGCAACCGAGACGCCGTGCAGTTTGAGAACGGGAAACAAAAAAGTAGATCTACAGAGGCAGCCATCTGCCTTGCATGACATTCAGCCCTGCATTATCTGACAATTAGACGACCTTTGTCACGAAGGTACTGAGTCATATTCATTTTAAACATACAAAGCTCCTAAGGGATTGGACAGGCTAGATGCAAGGAAAATGTTCCCGTTGTGGGGGAAGTTCAGAACCAGAGGTTATAGTTTATGAATAAGGGGTTTTCGTCCGGGTACCGTTTTCAAAGAGATTAAGGTACAGTTGGTAGGTAGACAGAAAATGCTGGAGTAACTGAAGGTCAACTTCAGCAACAGATTGGTCCACCAAAATGCTGCACAGAACGCCACAGGAATGAGTGATGTTTCAGGTCGACACCCTTCTTCAGACTCAAAATATAGTTCTTAGAGCTAACAGAATCAAGGGATATCGGGAGAACGCAGGAATAGGGTACTGATTTTAAATGATAAGCCATGATCATATTGAATGGCAGTGCTGGCTCGAAAGACCGAATGGCCTACATCTGAACCTATTTTCAACGTTCCACTGTTTCTATATCAGTTAAGTTTCGACACCACAGTAACAAATATAATCAATGGCTGAAGTTAGACACAAGTGCTCTCTCCACGAATCCCTCCGTCCCATTCTCCCTCTCTACCTCTCTCCGCCCCTCTCTCCACCTCTCCCTCCCTCCCTCCCTCTCTCCCTCCTTCCTTCTCTCCCACCCTACCTCCCTCCCTCCTTCCCTCCCTCCCGCTTTTGCTCCCGTCCCTCCCGCTCTCTCTCCCTCCCCCTTTCCCCCCTCCCTCTCTTCTTCCTCCCTCTCTCTCCCCCTTCATATTTTCACCCCTCCTTCCCTTATTCCACCCCTCTCTCGTTCCCCCTCCCCCTCTCTCATTATCTGTCCCTCTCTCTCATTCCCTCCCTCTCTCCTTCCTCTCCCTCTCTCCATCCTTCTCCCTCTCACTCCTTTTTCAGCATTTCCCACTCTTGCTTGAGACGCAGCATTTGCAGTTCCTTACATTTTTTATATCACGCACAAGAACAATATTGTTGTTACAAAACCTGGTGTCAGGATGCGTTGTGTAGATTATGCGTAGATACTACATGGTGTATCGGCAGCAGATGGGACAGGGCGACCATGATGTAATGTGGACAACTCAGAGTTGCTCTTCAGAAGCACCATTTTATTCTATAGTGAGCTGTTGAAATGTGTGGTGTTCTGAAGATTCGCGGTATGCTGGTGCAAGAAACGGTCAGGTGTTTGCGACTCTTCGTCAGAACAGGGGAATCGATATTCAGTAGGGCGGGAGGCAGTGACGGATGAATAAACCAACGTGATGTCTGTGAGCGGATGATCAGAAATGTATAAATGGCATTAGTTTTCACCACAGTGAAAACTTTGATCGGTGTGATTAGTTGTCCTTGCTCAGCGAGCTGGTAGAAGGAAAATAACGATGTGCGATACGATACAGTACAATATAACTTTATTTATCCCAGGAGGGAAATTGCCAACAGTCAGAAATCATAACAATATGCATGAAACATGAATTTAAAGTGAGGAGTGGAAAGTCCACTATTAGGGATGTGCAAAGATTGGCGAGCAGGGGTGGGTGAGGGGGGTGGGGTGTCGGGGGGGGGGGGGGGTGTTAGTCACTCTGCCCAACCACCAACGACAGAACGAGGAGGAATTTTATGTTTGATAGCAATGGGGGGAAATTATCTCCTGTGGCGTTCTGTGCAGCATTTTGGTGGACCAATCTGTTGCTGAAGTTGATCCTCAGATTAACCAATTTATCATGGAGGGGGTGAGCTGTATTGTTCATAACGCCTCGCAGTTTGAGGGGATTTCTCTCCTTTAAGGCCATATCCAGTTAATTCAACGCAACCAGGAGGGAGCCAGCCAACCTGTTGAGCTCGTTAATTATGTTTGGCGTCCGCGGCCTTCTCTTCAAATCAGTAAATAAGACGGCAATAGCCATCACCGATTGGTAGAACAACTGAGGCATCTAACTGCAGACATTGAAACTGCGGACTTCATCAGAAAGTGGATATGGCTCTGATCCTGCTTCTACAGTTTGTCAGCGTACCTGGATCAGTCCAGTTTACACTCCAGGTTACTCTCCAGGTTGATGCAAGCATGTTACAGGTTTGTTCCTATCCTCCTATGGTCCACCACTAACTCCTTGGTCTTTTCTGAGTTCACCTGCAGATGATTTAGCCAACACCACTCAACAAAGTCGTTGACTACACTTCTGTATTCAGATTCACTCTCCTCACTGATGCAGCACACAAATGCAGAGTCATCCGAAAACTTCTGCAGATGACAGGATTCCGAGTTGTATCAGGAGTCCGAGGCGTGTATGGTGAACTTGAAGAAAGAGAGGACCGTCCTCTGTGCCCCCACCCCCACCCCCCGTTGCTCTCTACCATGTCCTAGTTACAGTTCTGTGGTCGGCTTGGCAGGTAGATAGTTATCCAGTCCACCATTGGAGCATCCACCTGAATCTGCCAGTTTGCAGCGCAGAAGTGCAGGCCGGATCGTGTTAAAAGCACTGCATACGTTACGTCCCGGCTTTTCCAGGTGAGGATAGGAATGATGGAGCAGGTGGATGAATGCGTCCGCGCAACTACTACAATGATTACAGACTGGTGGCTCTGATCGCACACATCATGAAGTCCCCGGAGAGGCTGGTTCTCGCTCACCTGCGACACCTGGTTAAACCCTAGCTGGACAACCTGCAGTTCGCTAACCAGGGATCGCAGGTGAGTGAGCACCAGCCTCTGCAGGGACTTCATGATGTATGAGATTAGCGCCGCCGCTCAGTAGTCATTGGATTAGTTGGAACGCATCTTCATTGGTACAGAAACCAGTCGGAAAGTCTTTCACATCACAGGAACCATGTCAAGACTCAGGATCAGGTTGAAGATACATTAGAGTAATCCGTAAAAGTTGCTTGCACACGTCTTAAGTACCCTCGTGCTGTGATCATCGGGCCTCATAGAACAAAGAACAAAGAACAGAACAGCAGAGGAATAGGTTAATTAGCCCATAATTCTTGTGGGGAACACGATACCTAGCTGAACTGATTTCATCCGCCTGCACACGATCAATATCCCTCTATTTCCCTCACATCTCAGCAAGTAAGAATGTCATTGTTCTATCTGGGACATCTGACAATAAAACTCTCCCGACTTCACTCTTGATCTCCATTATTCATGCCTCCTATCACCTTCTTCTATGCACTCTGGTGTTGCACATTTCCACCCTTAGAAAATGGTTCTGACTGTACAGCCTATAAACGCCTCTCGTCATTTTATGTACGTCTATCAAGTCCCGCCTCAATCTTCGACATTACACAGAAAGCAACCAAGTCTTTCCAATCCCTCCTGTTAGCTGAAACATTTCAATCCAGGACTGTATTAAATCTCCCATGCATTATCTCCAAACCCCTTACATACAGTGGCTTGCAAAAGTATTCATACCCCTTGAACGTTTGCACATTTTGTCACGTTACAACCACAAACTTAAATGTATTTTATTAGGATTTTATGTGATAGACCAACACAAAGTGGCGCATAATTGTGAAGTGGAAGGAAAAGGATACGTAGTTTTCAAATCTTTTTACAACTAAAAAACGGAAAAGTGTGGCGTGCAAAAGTATTCAGCCCCCTTTACTCCGATACCCCTAAATTAAATCCAGTGCAACCAATTGACTTCAGAAGTCACCTAATTAGTAAATAGAGTCCACTTGTGTGTATCTAATCTCAGTATAAATACAGCTGTTCTGTGAAGGCCTCAGAGGTTTGTTAGAGAACATTAGTGAACAAACAATGTTCCTTGGGCATCATGAAGCCTAAGGAACACACCAGACAGGTCAGGGATAAAGTTGTGGAGAAGTTTAAAGCAGGGTTAGGTTATAAAAAAATATCCCAAGCTTTGAACATCTCACGGAGCACTGTTCAATCCATCTACGAAAATGGAAAGGGTATGGCACAACTGCAAACCTACCAAGACATGGCCGTCCACCTAAACTGACAGGCCGGGCAAGGGGAGCATTGATCAGAGAAGCAGCCAAGAGGCCCATGGTAACTCTGGAGGAGCTGCAGAGATCCACAGCTCAGGTGGGAGATTCTGTCCACAGGACAACTATTAGTCATGCACTCCACAAATCGGGCCTTTATGGAAGAGTGGCAAGAAGAAAGCCATTGTTGAAACAAAGCCATAAGACGTCCCGTTTGCAGTTTGCCACAAGCCATGTGGGGGACACAGCATACATGTGGAGGAAGGTGCTCTGGTCTGATGAGACCAAAATTGAAATTTTTGGCATAAATGCAAAACGCTATGTGTGGTGGAAAACTAACACTGCACATCACCCTGAACACACCATCCCCACTTTGAAACATGGTGGTGGCAGCATCATGCTGTGGGGATGCTTTTCTTCAGCAGGGACAGGGAAGCTGGTCAGAGTTAATGGGAAGATGCATGGAGCCAAATACAGGGCAATCTTGGAAGAAAACCTCTTAGAGTCTGCAAAAGACTTGAGACTGGGGCGGAGGTTCACCTTCCAGCAGGACAACAACCCTAAACATATAGCCAGAGCTACAATGGAATGGTTTAGATCAAAAGCATTATTCATGTGTTAGAATGGCCCAGTCAAAGTCCAGACCTAAATCCAATTAAGAATCAGACTTGAAAATTGCTGTTCACAGACGCTCTCCATCCAATCCGACTGAGCTTGAGCTATTTTGCAAAGAAGAATGGGCAAAAATTGCAGTCTCTAGATGTGCAAAGCTGGTAGAGACATACCCCAAAAGAATTGCAGCTGTAATTGCAGCGAAAGGTGGTTCTACAAAGTATTGACTCAGGGGGGGCTGAATACTTTTGCACGCCACACTTTTCAGTTTTTTTATTTGTAATAAAATTTGGAAACCATGTATCATTTTCAGTCCACTTCACAATTATGCACCACTTTGTGTTGGTCTATCACATAAAATCCCAATAAAATACATTTACTTTTGTGGTTGTAACGTGACAAAATGTGGAAAAGTTCAAGGGGTATGAATACTTTTGCAAGCCACTGTATTTCCTGCATTGGGGTGACAAGAAGTGCAAGCAATATTGCAACTGCTGTTGCCTGGTCCTATAAAGCTGCATCATGATTTCCTAACTTTTATATTCAATGTCCCTATCAATGAGGCAAACATACACCCTAATGTACCCTAGGGTACATTATCACCCTATCTACCTTAGCTGCCATATTTAATGAGCTATCAACCTGGACTCGAAGATACATCTGCACGTCAATGTGGCTAACGTTGGCTAAATTTAACCTGCCAAAATGCAACACCTGGTGCTTGCTTGGGTTATGTTTCATCTGCCCCCCACAGTGAACATGTGGATCATAAAAATGACCGAGACACTACATCTGGACAAATTAAGGCTTGTCTTGACTGACAAACCAGATCAATTTTGCAAAACATGGTCTCCTTACATCGGCGCGATAAAGCGTAGATGAAGTGACCGTTTCGCTGAGCACTAGCTCTCAGCCCACCAGGACATGTTGGATCTTCCACTTGTGATATATGTTTACTCCCCCTACCATTCCTGCGCCGGCGTTTTGGCCTGCAACCCCTCCTTTCCCAGAGAGATGCCATACGCTAAATAGATATTTTGTTTGGGTAGCTTACAACCCAATTATATGAACATTGCATTCTCTAATTATAAATAAGAGTAGGTGCACCAGAATCTGCCAGAGATGGCACGGCCAGTCAAGAGGCGACATTGGATTGACTGGGTTTGACTTATCGGGAACGTGGGAGGTTGAGGAGCAACCTGATGGAAGTTAATAATCAGGGTCTTAGAGAGGATGGCATTCCTTCCCCACCCGCCCAGAGGTGCCCGAAGTTGAAAGGTTTCTGAAGAACTTATTTTACAAGAAGTGAAGACAGTGTTGGAATAACTTAACTCATGCACTGCGATTAAGATCCGAAGACTTTTAATAGAAATAAAGCATAACATACTAACAACTTCATCTTAACATACTACTCAAGACTGGGAAAGAAAGGGAAAATGGCTTTCGATTAAACCAGTGGGCGAAGCTATGACATAGCATAACACTTATCTACATATTCCCTCTTAAATAATTCAATGTCAATAGAAACCGATTGGCTAAATAAGGCATGCATAGCAATTGATAATAAGGTGGAGGAAAGTCAAACGTAGCCCGGGGACTTCACAGTGGGCTTGCAGACACGACCAGCACCTGTGCGATACAAACCATTCCCGTTTTTCGCCACCAGAGTCCGTGGAAAACTGGTGGGGGAGAATGAAGCAGAGGACTGGCACAGGCCCAGGAGATGTCGCACTTGGCAGAGTAGCCGTTACAGTGGGTTTTTGTGCTGGTACAGGCGGACCGATGCCGCTGGATGTGGACGGAAATACACTTGTAAGGTCTAGATAATGCGGAGGAGGAGCCGGTTCATTCACAGGCAGGATATGTTGCCTGTTCCGTCTGTAGGTGCCGCGATCAGCACTGACCAAATATGAACGTGGTTCTGAGGCAGTTCCAGAAATTACACCGATACGGTCATGACCTTTGTCAGTTTGCAAATGAACCACCTGCTCCTTGGCTAATGGTGGCAGCTGTCTGCTTGTTTTGTCATACCACTGTTTTTGAATGTCACGCTTTTATTGTAGCCTGGACTGGATTTCCGATGGTGGTACCACCTGCGGGATCAATGCCTCATCTGCTATGGGCACATTGGTTCGGGTCTGCCTTGACAATAAACGTTGAACAGGTGAACCCAAGATGGGGTCGAGGGAGATGTTGCATAGGTTGAGCAGGTCCAGGTACAGATCAGAATTAGCTCTGTAGGATGGTTCCGTTAGATGTGTGGCACTCTTGACAGCCCGTTCAGCTCCTCCATTAGACTGAGGATATGCAGGGCTGCTGGTGATGTGGCGAAAACCCCAGAGTGCAGCAAACTCTTTGAACTGCTCGCTGGTAAATTGACTGCCGTTAGCAGATAACAGTATACAAGGAGCTCCATGGTCTGCAAAATGGAATGCGAGTTTTAGAACTACCCGGTTAGAAGTGGTGCTACTAAGAAGATGAATGTCAAATCATACTGAATACGAATCGACGAGTACCAGGCACTGATTGCCATGCCACTCAAATATGTCAGTTGCCACTGTAGACCACGGGGAGGGGGGGGGGGAGCAGCCGCGTGTGAGAGAGGAGGTTGCTTTTGTTGATGAGGTGCCAAGCTGTTATACACTGCACAGGATGCCACATTCTCGAGAAAGTATTCAGCCATACCAGGCCAGTAAAACATTTGTTTTGCTCATAGGACAGCGGCTTCAGCGTCTGGGTGCCCTGCATGGACAACGTTAATATATTTGCTGTGCAGCGAAGCAGGGACTACAGCCTGGTGTTATTTTATGATAGTACCATCTTGTAGTATTAGATCACCACTGACGGCAAAGGAGTGCCGAACTGCCAGTGGTATATTGTAGTGCTTGTCTGGCCAGCCATGCTTAATGACGAAGGTGAGCGACCGTAAGGTACTGTCAGCAGCAATGTTGGCAACCAGGTCCTCCACACAGAACGAGGGAATAAAAGACACAGTCATAAAGTCGTCATCCGGTGAGGGCAGACACTCGCAGGTATTTCGGGCAGCAGGCGAGAGTGTGTCAGTCAGGTGCATATACTTACCACGTTTGTAGGTCAGAACGATGTCATACTTTTGAAGTTGCAGCAACGCTCATTGAAGGCGTACTGGAGAGGCATAAATCCGTTTGTTAAAGATGCTGATCAGGGGTTGGTGGTCAGTTGAAATCATGACCGTATGTCCGAAGATAGAGTAGTTATATTCTTGCATGCGTAACCGACTGCTAGCAGCTCCTTTTCAATTTGGGCGTAGCGTTGTTCTGTGTCAGTCATGGTGTGCGAGGCATAGGCGATAGGCTTGCTGCCGATACCATCACCTTGAAGACATGCTGCACCTAGTCCGTGTTGTGAAGTGTCACAATTTAGCGTGACCGCACATTTAGGATCAAAATAAGTGAGAGTAGGAGCACAAGACATTTGCTGCTTAAGTGTGTCGAACACCCTCTGCTGTTGCTCACACCAGGCCCAAACAGTGTATTTTTTTGGGAAGTGGGAGCAGTGCGGCTGATATTTCACTGAAGTTCGGAATGAATTTACTAAGGTAGTTAACCATGCTAAGGAATCTCTGCAGACTAAGCATGACTGCGGGTGCTGGTAGCTCGTTGATGGCACTGGTTTTCACCGGATCAGTTTGTAGGCCGTCTTTAGTGAACACACCGCCTACGTAGTTCACATCAATTACTCTGAATTTGCATTTTGAGGGTTTAATTTGAGATTGATGGCATTGGCGCGGTCCAGGAACTTTATTACATTAGCATCGTGTTCTTCGATATTCCGTCCAGCAACGAGGATAGCATCCACTACAATGGAGCATGGGTAACCTGCAAACAGTTGTTCCATTGCTTGTTGAAATACTTCACTAGCAGAGCTTATGCCAAAATGCATGCGAAGAAATCTGTATCGCTCGAATGACGTGCTGAAAGTAATTAACTTAGAGGAGATGCGTTCCAGTGGAATCTAAGGAGCGAAGGAGTTAGGCGACGTTTCGGGTCGAGACCCTTCTTCAGACTGAAGAAGGGTCTCGACCCGAAACGTCGCCTATCTCCTTCGCTCCTTAGATGCTGCTGCACCCGCTGAGTTTCTCCAGCTTTTTGTGTACCTCGATTCTCCAGCATCTGCAGTTCCTTCTTAATTAACTTAGAGGAGATGCGTTCCAGTGGAATCTACCAGAATTAACTCTTGCCATCTAGTACTGTAGATACAGTTGCTTCAGCCAGCCGCGCTGCCATCTCATCCACGGTGCGCATAGGATAGTGTGGTCGTTTAATGGCTGAGTTTAAATCCTTGGGATTGATGCGAATTCATAGTTAATCCTTACTTCGGAGTCACGTGAGTGACTACGTGAAGACCCCGTCCAGCACGCATGCGCGACATTAGCGTTCATGCAGTGCACCCGCGACGAACGGGAGTTCAAGGCGCTCCCGCTACAAATTCAAAAGTCGGGCCGACAGGTAAGTTTTACCGTGGCCGTGTGTCTTTTTCTCTGTGGTCTGCTTGTTTTCCAGAAAGAATGAGCAAGACCAGAGGAAAGAAGTCTGCAGCTCGCCCCCGTTCGTCCTCCGTTGCGGAATGCTCTTTGGAGGGGGGGCTAGAGGCGGCGTGTATAACTACTGAGCCGAGCCAGCACCGCTCGTGCTGCCTTAGCAGCGGTCTGGAGGTACCTGCAGCCAGAACCGGGCGGTAGTGTCCAATGATTCGGATGAAGATGCCTCACCGCTCGAGAGCGACACAGGCAGCCGCCTAAGCCGCATGGAAACGGCTTATGGAGCAATTGCTCCAGCGAGATCTGCTGAGAGAGCAGCAGCAGCCTCGCCAAGGGAGTTCAGGCACTCCCGCAGTGCCCTTTACGGCACTGGCCATTGCTTCACCTTCTTTTGAAGGCAGCATTGGCGACCAGGTCTGGGCTGGTCAAGAAGAGGGGTCACTGGCTGAAGATATCGGGAGTACGCAGGGTGTACAGGATCAGGAAGAGCTGCTGGGTGTGGTCAACCGCTACGTGGCCATTCCACAAGTGGGTCGGCCATTAGAGCCGAAACTTGCAGCCAGCATTAACCACCTCTCCTCAAAACCCCTACAAGAACAGGTTGTCAATGAGGCTCTTGAACTATATACAGCCCCAGTAAATTGTACATCATTGAATGTACCCGCTGTAAACAGCCAAATTTGGGGACATTTGGAGCAGAACATCAGGAACCTGGAGTTGAAGCTCCAGAAAATCCTTAAACTACTGACTGCAGGAATAACATCTTATGCTCGGTCCATTGATGGTGCGGGACATCTCCACAAATCAGCATGACACATTAGCTCTGCTGTGCACCACTCAATATGAAATAAACAATTTACGGAAGGAAATTATCAAGCCTGCCCTCAACCCTAAATTTGCGGGGACTTTGCAAAACACCGGGTTCAGAACCTCCAAATCTGCTCTTTTGGGAAAGACCTTCCAAAAAAGGTGAAAGACCTAGAGGAAGAATCCAAGACCTTTGGTCTCGTGAGGGCAGGTTTGGGACCGAGCAGACCTAAACAAACCCAGGCGGCAGTACCCCTGGCGTCCACCATTCGTCGACCACACTATGGGGACTGGTGAAAGCTCGGGGTCCGCAACCATTCCCCGTAAGCCTTTTTTAGGCCAGGGCCCAGAGCGGACCCCATGGAAAAATGCGCCACCCCCAACAACAATCGAGATCAACATCAACCCTCTACAGCCCAGCAGACGCCTCAGCGCCCAGCGAGAGGCAGAAGAAGCACCAATAACCATGGAGGTATGTGGGTCTGGTTCCTCTCAGCATATGAGCAGTAGGGGCTCTATACTAACAGGGGGGAGATTGCACTTGTTTTTGGATGCATGGGAATCCATCACTAATGACAAGTATATACTCAGCAGCGTTCATGGCTACAAAATTGACTTTGTTCATGAAAACATTCCGCCAGTTCAGCATATACCCAAAAGGGTATTCAGCCTCTCAGTCAAAGAGAAACAAGAGGGTCAAGCTGAACTGATGAGGTTACAAGCAAAAGATGTCATTGAAAGAACAAAACATGAACCTTTGGAATTTGTGTCTAATATTTTCACAAAAACAAAAAAAGATGGTGGGCGTCGCATCATCATTGACTTAACTACTTTAACAAGTCTGTCAGGTATATACATTTCAAGATGGATACTTTTTGAAACAGCCAGACTATTGGTTTTCTAGAGGGTACTTTCTAGCAAGCATTGATTTAAAAGATGCCTACTACTCAGTACCCATACACAAGGAGCATCGTAAATACTTAAAATTTATCTGGATGAAACAGCTATGGCAATTTAAAACCTTACCAAATGGGCTAACCTCCGCTCCAAGGCTGTTCACTAAAATCTTAAAACCTGCCTTGGCATTATTGAGGAAACAAAAGCATATAGTCATGGCGTATTTAGACGACATTTTAATAGTAGGGAAAACCTTGGAGACAGCCATTTTGGCAGTAGCAGCCACCAAACGTTTGTTTGACACTTTGTGGTTTGTCATACATCCAGATAAATCCAATTTTACACCGTCCACTGCCATGGACTATCTTGGATTTACGATTGATACTGTTCGCATGATTGTAACTCTGCCGAAGGGGAAAGCATCAGAATTGGCGCTATCATGCAACGAACTCATGAATAAACATCAGCCAACCATACGGGAGGTAGCTAGAGTTATTGGCAAAATGGTAGCAGCTTTTCCAGCTGTACAATTTGGGCCTTTGCACTATCAAAATTTGCAAAGAGCAAAAGTGCATGCACTAAAGCAAAACTCAGGTCACTTTGACCGAGCTATGAGTTTAACTGCTGAATCCATTCCAGAGTTACAATGGTGGGCAAGGAACGTAAGGCTCAGCTCCAGTCCCATAATAATCACTAACCCAGTATTAAACCATTCAAACGGATGCCAGTGCTTTGGGCTGGGGAGCAACTAACATGCAATCCAGCACAGGGGGCAGATGGACTAAATTTGAATCATCTTGCCTACAGACACGGGGTATCAACTACTTAGAAATGTTGGGTGCGTTTTATGGGTTTAAAAGCATATTCATCTAATACGCATCATGCACATGTCCGGTTGCAATTAGATAATACCACGGTGGTGGCTTATATCAACCACATGGGTGGTGTGAAGTCGATATCGTGTGACAATTTGGCCAACCTAATCTGGCAATGGTGTGTTGAAAGACATATTTGGTTATCAGCAACTTACCTACCAGGTAATCAAAAATACAGTGGCAGACACCAGGTCACGCAGATTCAATGATAACATCGAATGAATGTTAAATCCCAAAATATTTGCTGAAAATTACAAAGCAATATGGCACACCAGATATCGATCTATTTGCATCCAGGCTGAATCACCCAGGTACCAACGTATGTCGCTTGGGAACCAGACCCTGAGGCAGCAGCAGTTGATGCATTCTCGCTGCATTGGGGGAAATGTTATTTTATGCTTTTCCTCCTTTCTGCCTCATCAGTCGGGTATTGCGCAAGATTCAATTGGATTTCCGCTTCAGGAATCTTGATAATACCCGACTGGCCTACACAGCCATGGTTCCCAGTGGCCTTCGACATGGCTGTTGAAACACCGTTGGAATTCCCCAGCAGTCGAGAGTTATTAATCCACCCAGTGTCAGGCATTAGTCACCCTTGCCATGACAGAGTCAATCTCCTGGCTTGCAGATTCTAAAAAGACCTCTACTGGGCCTGGGACTGTCTGAGGACGCCAACAACATGATGACCGCATCCCACCGGGAGTCCACCAGGAGACACTACCTGATCAACATAAGAAAATGGGAACGGTATTGCTCCAAAACAGGAAACTACCTACACTACAGCTACAGCCACCAGTGTTGTGGAGTTTCTGGTTGGATTACATCGGGAAGGACTCAGCTACAGCGCCATTAATACAGCCAGGAGTTCGTTGTCGGCTTATTTGGTTCCAGCAGCAGGACAAACTGACTTTGGGGGTCCCATCCACTAGTGGTCAAAATCATGAGGGGGCATTTTTAACACCAATTCCCATAGGCCTAGGTACACTCAGATCTGGGATGTCAGCATTGTACTGACGTACCTTAGCGGATGGCCACCACCCAGGTCACTCACGCTGGAACAACTTACACTGAAATCAGTCATGCTCATGGCACTAGTGTCAGCTCAAAGGGTTACAGTCCCTCCACCTTCTGAGGCTGGACAGCATGACAGAGTCATTGGACTGTATCACATTTCACATTCAGGGACTGGTCAAACAAACTAGACCAGGTTACCACGCCTCCAGTAATGGAGTTCGGGCATATTCACCTGACCCACGGTTGTGTGCCAAGACCCATCTCGCCAATTACATAGACACAACATATAACTTAAGAGGGAGAGAAAAAGCCTTATGGATAAGCCACAAGAAGCCTCATGATCAGGTGACGAGCCAAAACCATTTCAAGATGGCTCAAGCAGGTGCTTAAGTCCGCGGGAGTCAATACTAATGTTTACAAATCTCATTCCACCAGGGCTGCATCTACGTCGGCGGCTATGCGAATGGATGTGCCATGGACCATATTCTGGCCAGAGCAGGATGGTCCTCGGAGAGAACTTTCCAAAGGTTTTATAATAAGCCAATGGCGGAAACCTGCTACATTTGCAGACAGAATTTTAGAGTCTGCAGCTAATATTTAATTTGAAGCCGGGGGAGCTCTCTGTTTTTTGTTATCATTAATAAACCTTTATTGTTCACAAACAGGTTATTGTTGATTGTATAACATGCTTCCTCCCTCTAAGGTCTTCAGGCAGTGAGTGAAGCATGAGCTGGTTCACGGTTCGGATTCACAGAGCTTTGAAGTCTTCACGTAGTCACTCACGTGACTCCGAAGTAAAATAGTAAGATTAAATGAGAACTTACCAGTTCAAAGTTTGATCTGTATTTTATGAGGAGTTACGATGAGGGATTACGTGCCTCCGCTCCCACCCTCTATTATACAGATCAACTGGTAATTAAGTTCTTATTTTTTCTTTACTATATTTATTTCAATTGTTGTGTTTTTTCTGTGAATCCACACCGCTGCTTTGAAGAAATGTCGCGCATGCGTGCTGGACGGGGTCTTCACGTAATCCCTCATCGTAACTCCTCATAAAAATACAGATCAAACTTCGAACTGGTAAGTTCTCATTTAATCTTACTATTAATCCCTATTCTTCTTTGTTGCCGCAACCCTGGTCGAGAACCAATCCGAGAGGACAGCGACGTGGACAAGATACACCATTCTGTCGAGTTCACTTTGAACATGGTCCCGCATAGCAAGGGTTATCCTGTGTGCTGGACGGACAACTGGAAGTACCTCAGGGTTAATCGTAATTGTGTACTTGACAGGCAACCTGTCCAGCTTGTCATTAAAAAAAGTTTTGTTTCGTGTCAGGATTGAGGCCCACAAGAGCCGTTGGAAGAGAAGGAGTGGGAGGATCGACACCCGACCGATAAAATTTAAAACCAAGCGCGGGGCTTACCTAAATACATAACGTTCCATTTGGAGAAGTGTTTTTTTGGGGAGGAAGCCGCTGATTGGTGGGAAGTGGACTGGGGTAAGCAGCTGATTGGCAGTCAGATTCCAGCAGTTTGTGTGTACTTTGTATTGTGTTGATATTGTATCCTTTGTACGGGGGGAGTAAGACGGCAAGGGCAGTGTACTGTTCTGGATGGCAGATGTGGGAGATCAGGGAATCTGATAGCCCTCCAGTCGTCCAGATCTGCGCCAGTTGTGTCGAGATGGGGCTCCTAAAGGACAGTGTTAGGAACCTGGAGTAGCAGCTCGATGACCTCCGTCCAGTCAGGGAGAGTGAGGAGGTCATATAGAGGAGCTACAGTGAGGTAGTCACTCCCAGATCACAGGAGGCAGACAAGTGGGTCACGGTCAGGAAGGGCAAGGGGCAGAGGCAGGGGCTAGAGAGTACCGCTGTGACTGTACACCTGGAAAATAGGTACTCGCGTTTGAGTATGATTGGAGGGGACGCCTACCTGGGGGCTGCAACAGCGGCTGGGTCTCCGGCACAGAAACTGGCCCTGATGCTCAGAAAGGTAGCAAAAAGAGGAGGGCAATTGTAATAGGGGACTCTATAGTTAGGGGGTCGAATGGGCGATTCTGTGGACGCAGTTGGGAGACCCGGATGGTAGTTTGCCTCCCTGGTGCCAGGGTCTTGCATGTGTCGGAACGTGTCCAAAATATTCTGAAAAGGGAGGGAGAGGAGCCTGATGTTGTGGTACACATAGGTACCAATGACATAGGCAGAAAAAAGACGAGGTCCTGAAGGGGAATGTAGGGAATTGGGGGGAAAGTTAAGGAGAAGGAACAAAAGGGTAACGATTTCAGGATTACTGCCTGTGCCGCGTGACAGTGAGAGTAGGAATGGAATGAGGTGGAGGATAAATGCGTGGCTGAGGTACTGGTGCAGTGGGCAGGGATTCATGTTTCTTGATCACTGGGATCTCTTTTGGGGAAGGCATGATCTGTATAAAAAGGACGGGTTGCACTTGAACCCGAGGGGAAACAATATCAGAGAAACATATAAACATAGAAATTAGGTGCAGGAGCAGGCCATTCTGCCCCTCGAGCCTGCACCGCCATTCAATATGATCATGGCTGATCATCCAACTCAGTATCCCGTACCTGCCTTCTCTCCATACCCCCTGATCCCTTCAGCCACTAGGCCCACTTCCAATTCCCTCATAAATATGGCCAACGAACTGGCCTCAACTACCTTCTGTGGCAGAGAATTCCACAGATTCACCACTCTCCATGTGAAAAACGATTTTCTCATCTCGGTTCTAAAAGACTTCCCCCTTATCCTTAAACTGTGACCCCTTGTCCTGGACTTCCCAACATCGGGAGCAATCTTCCTGCATCTAGCCTGTCCAACCCCTTAAGAATTGTGTAAGTCTCAATGAGATCACCCCTCAATCTTCTAAATTCCCGCGAGTACAAGCCGAGTCTATCCAGTCTTTCTTCATATGGATGTCGTGCCATCCCAGGAATCAGTCTGGTGAACCTTCTCTGTACTCCTGGCAGGGAGATTTGCAAAGGCTACTGTGGAGACTTTAAACTAGAAAGGCTGGGGGGAGGTATTCTGGTAGAGGGGGCTAGGGGACAGGGTGTGGGGCAAGAGGCAGAGAAGGGAAGCACTCGGACCCAAAATGGAGGCGAGAAAGAGGAAAACAATAATAGACATAGAATAAGGGACGGCGGGTTTCGAAAATGTGCATAATTTAATGCTAGGAGCATTGTAAGAAAGGTGGATGAACTTAGTGCCTGGATTGACAGCTGGAAATATGATGTTGTGGCAATCAGTGAAACATGGTTGCAGGAAGGCTGTGATTGGAAACTAAATATTACAGGATTTCGTTGCTTCAGCTGTGATAGAATTGGAGGGACCAGAGGTGGTGATGTTGTATTGCTTGTCAGAGAGGTTATTACAGTAGTGCTTTGGCAGGATAGATTAGAGGGCTTGTCTAGCGAGGCTATTTGGGTGGAACTGAGAAGTGACAACGGTGTAGCAACCCTTTTAGGGGTGTATTATAGACCGCCAAATGGGGAGCGAGAATTGGAAGAGCAAATATGCAAGGTATTAGTAGCAGATATTAGTAGTAAGCACAAGGTAGTGATTGTGGGAGATTTCAATTTTCCAAAAATAGACTGGGAAACACATCCTATAAATGGGCTGGATGGTTTTGAGTTTGTAAAATTTGTTCAGGATAGTTTTTTGCAGCAGTACATAGAGGTATCGACCAGAGAAGGGGCAGTGCTGGACCTCCTGTTAGGAAATGAGGTAGGTCAGGTGACGGAGGTATGCGTTGGTGACCACTACGGGACGAGTGATCACAATACCATTAGTTTCAATATAATTATGGAGAGAGTCAGAACTGGACCTAGGGTGGAGATTTTTGATTGGAGAAAGGCTAACTTTGAGGGAATGCGTAAGGATTTAAAAGGAGTGAATTGGGACACTTTGTTTTATGTAGAAGAGAAATGGAGGACATTTAAAGGGGAAATTGTAAGAGTACAGAATCTTTATGTGCCTGTTAGGTTGAAAGGAAATAGTAAAAATTGGAAAGAGCCATGGTTTTCAAGGGAAATTGGACACTTGTTCGAAAAAAGAGAGAAATCTACAATAATTATAGGAGGCATGGAATAAACGAGGTGCTAGAGGAGTATAAAGAATGTAAAAAGAATCTTAAGAAAGAAATTAGGAAGGCTTAAAGAAGATATTAGGTTGCTTTGGCAAGAAAGGTGAAAGTAAATCCAAAGGGTTTCTACAGTTATATTAATAGCAAAAGGATAACGAGGGATAAAATTCAACCATTAGAGAGCCAGAATGAACAGCTATCTACAGAGCCAAAAGAGATGAGGGAGAGATTGAACAATTTATTTTCTTCGGTATTCACCAAGGAGAAGGATATTGAACTCTGTGAGGTAAGGGAAAAAATAGAGTAGCTATGGAAAACTATGAGATTCAAAGAGGAGGAATTACTGACACTTTTGAAAAAGATAAAAGTGGATAAGTCTCCGGGTCCTGACAGGATATTCCCCAGGACATTGAGGGAAGTTAGTGTAGAAATAGCAGAAACTATGACAGAAATATTTCAAATGTCATTAGAAACGGGAATAGTGCCGGAGGATTGGCGTACTGCGCATGTTGTTCCATTGTTTAAAAAGGGTTCAAAGAATAAAACTTAGCAATTATAGACCTGTTAGTTTTGACGTCAATGGTGGGCAAATTAATGGAAAGGATACTGCGAGATAATATATATATATAAGCATCTGGATAAACAGGGTCTGATCAGGAACAGTCAACATGGATTTGTGCCTGGAAGGTCATGTTTGACAAAACTTCTTGGAGGCAATAATTATGAAGTGGTTACTAGGGACATTGATGAGGGTAAAGCAGTGGATGTTGTCTGCATGGATTTCAGTAAGGCCTTTGACAAGGTTCCGCATGGAAGGTTGGTTAAGAAGGTTCAATCTTTGGGTGTTAATGGCGGAGTAGCTGTTTGCACGATGGATTCAACAGTGTCTGAATAGGAGATATCAGGAAGTAATGGCGGATGGCTGTTTGTCAGGATGTAAGCCAGTGAACAGTGAGGTGCCTCAGGAATCTGTGTTGGGTCAACTATTGTTTGTCATGTACATCAATGATCATGATGGGGTGGAAAATTGGATAAGTAAGTATGCAGATGATACTAAGCTAGGTGGTGTTGTGGATAATGAAGTAGATTTTCAATGTCTACAGAGAGATTTGGGCCATTTGGAAAAGTGGGCTGAAAGATGACAGGTGGAGTTTATTGCTGATAAGTGTGAAGTTCTACATCTTGGCAGGACAAATCAAAATAGGACGTACATGGTAAATGGTAGGGAATTGAGGAATGCTGTGGAACAGAGAGATCTAGGAATAACTGTGCATAGTTCCCTGAAGGTGGAATCGCATGTAGATAGCGTGGTAAAGCAAGCCTTTGGTGTGCTGGCCTTTATAAATCAGAGCATTGAATATAGGAGTAGGGAAGTAATGTTAAAATTGTACATGGCATTGGTAAGAACAAATCTGGAGTCCAAAATTCAGAGTTCAATATCCTTCTCCTTGGCGAATACCGAAGAAAAGAAATTGTTCAATATCTCCCCCATCTCTTTTGGCTCTGCAGATAGCTGTCCATTCTGGTTCTCTAATGGTCCAATTTTATCCCTCGTTATCCTTTTGCTATTAATATAGCTGTAGAAACCCTTTGGGTTTACTTTCACCTTTCTTGCCAAAGCAACCTCATATTTTCTTTTAGCCTTCCTAATTTCTTTCTTAAGATTCTTTTTACATTCTTTATACTCCTCTAGCACCTCATTTACTCCATGCCTCCCATAATTATTGTAGATATCTCTCTTTCTTCGAAGCAAGTGTCCAATTTTCCTTGAAAACCATGGCTCTTTCCAATTTTTACTATTTCTTTTCAAGGGACATAAAGGGACATAAAGATTCTGTACTCTTACAATTTCCCCTTTAAATGTACTGCATTTCTCTTCAACATCCTTCCCATGAAACAAAGTGTCCCAATTCACTCCTTTAAAATCCATACGCATTCCCTCAAAGTTAGCCTTTCTCCAATCAAAAACCTCCACCCTAGGTCCAGTTCTGACTCTCTCCATAATTATATTGAAACTAATGGTATTGTGATCACTGGTCCCGAAGTGCTCACCAAACGCATACCTCCGTCACATGACCTGCCTCATTTCCTAACAGGAGGTCCAGCACTGCCCCTTCTCTGGTCGATACCTCTATGTACTGCTGCAAAAAACTATCCTGTACACATTTTACGAACTCCAAACCATCCAGCCCCTTTACAGAATGTGTTTCCCAGTCTATTTTTGGAAAATTGAAATCTCCCACAATCACTACCTTGTGCTTACTACTAATATCTGCTATCTCCTTACATATTTGCTCTTCCAATTCTCGCTCCCCATTTGGCGGTCTATAATACACCCTTAAAAGTGTTGATACACCGTTCCCACTTCTCAGTTCCACCAAATAGCCTCCCTAGACGAGCCCTCTAATCTATCCTGCCAAAGCACTGCTGTAATATCTTCTCTGACAAGCAATGCAACACCTCCCCCTCTGGTCCCTCCAATTTTATCACAACTGAAGCAACGAAATCCTGGAATATTTAGTTTCCAATCACAGCCCTCCTGCAACCATGTTTCACTGATTGCCACAACATCGTATTTCCTGGTGTCAATCCAGGCTCTAAGTTCATCCACCTTACTTACAATGCTCCTAGCATTAAAATATCACATTTTAGAAACCCGCCATCCCTTATTCTCTGTCTATTATCTTTTTCATATTTCTCGCCTACATTTTTGGATCCGAGTGCTTCCCTTCTCTGCCTCTTGCCCCACACCCTGACCCCTAGCCCCTCCCCCAGCCTTACTAGTTTAAAGTCTCCTCAGTAGACTTTGCAAATCTCCCTGCCAGGATATTGGGCCCCCTCGGGTTCAAGTGCAACCCGTCCTTTGTGTACAGATCATGCCTTCCCCAAAAGAGGTCCCAGTGATCAAGGAACTTGAATCCCTGCCCACTGCTCCAGTCCCTCAGCCACGCATTTATCCTCCACCTCATTTCATTCCTACTCTCACTGTCACGCGGCACAGGCAGTAATCCTGAAATCGTTACCCTTTTGGTCCTTCTCCTTAACTTTCCCCCCAACTCCCTAAATTCTCCCTTCAGGACCTCGTCACTTTTTCTGCCTATGTCATTGGTACCTATGTGTACCACAACATCAGGCTCCTCTCCCTCCCTTATCAGAATCTTTTGGACACGTTCTGACACATGCGAGACCCTGGCACCAGGGAGGCAAACTACCATCCTGGTCTCCCGACTGCGTCCACAGAATCGCCTATCCGACCCCCTAACTATAGAGTCCCCTATTACAATTGCCCTCCTCTTTTTGCTAATCCTTCTGAGCATCAGGGCCGGTCTCTGTGCCGGAGGCCCGGCCGCTGTTGCTGCCCCCAGCTAGGCTGTCCCCTCCAATCGTACTCAAACCCGAGTACCTATTTTCCAGGTGCACGAAGGATGTCAACAAAATAGGGAGAATACAGGGGAGATTTACTAGAATGTTGCCTGGGTTCCAGCAACTAAGTTACAGGGAAAGGTTGAACAAGTTAGGTCTTTATTCTTTGGAGCGCAGAAGGTTAAGGGGGGACTTGATTGCGGTCTTTAAAATTATGAAAGGGATAGACAGAGTTGAAGTGGATAAGTTTTTCCCATTGAGGGTAGGAAAGATTCAAACAAGAGGGCATGACATGAGAATTAAGAGACAGAAATTTAGGGGTAACGTGAGGGGGAACTTCTTTCCTCAGAAGGTGGTGGCTGTGTGGAATGAGCTTCCAGCAGAAGTGGTGGAGGCAGGATCGATTTTAACATTTAAAAGTAAAGTGGATAGGTATATGAACGGGAAGGGAATGGCGGGGTATGGTCTGAGTGCAGGTAGTTGGGACTAGGGAAAACAAATGGTCGGCACGGACTGGAAGGGCCGAGAGGGCCTGTTTCCCTGCTGTAATTGTTTTATGGTTGTATGGTTATATGGTTATTGAGTAAAGTCACAAGATGCATTCAGATGACAAACAGAAGCACTGAAAGAGACCAGTCCCACGTCGTGACAAGCATTAACACCCGGCAGGGATGGCACATTTTCGCGAACAACATAGAAACTCAGGTTGAGGACACGTGAGTCAAGACAGCAGCGTAACTCGTTCTGACCGATTGGGTGCACTGGACCTCCTGCAAATGGAAGAAACGAGGGAGGCGTAGGATTGAGTCTCTGTTCTTCGTTTTTTTTCCAATTCAGATTAAGACATCACTTTACACTGAGCACCTGTTTCAACTTGCTGAAATAAATTCTTGCCATTAGCGGGCAAAGCGACCTTGGGATCTTGATGTTTACGGGACAAGGCAGACAGGGAGTCTACATCCAAATCAAGATCCTCCTTAGCAGACTGCAAGTCCGTGGGAGCTGTTTGAGATTGCACCGAGAACATGTTCTCATGGTCGATTGAATTGACAGGTTGTCTTGTATCAACTCTGTTGCTACGTGAGCGGCAGTACTTGAAAAGGTTTTTTTTTACAGAAGTGACAAAAGTTTCCAGAAGTTAGGCAACGGTCCCGAGCTGCAACATGTGAACCCCCTCAATTAAAACAAATGTTTATGAGTTTAGCAACAGTGCACTTGAGGAGATCAGCGAGAAGCTTGATAAAGTGTGCCGGCAACATTATTATCTGAGCAGAGTGGGGGGCATGTCCCAAGATTTCGGCATGAGCAATATTTTTGCATTAAGCAACGCGTCAGCGGTTTTCAGCAGTCTCTAGAATAAATTCAGTATCGCATAACAACTCGTCACGTAATTTGTCATTGCAGATACCATAGTTCAGAGGGTCACGATCTAAGCTGTTGCCTAAATCACCAAAGGCGCACCGGCAGGCAATGTGTTTCAAAACACTAAAATATGTTTCATCAGGTTCGCCATTTCTTTGGCTTAGCGAACAAAATATGTGTCGCTGCCTGACTAGACAAAATATGTGTCGCTCCCTGACTCCCTGTCACTCCCGCAACTCACATAACTGTCGCAATTTGCATAGCAAGCAGATGGGGTCCCGGATGGATTCTAGCTGGTTCATAATGAAATCTTCTGGCACGCTGAGCAGCTTCTGTGCTTGCTAGGTTAGGGGGAAATAAGGCACGAACACGTGGAGCAGCAGCCGGGTGAGCCGCATATATGTCCCACTTCTGACACCATGTTGGAATGACTAAACTCACGCACAATGATTAAGATCCAAAGACTTTTTATTTGAAACTAGACTAAATGGACCTGTTGGGTCCCAACATCACACGGGAAGGCTGGCCCCCCAACGCAATATTCCACCTCTCCTCCAATTACAATATTGTTGGCCAGTGGGGGGGGGGGGCTTTCTGGAGTGCTAGTGTGGGTGTTGTGGGCTGAAGGGACTGGTTTCCAGAGGGATAGTATGGACATTGTAGGACGAATGGATTATAGGGCTGGCGGCTCAGTCAGTTAAGCCTGTTGTGCTGGCAGCTCACTCACTCACGGCTGGTGGGCTGCCAGTTGACTCTGGCTATTCGTTGAAATTCCATTTCAAGCACGGTGCAAGGCCACTCAATTCAAGTACAGTTTCATACCCTTTCAAGCAGGGTGCAAGGCCAATCAAGACAGCGAGACGTGACCTCTCCCTCCTCCATCTTGCAGCGACTGAGCCGCGCCCACACCTCTGGGTTTTATAGTCCCTACACACTCCCACCAGAAGCATAAGTAACAATCAAGTCGGACCAACGAACGTATGTTGAATCTCATTGTACTCATAGTCACTTAGCACACCACTATCAATGCCTATTCCTTTTATCATCCATACTTTTTTGGATATCTTCCATTCATTTGTTCTATTTCTTTTTTTTTTCTTCTTTTTTTTTTTTTTTTTTATTGTAGAAACAATATATACCGAGTACACTCTTATACGGCAGTGAAAATTATATAATATACCAAATTATATAATATTGATTATCAATTAATACTGTTTGCGTTAAATTATAATGTTATCCATTATACATTTCCTGGTTATTTATTTTGTATAATTGGGAGTGTATGTAGTATATTCCTAAAATAAGCAATATACTCACACTTCTCATACCACAGATATTCTTCTAATTACCAAATACAAATCCCCCCTAATATAACTACATAATACCCAATCTTAACCAAACTTCTATAATATTCATAATATTTTCATAATATTAAGAATGTTTGTATTATTATTAACTTTATATTTCAAAATTATTATATAGTTGAAAATGCACAATTTTATATAATTACAAATTTAAGACATCTATAATCTTTTCATACAACTAATAATAGGTGTATTCATACTAATATATTAAGAATATATAATATGTTTCTATACTTTTTTTCCCTAGTTAAAGATAGAAAGATAGAGAAAGAGAGTAGAAAATAGAAAAGAAAATGTGAAAAGTTTGATGGAGATTAAAATATTACTAAATAATCCATTCTTGGAGATACATTCATGGTTTATTATATGTATTTCTTCATCCATTCAGATATTCAGGCCTCAGTCAAGTCCCTGCGCCGAACCATTATGACCCTGTAGATATTTAATGTATGGAGACCAAATCTCTTTGAAGAGATCTAACCTGTCCATAAGGACAAGTCTCAATCTCTCCAAGTGAAGTGTCTCCGTCATTTCTGTATTCCACATTTTAATTGTTGGGGATGCAGGGCCTTTCCAAAATTTTAATATTAATTATTTCCCAATTATTAAAGAATAGTCGATAAAAGTTCTTTGATTCCTTGTAATTATTTGTTCCGTTTCCGGTATTCCAAGTATGATTAACTTTGGGTCAGGAATCATAGTAATATTAACAACATTCGAGATTATCTTAAATATTTCATTCCAATATTCTACAATCTTCGTACAATTAGTAAATGAATGTGACAAATTTGCTTCTAAGATTTGACATTTATCACATATAGGTGATAATTTTGGAAATATATTATGTAATTTAGATTTGGAATAATGTAATCTATGTAAAATTTTAAACTGTATAAGAGCATGTTTAGCATTTAACGAGCAGTAATGTATGTGTTGTAAGCTTTCTTCCCATATTTCTGGGCTTATTATTTGACCTAATTCATTTTCCCATCGCTGTCTGTGTATTTCCGATGATGGGAATATCACTTTCCAACAAAATATTGTAAATGTATGATATCATTTTTTCTGTATTGGATGTTTTTTCAAGCATTCATCTAAAATTTCACTCTTTCTATTTCTGAATTCTTGTGTATTTGCAGAGATATAGTTTCTGATTTGTAAGTATCTTAAATATTCATTATTATGAAGCCCGTAAGCTTGTTGTAATTCTTGAAATGAAAGAAAAGAATTTTCCTTATAAAGATCCCCTATATTTAAAATTCCTTTATTTTCCATTGTATAAAAGCCTTATCCATCGTTGAGGGTTTAAACGTAAAATTGTTGGCAATAGTAAGACCTAGCGGTATAAATTTTAGTTTTAATGTTTTCTTTATTTGTTTCCAAATACGTATTCCACTTTCTATTATCAAGTTTTCACTATAAATTTTCTTAGGTACATTAATATTAGCAAATATTATAGAGCTAATTTCAAATGGAAAACAGTCTTCTCTTTCCATTTTTAACCAGTTTGGTTTATTATCTGTTTCTTCTAACCAGAAATTCATATTTTTAATATTAACTGCCCAATAATAAAACATAAAATTTGGTAATGCTAAACCCCCGTTTATTTTAGCTTTACATAAGTGTTTTTTATTTATTCTATGGTTTCTTATAATCCCAGATAAAGTTAGTGACTATAGAGTCTACTTTTTAAAAAAAATTTTTAGAGAGATATATCGGGATTGATTGAAATAAATAATAATAATTGTGGGAGGTAAAAATCATTTTTATTGCGTTTATTTTACCTAACATTGAGATAGGTAAACTTTTCCAGTATAAGATATTTTTATTTAATTTATTCAATAATAACGGGAAATTAGACTTAAATAGTCAAATCTTTTTGTAACAAAAATACCAAGATATTTAATATTTTCATTTGTTATCTTAAAAGGAAATTGTTGTAATATCTGTAAGTTATTCATGGTTATTGGCATAAGTTCACTTTTATTCCAATTGATACTGTATCCTGAAATTAAACCAAATTCCGTTATTAGTTTTAACAAATTACGGATACTTATTTCCGGTTTAGTAATATAAAGTAATACATCGTCCGCATATAACGAGATTTTATTCTTAGTATCTTTAGTATCATATCCATATATTTCCGGGTGCAACCTTACCCTTTGGGCAAGAGGTTCGATTGCTAACGCAAACAGTAATGGTGATAAAGGACAGCCTAGTCTACAACCTCGGGATAAACTAAACTTAGTTGATAACATATGGTTTGTTGTTATTCTAGCTGTTGGGTTTGCATATAATAATTTAATCCAAGTAGTAAACTTATCACCAAGCTTAAATGCTTCCATCACCGAAAATAAATAAGGCCATTTCCACCTGGTCAAAAGCTTTTTCTCATTTGTTCTATTTCGCTCCACATCGCCGTCTGTAGCCCTCGTTTCACTTTTCTTTGAGTCTCAGTCCACAGAAGGGTCTCAAACCGGAGTGTCACCTATTCCTTTTCTCCAGAGATGCTATTTGACCAGCTGATTTGCTCCAGCATATTGCGTCTATCTTCGGTTTCAACCAGCGTCTGTGGTTCATTCTTACAAACACACACCTCTCTCGATTTCTTTCACAGTCCCTTCCTTTCGCTATTCGATCATTTTCCATTTCCTTGCTATGAGGGTGCAGTGTTACATGGATAGAGTGGGTGAGTGGGCGGATGCGTGGCAGATTAGGTTTGATGTAGATAAATGTGAGGTTATCCACTATGGTGGCAAAAACAGGAAGGCAGATTATTATCTGAATGGTGTCAAATTGGGAAAAGGGGAGTACAAAGTGATCTAGGGGATCCTTGTGCAGCACTCACTTAAAGTAAGCAGGCAGATACAACAGATTATTCTGCAGTTGGACAGCATATGTTAACGGGCTTAATTCACGGGATAGCGGAAGTGTCATATAACCATATAACCATATACAACCATATAACAATTACAGCACGGAAACAGGCCCTCTCGGCCCTTCCACTCCGTGCCGACCATTTATTTTCCCCTAGTCCCATCTACCTGCACTCAGACCATACCCCTTCATTCCCTTCACGTCCATATACCTATCCACTTTACTTTTAAATGTTAAAATCGATCCTGCCTCCACCACTTCTGTTGGAAGCTCATTCCACACAGCCACCACCCTCTGAGTAAAGAGGTTCCCCCTCACGTTACCCCATAACATATATCATATGTTGATATAATAGAGCGGGCTAGTATACTCTGGAATTTAGAAGGATGAGAGGGAATCTTGTGGCGACTTCATGCCCACGTGGCTTTTAAGTACGGCTTGTTACCGCTGTCAGCTATCCAGCAGCCTCGTGAAGGTCGAGGCACAATAGCTGAATAACAATTCAGAGGACAGACGCAGGAAGTGGTCGTTCTGAACACGAGTATTAATGAGGAGATTTGCTCGTGTGCCTAGCAGCTCATCTTCCAGAGCAGATCGCATGCGAAGTAGAGGAGGTGCTCGTTAATCCTAATGAGTTGGCGCCATACCACGAGATTATATCCGCTGTCTTGGAGTGAACGCAGTCTTTGAAGGAAGCCCGCATTTCGGAGCTGCCAGGAGATGATAATATGGACGATAGGAGGCGATCACAGATGCTGCGGAGATGGCGCAGGCTGGAGGGAGATGAAGACGTTCACGGTGATGTCTGGAAGCAGACGTTTCTCCGATGCATGCCTACTCAGGTGCATGAGCACCTGATAGGTATGTTTAATTCGGCCAGCACGGATGAGCACGCAAAACAGGCCGACATTGTCATGGAGACAAGTACTCCGCTGCAGTGACGGTTGGACCAGCAATTGGTAGCTCTCACTGCGCTAGTCCTGGCCTTGGCAGCGCAGCAGAGCCAGTCCTCGTTTCAGGTTTAACCCAAAACTTGGGGGTCCGTGACGAGGCCGAAGTGCACCCAACGCATTTGCTGGAAACACGGCAAATGTGTTTGGTCAGGTGAGAGATAGTCATTGCCGGACGGCAGATGCAGTTCACCTGCGCAAAAGTGCAGCAATCACTCAAGCGGCGATTTCTTAAATCCACCACCAAACAAAAGTGTGAAAGAAAATCCTCTCCAATAATAGGATTTGCTAGGTCAGCGACTGTGAAAACCCAGCGAAACTTTTCCTGCAGATCGAAGTCGAACTTGACTGATTTCACACCGGATGTCTGTATTCTAGAAATATTCGCGGCAGTGAGAAACATTCAGGGTTAGGGACTAAACGTTCTTGGAAACTGGGAGGAACGATTGATAACTCAACGCCGGAGTCAATAAGATATTGCATATCGGAAAGGCAGTCGATGAGAAGATGGCGGTGGCTAGTTTACCCACCGCAAAACAGGAGAGGAACCATCATTTATGACACTTCTACTGGCAAACCTACGCTGTTTGTGATTTGGAGGATGCGTCGAGAAGTTTTCAGCGCGCAGCATCATTTATCACATCCGGGCAAGAAGGCTACGATAAAGCTCATCTCTGAACGTTTCATCTGGCCTTTCATCAAGCGGGACGTTGGATTGTGGGCAATGAGTTATCTGCCGTGTCAACAATCAAGATCTCCAGGCACACTAGGACCCCTTTCGGCAAGGTTCACGTACCGAAACCCCGTTTCGACACGTGCACCTGGACTTGGTCGGCCCACTCCCGCCGTCAAGAAACTGCAGATATCTGCTCACTTGTGACGACCGGTTCACAAGATGGGAAGATGTTATCCCAGTCATCAACATTTCAGCAGAGACAATAGCCCGCGCATTTGTTGACCGATGGATTTCGGTCTTTGCGGTTCCAAGTACAGTCACAACAGACCGAGGACCGCAATTCGAGTGTGCGCTGTTCAACAACACTAACGGACCTTTTGGGTCCGAACTGGATTCGAACGACGGCGAATCGTCCACAAGCGAACGGCCAGATTGAACGGTTCCGTCGCCAGTTGAAAGCCGCTCTGGCCGGAGGAAACTCTTCGAAATGGAGTGAACGGTTGCCTCTGGCTCTGCTTGGCTTTCGTAAGGCGGTGAAAGCAGACCTAGGATATTCCTCGGCGGAAATGCATTGCGGCACAACTCTGAAGCTGCCCGGCGAATGTGTCGAACTAATTCCCACAGACTTATCCTATGAACCAAACAGGTATGTCGATCGATTTCTGCGAACTATGCAGCTACTCAGGCCGACAACAACGTGACACGCACCTGCAATGGTCTACGTGCCTGCTGCTCTCCAAAGCTGCTCACATGTTTTGGTCCGACTCGACGCCGTCTGCCAGTCTCTTCACCAAGCACACGATGGCCCGTACCAAGTCATTCAATGCCTACCCAAGAGATTCGTAATCAATCGGAACGGAAAACGGACACTGTATCTGTCGGCCGGTTAGAGCCAGCGTATATCGAGAACAAGCCGACAACATCACTCGACATGCGGGCGAAGTCATAGGACACAAACAATTCCTGTCAAAGACCTACCACACTGCAGTACGAAACGAGATCTGGCAGCAGAATCAATCCGCCAGACCGGTACGTGGCAAGAAAAAGCCAGGCAGTCGCCACCTTGGGGGAAGCTGCGGCGACTTCATGCCCACATGATTTTTAGTGCAGTTTGTTACTGCTGGCAGCTAGTCGGTAGCCTCGAGTGGCGGTCGAGATACAAAAAGCTGAATAACAACTCCGAGGTCAGACGCACTAATTTGCCCTAAATGCATACGAGTAGTACTGAAGAGATTTTATGTTAAAAGGGTGTTTTGGAATAAACGTGGAACATGGTGTTTGGAAAAGCTTAGTGTCGCTTGTCATTTACTTTCGATCGTGGGAATTAGTGGATTCTACAATGTCATTGAAACATATAAGATAATTAAGGGACTGGGCACGCTTGGGGCAGGAAATGTTCCGGATGTTAGGGGGGGGCAGAACAAGGAGCCACAATTTGTGAATACAGTGTAAGCCATTTAAAACAGTGATGAGAAACACTTTTTCTCCCAGAGAGTTGTGAAGGCAGTGGGGGGCATTTCCCTGGGAGCTTTCAAGAGAAAGTTATAGAACTCTTGAAGACAGCGGGATCTGGGGATTTGGTGACAAGGCAGGAACGGGGTACTGAATGTGAATGATCAGCCATGATCACAGTGAGTGGTGGTGCTGGCTCGAATGGTCGAATGGCCTACTCCTGCACCTATTGTCTATTGCCTTTTCCCTACTTATCTTCCATTCTCTTCCCTTCCCTACTCTTCCATTCCCTTTTCTTCGCTCCTCTTGTATTCCATTATTTTTTTTTGTTAAATATTTTTATTAGACGTAAGTACATATTAATAGAATATACTTCTCACATACATTCGTAATATTACTAATATTAACAATTATGTCTTATGTATTTCTATACATTTTTTTGCAACAGAAAAGATAGCGAAAAATACATTAAAAATAGGAAATTAAAAATAAAGAAATGAATGTAGTACTAAAAAAGTTATCCTTCATTGGAGATATATCCATGATTTGTTATACGTGATTCTTCATCTATTCCATTATTCAGGCTTCAGTCAGGCTCTCGTACGGAGCCATTTTGACCCTTTAGATATTCAATAAACGGAGACCATAGTCCTCTGAAAAGATCCAACCTGTCCAGTAGGACAAGCCTTAATCGTTCCAGATGAAGTGTGTCCGACATTCCTGTAATCCACGTTTTGATTGTGGGGATGTAGGACCTTTCCAGAATTTCAATATTATTTTTTTACCAATTATTAAACTGTAATCAATAAAGATTATTTGATTCGTTGTTATTAATTGATCTGTTTCTAATATTCCCAGTATTATTAACTTTGAGTCAGGGATCAGATTCATATTAACAACATTCAAAATTATCTTAAATATTTCTGTCCAAAATTTAGTAATTTTTATATAATTTGTAAATGAGTGTGTTAAGTTAGCTTCTAAGTGCTGAAATTTATCACATGTGGCAGATACATTTGAAAAAATACTATGTAGTTTATATTTTGAATAATGCAGTCCATGTAATATTTTAAATTGTATAAGAGAGTGTCTAGCATTTAACGCGCAGTGGTGTATATGTTGTAAACTTTCATCCCATACTTCAGGTCTAATGATTTGACCTAATTCGTTTTCCCATGATTGCCTATTATTCTGTTCATTGGAACATCGTTCTCCAATTAGATATTATAAATATATGATATCAATTTTTTCTATGTTCGGGTGTTTGTTTAGACATTCATTACTAAAAATTTCTGTCTTTCTATTTCTAATTCCCAGTGTGTTTTTACTTTTACATAGTCTCTAATGTGTAAATATCTAAAGTAATCTTTTGAATGTAATCCATAAATTTGTTGTAATTCTTGAAATGAATGGAAAAAAATCCTGTAGAGATCGCCCATCTTATTAATTCCATAGATCGCACCATTTCTTATTAATTCATATTAATTCCATAGTTTTTCCATTGTAAAAAAAACTTTGTCCATCATTGAGGTTTAAATGTAACGTTATTTACAATGGTAAGGCTAGTGGTATGCATTCCGATTTTAATATTTTTAATATGTTTCCAGATACGTAGTCCACTTTCTATTATAGGGTTTTCATCATAGGTTTTATTACCTAGTTTAGTATTGCCGAATAAAATCGAGCAAATTTCAAAAGGCGAACAATCTTCTTTTTCCATTTTTAACCAGATTGGTTGTTTATCTGTCTCTACTAACCAAAAATTCATATTTTTTAATATTTAACTGCGCAGTAATAAAACATAAAGTTTGGCAGTGCAGACATCCATTAATCTTTGATTGACATAAATGTTTTTTATTTATTCTATGGCTGTTATAATCCCAGATAAAGTTGGTAATTATAGAATCCACCTTCTTAAAGACATTTTTAGGAAGATATATAGGAATCAATTGGAAAAGATATAGTAATTGCGGAAGAAAAATCATTTTTATTGCATTAATTCTACCTAGCATTGAGATAGGTACTGTTTTCCAATATAAAAATGTTCTTATTTAATGTATTCAATAATAGTGGGAAGTTGGATTTAAATAAAGAATCAAATCTTTTTGTTACATAAATTCCAAGATATTTAATATTTTCGTTTGCTATCTTAAAAGGAAATTGTTGTAATATATGTAAGTTATTTACCATTATTGGCATGAGTTCACTTTTATTCCAATTAATACTATATCCTGAAAATAATCCAAATTCAGTTATTAATTTGAGTAAATTTGGAATACTAGTTTCCGGCTTTGTAATATAAATAATACATCATCCACATATAAGGAAATTTTATTTTCAGTATCTCTGGTGTCATACCAGTATATTTCAGGATCTAATCTCACCCATTGAGCTAATGGTTCTATTGCAAGTGCAAACAATAGCGGGGATAAAGGACAACCTTGTCTGCAGCCTCGAGATAAATTAAATTTAGTTGATAGCATTTGATTTGTTACTATTCTGGCTGTTGGATTAGTGCATAATAATTTAACCCAAGTAATAAACTTCTCTCCCAACTTAAAAGTTTCCATAACCGAAAACGAGTAAGACCATACTACCTGGTCAAAGGCTTTCTCCGCATCTAACGAAATAATTACTAGGTCTTTATTAATACCTCTTTTCGAATATATAATATTGTATAATCGTCTCCGATTATATGGCCAATATCGTTTTGATCGGGGTGAGTTAATTTATTAATAACTGTACTTAGTATTTGTGCTAATATTTTGGTTAGTATCTTTTGATCAGTATTTAACAGAGCTATAGCTCTATATGATCCTGGGTCATCCAGATCTTTATCTATTTTAGGTATAAATGGTATAATAGATTCATTTAACGTTTCTGGTAGTTTCTGGTGAGTATAAATATATTCATAGAGTATCTTCAGACGTGGTACAATCAGATCATAACATGTTTTATAAAATTCCGAGCCAATACCATCTGGTCCCGGTGTTTTAGCATGTTTTAATGATCTGATAGATTCTTCGATTTATTTTACTGATATTTCTGCATTTAGTGATTCTCTATTTTGTGAACCCAACCCATTCAGATTATATTTTTTAAAATGCTTCTATTTCTATCCTGTTTTCTGTCGTTTTAGCTGAATATAATTTTTTTATAATATTGCAAAAATCTCTCATTAATATCTTTAGGTTGTACTAATGTTTCGCCATTATATGATTTAATCCTATGGATTATGTTTTCTCCCTCCATCCTTCTTAATTGACGAGCTAATATTTTTTGAGGTTTATCTCCAAATTCAAATTGTAATTGTTTAGTGTATTGAGAGTTTTACAACTTGATCTGAGTATATTTTATTTAATTTATATTTCAGTGCAGCGATTTTATTATGTATTGTTATGATTGGATTAGCAGCGTTCTCTGTGTCTAATTGTTTAATCTCCTTTTCCAATTCCTCTTGTTCCCTCCGATTCTTTTTATTATAAAATGCTTCAGAAGAAATCATAATTCCACGGGCATATGCTTTCAAAGTTTCCCATAATAAGAAAGAGGATATTTCCGGTTTATCATTTATTTCAAAGAAAATCTTGATCTGTTCTATAATATATTCCTGAGTTGCTTTGTTTTTTAAAATTTGTGGATTAAATCTCCATTGTCCCCGTTTTTCCGTTTTACCATTTATTTTAATCATAAATGTTAAAGGTGCGTGATCTGAGATTGTAATATTAAGGTGTTTTGAATTATAAGTGAGATAGGTTTAGCGTCAACCAAAAAATAATCTATTCTTCAATAGGTTTTATGTACAGGTGAATAAAATGAATATTCTCGTCCAGTTGGATTTTCTACTCTCCAAACATCTTTAATATTACTAGTATCAATATATGCATTTAATAAGTCACTGGAATGGGATTTGGTTTTCCTTTGTCTTGTTGATCTGTCTAAATAGGAATCTAATGTACAATTTAAATCTCCTCCAATTATTAAGTTATGTTGAGCTATTCCCAGGATGTTGTTAAATATTTTCTTAAAAAACAGTGGACTATCAAAGTTTGGTATTTGACAAAAATCATTTTTTGTGCATTTTAATTCTCCTATTACAATAATGTATCTGCCATCATTATCAGGTGTAGTTTGATGTATGTTTGAATAAAAGTGCCTTCACGAAATAATATTGCTACGCCTCTTGATTTGTGTGTAAAAGAAAGAATGATACATTTTATCTATCATCCATTTAGCGTTCAGCCCTATGCTCGGCATATTTTTTTTAAATGTGTTTCTTGAATGAAAATCACATCAGCTTTAATTGCTTTTAAATGTGCTAATAGTTTACCTCTCTTAAATTGGTTCATTAATACCTTTAACGTTCCAGCTGCAAAACGTTGTTCCTCCAATTCCCCGTATTCATTTTAAATCTTGCATCTTTTGTCTATGGGGGTCTGTAACAGAGCCAATGGTTCAGTTCGACAGACCCGACCTTACACCCGAACTCCAAATAGACGAATTTTAAGACCCTTGAATGTCTCTCACGTATATATCTCCCTTTGATCCAATTTGTAACTCCATTCAAACTTAAAATAATAATGATAGTTTATATATAGAGAAGAAAAGAGGATAGGTTAAGAAATTAGTATTGTACACAAAGAAGGAAAAAACTACATCTAGTATTAGTGTAGTTAGTGCTAGCCATACTAGCATGGCTAACCATCTACCGACTTCCGTAGTTGATGTTACGAGATAACCAGCTCCTTTGTTTCTTGGAATTTTTATTCCATAGCAATATTCTACCAGGGATATTAAATTTTAAAATATTCTCTTTCCAATTATCGGAAATGTGAGGATACATATATTTCAAACTTGTTTGAAAATCTAATTAGAAAAAACCCGAAGAGAAAGGAAAAAATAAAAATAAAAATGAAAATTACTAGTAGAACAGAAAGAAGGTTTCCAAAGAGGACAAATGAAATCAAACTCTATATTTAACTCTAATTATTCCATTATAAATAAACATTAGTCATTAGTGATAATTATTAATTCCGACTAGTAAAGATACCACGGTATAATTTTAGTATGTATTAGTTATTTGTATTAGTAGTGCAATTATATTAATCATTAGTATCCATAGGAGAGTTTCCGATCCACATCTTTCTCCAGCTTCCTTAGTCACCACTTCAATTCCATCCAGTCCTGCAAAGTCAGTTTATTCAATGTGAGGCATCAAGCATCCTCTCAAGCCTTAATCTTCTTGGCAAAGTCCAATGCTTCCACAGGGTAGGTGAAAAAATGTTCCTTCTTGTTGTAAGTGACTTTATGGTAGCTGAATAGCTCAGACCATATTTCAGATTCTCCACTTCCCTCAAGATACTTTTAGTATCATTAAACGCCTTTCCTTTCCTGGAGACCTCTGCTGGATATTCTCGATCAATACTGATCCTGTGTCCTTCAAATGCAAGACTTCTGTTTATTGATGTTTTTTGCATTATCTCCTCCAAGACGTGGTCGTACTGTACTTTTATTATCATTTGTCTTGGGGGAGCGTTTGGTCTTGTCTGACGTCTCATCACTCTATGTCCTCGGGCAAGTAAAGGCTTTTGTTCCAGAGGTAAAACTTTTTGCAGTAAATTTGCAGTGAATTCTCGCGGATCTTGATCTTTCTCTTCCCCTTCTGGAATACCCGCAGTTCTTAGGTTCTGTCTTATCTGGCGACCTTCCAATTCAGTAGATTTCTCAGTTATTTTGCCCAGTAATTCAGTTAGACGTTGGTTTTCTGTAATAAGCTTTGTTGAAGTCTGAGCACTTGTTTCGGCTAGTTCTTCAAGGTCTTTTATGACAATCGTCTGTTGGTTCATTGCCTGTTCCAAAGGATTCAGCCTTTCTTCAAAATCAGTTTTCACATTTTTAATTTTATCATTCGGCTCCTTTGTCAGTCCAATCATTATTTCTGTGATTTCTTTCTTCAAATCATCCGACGTATTCTTAGTCGTGGTATTAATGTTGGTATTAATTTCAAGCTTTAAGTCCTTCATTTCCTCCTTCATTTTTTTTATTTCTTCACCAACATTCACCTGCTTTATTTCTTCTCTTAAACCAGCAATTTCACATGCAATAAAAGTTTTAAGTTCTTTACCTTCCGATTTTTTCATCGTTTTTATCGTCACATCTTCTTGGGATAACGTCCTACCTGAGCCGGGCCTTCCGCCGCTTCCAGTCGGGCCTTCCCCCCCCCCCCGGTTTCAGCCTGGTAGCCCGATTTTTCGGTTTATCCGCGAGTGGGCTGCGCTGTGTAGACATAGTAAGTCGCGCGCCTGATGACGTCACTCACAGCAATCGGTGCAGAGACTGCAGGTAGCAGGTAGGTCGGGTTCTCCCCGATTTTTCTCCGTTTTTTTACGAGGAGCTGGCTGGCGTTACCCTGTAGCCCTCCATAGTGCCACCGGAAGATTCATTTATGAATAAAGTCTAAGCCATTTAAAACAGTGATGAGGAAACACTTTTTCTCCCAGAGAGTTGTGAAGGCAGTGGGGGTGGGGGGGGGGGGGGGAGGCAATTCCCAAAAAGCTTTCAAGAGCAAGTTATAGAGCTCTTGAAGACAGCGGGATCAGGGAATTTGTTGATAAGGCAGGAACGGGGTACTGAATGTGAATGATCAGCCATGATGAAAGTGAGTGGTAGTGCTGGCTCGAATGGTCGAATGGCCTACTCCTGCACCTATTGTCTATTGCCTTTTCCCATCCCGTTGCCCCAGGTACAGCCCCCTCCATTCCCTTCTTTCCCCTTCCTTTCCCTCCCTTCCCCGCTTTTCCATTCCCATCCCCTACCTTCCATTCCATTTTACTTCTCTTCTCTTCTCTTCTCTTCTCTTCTCTTCTCTTCTCTTCTCTTCTCTTCTCTTCTCTTCTCTTCTCTTCTCTTCTCTTCTCTTCTCTTCTCTTCTTTTATCTTCTCTTCTCTTTACTTATCTTCCATTCTCTTCCCTTCCGTACTCTTCCATTCCCTTTTCTTCTCTCCTCTTCTATTCCATTCTCTTCCCTTCCTTACTCTTCTCTTCTCTTCCCTTCTCTTCCCTTCTCTTCCCTTCTCTTCTCTTCTCTTCCCTCCTCTTCCCTCCTCTTCTCATTCTCTTCCCTCTCTTCTCTTCTCTTCTCTTCTCTTCTCTTCTCTTCTCTTCTCTTCAGTCTCGTCTCTTCCTCTTCTCTTCTCTTCCCTTCCCTTCCCTTCTCTGTTATTTTCTTGTCTTGTCTTGTCTTGTCTTCTCTTCTCTTGTATTTTGTCTTCACTTCTCTTGGAGTCATTGAGGGATACCGTGTAGAAACAGGGCATTCGTCCAAACTTCCTCAAAAATCGGCCAACATGTCCCAGCTACAAGAGGCCCACTTGCCTGATCGTTGTCCATATCTCTCAAATCTTATCCTATTAATGTACATGTTTAACTGTTTATTCAACGTTGGGATGGACCCAGCCTCAAGTACCTCCTCCATACACTCACCACACTTTGTGTGAAAAATGATTTCAATTAAATATTTTCCCCTTCACCTTGAACCTGTGTTCTCTGGTCCTCAATTTCTCTACTGTGGGCAAGAGACTATGTGCATCTACCCGATATATATTCCTCTGATTATTTTATACTCCTCTGTATGATCACCTCTCAGCATTCCACTCCAAACAATAGAGACCCAGCCCACTCAAACTCGTCCTTTCGCTCACACCCTCTAATCCTCGTTAATTCCTCTGAACACTTTCAAGTTTGACAATATCTTTCCTACAACATGGTGGCCAGAACTGAACATAATATTCTAAGCGTGGTCTCACCAGCGTCTCATACAATGCAACATGACCTCACAAATGTTACACTCAATGATATGACTGATGAAGGCCAATGTGCCAGAAGCCTTTTTCAAAAACTTATGTACCTGCGACTCGACCTTCAAGAAACCATGCACCTACATCCCCTGATCCCTCTGCTGTACAACACGCCTCGGATGCCTTCAGGTTTGAGAGCGGCAGGTGGGAGTTCGGTGATTGGCTGTCAGATAAGTTTCTTTGTGTTGTCTTTCAGGAGCGGTTAGTTTAAAACCGGGCGCGCCAGCTAGGAACACATTCCTTCAAGCTCGGGAGCGGCAAGACGGAGTTCGTTAATTGGCTGAGGAATTCAATTCGCAAATTGGTTAATTGGTTAAGTGGCAAACTGGGCAATTTAGCAGCCAATATAAGCAGGGTTCACTGTCGGGGAGCGCTTTGTCGAGGACGTGCCTTGTGAGAAAAGTGCGAGCCTATGGCTCAAGATTCTTCGGCGAGGAGGCTGAGGAGAGGAGACTATGCAAAATGCTGCAGAGGACGGGACGCGGTGAACACATGACTGGGAGAGGAGATTGGTCAGTATTGATAGAAGTAAGGAATTGTAAGGGCCTAAGGACCCGAATGGGAATTATCTACAGGCATGCAAACAGTGGCCTGGATATAGGGTCCACGTTGAATCAGGAGTTAAAATTGGCATGTCGTAAAGGCAATTCTACGGTTGTATGGTAGGTTTCAACACGCAGGTAGAGTTGGAAAATCAGGTTGGTACTGGATTCCGAGAAAGGGAGTTTGTGGAGTGCCTCCGTGATGTATTCTAGAGCAGCTTGTATTGGAGCCTACCAGGGATAAGGCAATTCTGAACTTAGTGTTGTGTAATGAACCGGATTTGATAAGGGAATTGGGGTTAAGCAGCCATTAGGTAGTGACCATAATATGGCAAGTTTTAATCTACAATTTGAGAGGAAGAAAGGTAAATCGGATGTGTCAGTGTTACTGTTGAACAAAGGGGACTATGGAGCCATCAGGGAGGAGCTGGCCAAAGTTGACTGGAAAGATACCCTAGCAGGGATAACAGTGGAACAACAATGGCAGGTATTTCTGAAAATAATACAGAAGGTGCAGGATCAGTTCATTCCAAAGAGGAAGAAAAAATTCCAAGGGGAGCAAGGGGCGACCGTGGCTGACAAGGGACGTTAGGGACAGTATAAAAATAAAAGAGAGGAAGTACAACGTAGCAAAAATGAGCGGGAAGCAAGAGGATTGGTTAATGTTTAAGGAGCAACAGAAGATAACTAAAAAGGCAATACGGGGAGCAAAGATGAGGTACGAAGGTAAGCTAGCCAAGAATATATAGGAGGATAGTAAAGCTTCATTAGGTATGTGAAGCGGGAAAATATAGATCAGACCAAAGTTGCACCCTTGAAGACTAAAACAGGTGCATTTATTATGGGGAACAAGGAAATGGCAAATGAGTTGAATAGGTACCTTGCATACGTCTACAGTAAGGAGGACACAAACAATCCTCCTGGTGCACTAGTGGTCAGAGGATCTGGGGTGACGGAGGAAGTAAAGGAAATCCACATTAGGCAGGAAATTTTGCTGTGCACACTGATGGGACTGAAGAATGATAAATCCCCAGGGGCTGACGGTCTGCATCGCAGGGTATTTAAGGAATTGGCTCTAGAAATCATGGACGCATTGGTGATTATATTCCAATGCTCTATCGATGCAGGATAATTTCCTGTGGATTGGAGTGTAGCTGATGTTATGTCAATTTTTAAGAAAGGTGGGAGAAAGAAAACGGAGAATTGTAGACCAGTTAGCCTGACATCGTTGGTTAGGAAGTTGCTGGATGTGAAATCATAAAATGTGAAATAGCGGCACATTTGGATAGCAGTAACAGGGTCGGTCCGAGTCAGCATGGATTTACGAAGGGGAAATAATGCTTGACTAATCTTATGGATTTTTTTTTGAGGATGTAACTAGGAAAATGGACAAGGGAAAGCCAGTGAATGTAGTGTACCTGGACTTTCAGAAAGCATTTGATAAAGTCCCACATATGAAATTAGTGGGCGAAATTAGAGCACATGTTATTGTGGGTGTAGTGCTGACATGGATAGACAATTTGTTGGCAGACAGGAAACATAGAGTAGGGATAAACGGGTCCCTTTCGGAATGGCAGGCAGTGACTAATGGGGTGCCGCTTTGCTCGGTGCTGGGACCACAGCTATTTACAATAAACATCCATAATTTAGATGAAGGGATTCAAAGTAATATTAACAAATTTACAGATGACATAAAACTGTGTGCCCGTTTTAACTGTAAGAAGGATGCTATGAGAACGCAGGGTGACCTAAACAGGTTGGAACGAGTGGGAAGTTACATGGCAGATGCAGCTTAATGTGGAGAAATGTGAGGTTATCCACTTCGATAGCAAAAACAGGAAAGCAGATTATTATCTAAATGGTGTCAAGATGGGAAAGGGGGAAGTACAACGGGATCCGGGGTATCCTTGTTCATCGGTCAATTAAAGTAAGCATGCAGGTACAGCAGGAAGTATAGACAGCGAACGCCAAGTTGGCCTTGGTAACAAGAGGAGTTACGTATTGGAACAAAGAGGTCCTTCTGTAGGATCCCAGTGAGACCACACCTGGAGTATTGTGTTCAGTTTTGGTCCATTATTTGATGAAGGACATTCTTGCTTTTCAACGAGGCCCACAGGAGCCATTGGAAGAAGAGGGAGGAGGGGGAGGAGCGACAAACCCGACCGGTAAGGATAAAAATCTAGCGCGGGGCTTGTTTTTTTCAGAGGGCCCACAGGAGCCGTTGGAGGAGGGGGAGGGGGAGGAGCGACACCCGACCGGTAAGGATAAAAAATCTAGCGCGGGGCTTGTTTTTTCCAGAGGCTTACCCAAATCCAAAACGTTCCATTTGGAGAAGTGGGGGTTTTTTTTAGGAAGCCGCTGATTGGTGGAAGAGGACCCGAGGAAGCAGCTGATTGGGTGCAACCCCGGGTTTACAATTTCTGCCTTCATGGGAGTGAGGGATTCTGGGAGTTAAGGATTTCAGTATTTAGTAGTAAAGTTTAAAGGATAAGTTTTTGTGTTTTTTTTAATATTTAATACAGTGTAATTTGGGAGTAAGGTATGGCAAGTAGAGATTGGCCCCGTGGTTTGTTCAGCCTGCAAACATGTGGGAGATCAGGGAGATGGTCGGTGTCCCTGGTGACTACGTTTGCAGGAAGTGGTGTCCAGCTGCAGCTCCTGGCAGACCGCATTGAACGATTGGAACTGCGGCTGGATTCATACTGGAGCATCCACGATGCGGAGAAAGTCGTGGATAGCACGTACAGTGAGTTGGTCACACCGCAGGCAAAAGGTAAGAGGACAAGAAGGGAACGGGTGGCCAATAGCCAGCAAAGCAGTAGGCAGGTAGTGCAGGAGTCCCTGCGGTTCATCTCCCTCCTAAAACAGGTATACCATTTTGGATACTGTTGAGGGAGATGGCTCATCAGGGGAATGCAGCAGCAGCCAGGTTCATGGCACCATGGGTGGCTCTGCAGCACATGAGGGGGGAAAAAGAGGGGAAGGGCAATAGTAATAGGGGATTCAATTGTCAGGGGAATAGATAGGCGTTTCTGCGGGCCGCAAACGAGAACTCCAGGATGGTATGTTGCCTCCCTGGTGCAAAGGTCAGGGATGTCACTGAACGGCTGCAGAACATTCTGGAGGGGGAGGGTGAACAGCCAGTTGTCGTGGTGCATGTTGGCACCAACGACATAGGTTAAAAAAAGGATGAGGTCCTACAAGGTGAATTTAGGGAGCTAGGAGATAAACTTAAAAGTAGGACCTCAAAGTAGTAATCTCCGGATTACTACCAGTGCCACGGGCCAGTCAGAGTAGAAATAGGAGGATAATGCAAATGAATACGTGGCTTAAAAAGTGGTGCAAGGGGGAGGGATTCAAATTTTTAGGCCACTGGGACCAGTTCTGGGGGGAGGTGGGACCGGTACAAAGACGGTTTGCACCTGGAATGGAATGGAACCAATGTTCTTGGGGGAAAGTGTTTGCTAGTGCTGTCGGGGAGGATTTAAACTAATGTGGCAGGGGGATGGGTACAAGAGCAGAGAGGCAGGAGGGTGTAAAATGAGGGTAGAAGCATTAGGTAGCAAGGTGAAAAGTAAAAGTGGCAGGCAGACAAAACCAGGGCAAAAATCAAAAAGGGCCACTGTTCAGCAAAATTGTATAAGGGGTAAGTGCGTTGTAAAGACAAGCCTGAAGGCTTTGTGTCTCAATGCAAGGAGTATTCGTAATAAGGTTGGACGAGTTGAACGTGCAAGATAGATATTAATGATTATGAATACAGTTGGGATCACGGAGACATGGCTCCAGGGTGACGTAGGCTGGGAGCTGAACATCCAGGGATATTCAATATTCAGGAGGGATAGAGAGAAAGGAAAAGGAGGTGGGGTAGCGTTGCTGGTTAGAGAGGAGATTAACGCAATGGAAAGGAAGGACATTATCTTGGAGGATGTGGAATCGGTATGGGTAGAGCTAACAAAACACTAAGGGGCAGAAAACGCTGGTGGGTGTTGTGTACAGGCCACCTAACAGTAGCAGAGAAGTTGGGGATGGTATCAAACAGGAAATTAGAAATGCGTGCGACAAAGGCAAAACAGTTATAATGGGAGACTTCAATCTACATATAGATTGGGTTAATCAAATTGGCAGGGGTGCTGAGGAAGAGGATTTTTGGAATGTATGCGGGATAGTTATCTAAATCAACATGTAGAGGAACCAACGAGAGAGCAGGCTATTTTAGACTGGGTTTTGAGTAATGAGGAAGGGGTAATTAGCCGTCTTGTTGTACGTGCCCCCTTGGGCAAGAGTGACCATAATATGGTTGAGTTCTTCATTAGGATGGAGAGTGACATTGTTAATTCAGAAACAATGGTTCTGAACTTAAAGAAAGGTAACTTTGAGGGTATGAGACGTGTATTGGCCAAGATTGACTGGCAATTAATTCTAAAAGGGTTGACGGTGGATATACAATGAAAGACATTTAAAGACTGCATGGATGAACTACAAAAATTGTTCATCCCAGTTTGGCAAAAGAATAAATCGGGGAAGGTAGTGCATCCGTGGATAACAAGGGAAATCAGGATAGTATCAAAGCAAAGGATGATGCGTACAAAGTAGCCAGAAAAAGCAGCATACCAGAGGACTGGGAGAAATTCAGAGACCAGCAGAGGAGGACAAAGGGCTTAATTAGGAAAGGAAAAATAGATTATGAAAGAAAACTGGCAAGGAACATAAAAAACTGACTGCAAAAGTCTTTTATAGATATGTGACGAAAAGAGGTTAGTTAAAACAAATGTAGGTCCCTTGCAGTCAGAAACAGGTGAGTTGATCATGGGGAACAAGGATATGGCGGACCAATTGAATAACTACTTTGTTCCGTCTTCACTAAGGAAGACATAAATAATCTGCCTGAAATAGCAGGGACTGTGGGTCAAAGGAGGAATTGAGTGAAATCCAGGTCAGTCGGGAAGTGGTGTTGGGTAAATTGAATAGATTAAAGGCCGATAAATCCCCAGGGCCAGATAGGCTGCATCCCAGAGTACTTAAGGAAGTAGCTCAGGAAATAGTGGATGCATTAGTGATAATCTTTCAAAACTCTTTAGATTCTGGAGTAGTTCCTGAGGATTGGCGGGTAGCAAATGTAACCCCTCTTTTTAAGAAGGGAGGGAGAGAGAAAACGGGGAATTACAGACCAGTTAGTCTAACATCGGTAGTGGGGAAACTGCTAGAGTCAGTTATTAAAGATGGATAGCAGCACATTTGGAAAGTGGTGAAATCATTGGACAAAGTCAGCATGGATTTACAAAAGGAAAATCATGTCTGACGAATCTTGTGGAATTTTTCGAGGATGTAACTAGTAGCGTGATAAGGGAGAACCATTGGATGTGGTATATCTGGACTTCCAGAAGGCTTTCGACAAGGTCCCACATAAGAGATTAGTATACAAACTTAAAGCATACGGTATTAGGGGTTCAGTATTGATGTGGATAGAGAACTGGCTGGCAAACAGGAGGCAAAGAGTAGGAGTAAACGGGTCCTTTTCACAATGGCAGGCAGTAACTAGTGGGGTACCGCAGGGCTCAGTGCTGGGACCCCAGCTATTTACAATATATATTAATGATCTGGATGAGGGAATTGAAGGCAATATCTCCAAGTTTGCGGATGACACTAAGCTGGGGGCAGTGTCCTGTGAGGACGATGCTAGGAGACTGCAAGGTGACTTGGATAGGCTGGGTGAGTGGGCAAATGTTTTGTCAGATGCAGTATAATGTGGATAAATGTGAGGTTATCCACTTTGGTGGCAAAAACAGGAAAGCAGACTATTATTTAAAATGGTGGCCGATTAGGAAAAGGGGAGATGCAGCGAGACCTGGGTGTCATGGTACACCAGTCATTGAAAGTAGGCATGCAGGTGCAGCAGGCAGTGAAAAAAGCGAATGGTATGTTAGCTTTCATAGCAAAAGGATTTGAGTGCAGGAGCAGGGAGGTTCTACTTCAGTTGTACAGGGTCTTGGTGAGACCACACCTGGAGTATTGCGTACAGTTTTGGTCTCCAAATCTGAGGAAGGACATTATTGCCATAGAGGGAGTGCAGAGAAGGTTCACCAGACTGATTCCTGGGATGTCAGGACTGTCTTATGAAGAAAGACTGGATAGACTCGGTTTATACTCTCTGGAATTTAGGAGATTGAGAGGGGATCTTATAGAGACTTACAAAATTCTTAGGGGGTTGGACAGGCTAGATGCAGGAAGATTGTTCCCGATGTTGGGAAAGTCCAGGACAAGGGGTCACAGCTTAAGGATAAGGGGGAAATCCTTTAGGACCGAGATGAGAAAGACTTTTTTCACACAGAGAGTGGTGAGTCTCTGGAACTCTCTGCCACAGAGGGTAGTTGAGGCCAGTTCATTGGCTATATTTAAGAGTGAGTTGGATGTGGCCCTTGTGGCTAAGGGGATCGGAGGGTATGGAGAGAAGGCAGGTACGGGATACTGAGTTGGATGATCAGCCATGATCATATTGAATGGCGGTGCAGGCTCGAAGGGCTGAATGGCCTACTCCTGCACCTAATTTCTATGTTTCTATGTTTCTATGATTCTTGCTTTTCAGGGAGTGCAGCGTAGGTTTACAAGGATCATTTCCGGGATGGGGGGACAGGCATATGCTGAGAGATTGGAGCGTCTGGGCTTGTATTCTCTGGAATTTAGAAGGATGAGAGGGAATCTTATTGAAACATATAATATTATAAAATGGTTTGGATACGCTAGAGGCATGAAACATGTTCCCGTAGTCGGGGGAGTCCAGAACCAGGGGCCACAGTTTAAGAATAAGTGGTAAGCCATTTACAACGGAGATGAGGAAACACTTTTTCACACAGAGAGTTGTGACTCAGTGAAATTCTCTGTTTCAGAGGGGGATGGAAGCCGGTTTTCTGGATTCGTTTAAGAGAGAGTGAGATAGGGCTATAAAAATTGGGAAGTCAGGGGATATAGGGATAAAGCACGAACCACGAGCGGGGGCTGTGTTCTGCGAGCTGGGGCTGTGATCTGTGTTCCGCGAGCGGGTGCTGTGCTCTGTGTTCTCCGAGGGGGGTTGTGTTCTGCGAGCGGGGGCTCTGCTCTGTGTTCTGCGAGCGGGGGCTGTGTTCTGCGAGCGGCGGCTCTGCTCAGTGTTCTGCGAGCGGGGGCTGTGTTCTGCGAGCGGGGGCTGTGCTCTATATTCTCCGAGCGGGGGCTGTGTTCTGTGAGCGGGGGCTCTGCTCTGTGTTATACGAGCGGGTGCTGTGTTCTGCGAGCGGGGGCTGTGTTCTGCGAGCAGGAGCGGCGACCACCACGACGAGCCAGTAGCCGATGTGTGCAGCCGGGTCCTGGATCCGGTTAGTGCAGTCGGAGCAGGGGCCGGGAGCCACTGAGCCCACACAACGTCCTCCCCCTCCTCCCCTTCCCACACCACCCATCACCCCCCGCCCCAAACCCTCTCCTATCACCCCACACCACCCTTCCTCACTACGCCAGCCCCTTACCCCAACCCTCCACCCCCCACGCCACGCCACCACTCCCACCACACCAACCCTCCCCAACCCCGACAACCACCACCCCCTACACACGCTCCTTCCATGCACCCGCTCACACACCCACACACCCCCCACATTCCACTACATCTCCACCTCCCCTATAACCGCCCCCTTACACACCTCCGAGATCCCCACTACGCCCCCCTCAGCACCCCGCTCCCCTACCCCCTCCCAACACCACCCTCTCCTATTCCCCCTCCCTACAACTCCCTCGCCTAAAACCCCCACCCCTACACACCCCTCCCCTACACCGCCCCCTCCTACACACCTTCCCGGCCCTAAACCCCCTCCACTACTTTTCCCCACGCCCACCACCCCTGACTCACCCACTCTCACCCACAGTATCTCCACACCCCAGCACACAGATCACTCCCCCACCCTCTCCTCACCCACCCCATCTCCCCCACACTATATCTACACCACCCCACGCCACCACTCCCACACACACCCTCCCCCTACTACATACGTCCATCTCAACGACAGCTCACAACCCCTCCCCTCCGCGCACAACCCCCTACACCCATATCCCCCTATCCCCCCAATACCCCCCATACCCCCCTCAACCCCACTTCCCGGAAAACCTCCCCACTACACCGCCACCACCACTCCTACCCCCACCGTCCTCCCTACCCCTCCCCCCCCCCACCAGTGCCCCTCCCCTGGCTGGAGGACCGTCCCAGCCAGCCACCGCCTGAAACCATACCCCATCCCCGGCAACAGAACGCTCCCGCCGGATCCGCTTGAGCCGTCCTCGTCCCCTGCTGTAGGACGTCTCACCCCCACCAGATCCCGCCTGAAGCCGTCCCCGTCCCCGGCGACAGGACGCTTCCGCCGGCCCCCGCATGAGGCCGTCCAACTCCCCCGGCTATCGGATGTTCACGCTGGTCCCCGACTGAAGTCGTCTGCTCATGCAGGACACTCCTCCTCACAACGACCCCCAACTGAATCCGTCGCGTCCCCAACAGCAGGACGCTCCACCACTCGCCAGCAGACCCCGCCAGAAGGCGTTCTCGTCCACAGCTGCAGGATGCTCCCAAAAGGTAACGCTTAAAGCCACCCGAAGCCGGAGGGGAGCGGAAATGGTAGTCCCCGCCAACGACAGGCCAAGGTCACGGCAGCGGTGGGACACGACAGCGATAGGCCACGGCAGCGGCAGTGGTAGGCAGTGGCAGCGGCAGGGGTAGGCTGCGGTAGGCCATGGCAGCTCTCCGCCTCCCCTTCCCGCCAGCCCCTGCCTAAAGCGGGGCTCCTCCCTCAGCTGCAGGACTTTCGACAGGCCGCGTCTGGAGCAGCCCCCTGTTGCAGGACGCTGTCCCCTCCCACTGGCCCCCGACAGCCCCGGCCTGAAGCCATGCACTGCCCCGGCTGTAGGACGCTCCCACCCCCAAATGCCCTTGGCAGCCCCCGCATGAGACTGTCCCCCTCCGCCGGCTCCCCCCACAGGCGCCCGACAGCCCCCGCCTGAAGCCGTCCCCATCCCCAGGCTGCAGGACATTTTACCCCCACAGGCCCCACCTCAAGACGTCCCGGCCACAGCTTCAGGTCGCTCCCCACCCCCCGACAGCCCCGCCTGAAGCTGCCCCCCTCCCCGGCTGCAGAACGCAACAAGAGACGCAACAAGAAAGAATGGAGAGAATAAATCTCATGTTTAACGTTTAAATTGTTGTTATATTTTATGTTATTCGCATTTAAGCGTTAATAAGTCCCTTTTCCACTTGCCGCGCCCGTCAGCTGCGTCTGCGCAGTAACGTCTGTGTGTTCAATGTCACAATGGGAACCTAATTGGTGTGAATGGCTACGCCGCCGGAGAGCCGCTAAGAGTGGATGGGGAGGGGATGGAATGCATGCGTGTGGGGAGGGAGGGCAAGGGACGGAGTCGGGCGTGTGCGGAGGTGAGTGGATCAGGGGCTTCATGACGGAATCCGTCATCCGCGCCTACGCAGTTAGGGGCTATGGGTGCGTGGTGGAATATTGCAGTGGGGGGAACAGGTTGCGTTGGGGGACGGGAGAATGGTGGAATGTTGTGTTGTGGAATGGGTTCACCTTGCAACTTTCTGCATTAAACCCCATCGATAATTCGCCAGGCTACTTGCCAACCAATCTGAGATGTTTTACATCCATCGTTATCTACGATACCATCCACTTTAGTGTTATCTGCTTTTATCTGCTATATCAAACTTTTTTTTCAGGTTCTTACCTTCCTGGAGATGTGATCAGGTTTCGGATCACATTCTCCGGGCTCTGCTCCCGTCGATGGAGCTGGAAGCCGCCTCGGGCTGTCGTGAGCCCCACCACGGGGCGCAAACTTAACATCGGAGCGGATCCCCTGCCTGGGATCACTCCCACCGCGGCCTGCAGACATGCCATCAAGGGCTCGCAGTGTATGGAGAGGCTAGTCGGGAGATCCAACGCCGCAGACGGTTCTTTCAGACCAGACGGGAGGTTTGATTGCCCGGCGCGGGGGAGCTGACATCCCCCGATGCAGGAACTGAATGCTTCGACGCGAAGGGCCCGAACGACGCCGCCTACGGGATCAGGACCGTCCCGTCAACGGGGGACTCGAGGCCCCCGACCAAGGAAGAACAACAAGGGAATAACAAGGGAAGGACTTGGAACATTATTTTCGTCTCCATCACAGTGAGGAATGAGTAAGTTGTTTTTTTTAATTGTATGACTGACCCGGCCAGTGAATTTCACTACATCAATAAAGGAACTTATGAACATGAACAATGAAGCAAAATCTCTATCGAATCGGTTCGTACCCACCGCTGCATTGCATGCGATCTAACCTTACAGAATAGCCTACCACGCAGAATCATATCAAATGTCTTGCTGAAGTTAACTTGTCAAGTTTATGTTTGCGAAATTTCCCATTAGCTCCCCTTTACCAGTTCAGAGACCTGCCCGTCGACCAGTTAAAAAACCGGTCACATCGACCAGCAAACACTCACCATATATTTAGTACAGAGAATTGTGATTCGTTTCACCTGAAACCATGCTTCAATTCTTGTTGCCGCTTCTCAGGCAGCGAGCAGTGAAGCTCCGGGGCATGAACTGAGCATTCACCAGAAAGATAAACAATTAAATTGCTGATCATTGAGCAGAAAATTCGAGAAGGGATAAGTCACTGCCGTTCAAGTAAAGTCTTGTTTTTTTGGGCGTACTTGACAATCAGAGCGGAAGATCTGGAAACGGTACGTTTACATTCAGGCTACTAACGGCTGTTTAAAGCTCTGAGACTCAGCCGCGTTTCAGGGCGGAGATATTTCACAAATCAGAGCAGTGCCAGAAAAATACATTAATTTGTTTTACTGATTTTCCACGAATTTTAAATGGCAACGTTCTATGCACTAAGCACCTTAACTAAATTAGCACCAGCGGTTTGAATCAAAAAGTGTGACAGATCCCAATGCTTCGGGCCGAATTGACCATTTGTATATTTGATTTGAAAATCGTGCCACTTCGAACTCTCTGCACAGTACAGCTAGGTTCATGAGGCTGACGTAAAAACAATTAAGCTTTGGATACTGTACTTAGAACTAAGCTAACAGACTAAATGTGTATTATGTTAAATCTCATCCACCAGTGGTTATTATTTAGATTGAACTCCAAAATCAATGGAACGACTAACAAGAAGCGTAAGTTTCCCATACTGAAAAGATGTTTGCCTGATTTCACCACCCACTGTAATGTACTTTCGTCAATTTTGTAAATGACAATTATTTGAAACGATAAATGATATATATTTCAAGATAACTTTAATTTAAGCTGCTGAATCTCGGTCCTTGCAAATGCACATTGTATCATTTACCTCTGCAAATGCGAGTAAATAACTATAACATTAACTGTTTGTAGTATCCCTTGAGCAGAGGCGTTCACTGCACTGTGATGCAATCATCCTATTTGTTGTCAGCGGGCCGTGCGTGATTTGACTGGGGAATGCGGTGTGGAGGGGGTGGGGTGCTGGAGTGGATATTACGACAATGCTCTCAGTGGACGTTCAGTTTGTCATATAAGTGTTTGATAAACCAGTCACCGGTATACCTCGACAGTTGGAACGTTATACACAAATGATCGCTGCTTAATACAGAAAATGGGATATCCGGCAATTTACCACATGGCACGGATTTACTATCCTGTGCTTTCAGCTGTTGGTATTCTTGGTAAGATACTGGAGCTAAATGCTATTTTGATGTGCCTTCATCTTGCTGATTCTGGTGAATATTCGAATATGTACCTTGGTACGCATTGAATTTGCCGCCTCATCCGACGACTTCTTTCACATAATTTTCAGCGTTCAAGCTTTTCCTGCTTGTTTCAATATTTATTGAATTGCACTGCTCAACGTTGTCTCTCGCATCAATTCGGTCAGTGCCGATATTGGAATAAGTACCTGCGTTTACCTTTTAATTAATTGAAGCATTATTGGTGTATACTCTGGTTATCTTGGTGTGTATCAATACATCCCGTCTACTGCATGAAAGTACTGCGCATAACATCGCGTTGCTCTTGCAGAGTTTCCACGTCATTTCCATTACAAGGCAGTAATTGAGAACTCCCTGTGTACCGGTCAAAACATCACTTAAAATGAACCTGAAGATTCATTGTTTTTCTCGTGGATGATTCTTTGTCGGCGTTTTTTTATAAGACTGATGCAAACTCGTCAAATTTATTACACGAAGATAGACCCTCTCCAATGCCATCCGTTCGATATATGAATACATGTTTTCCTCCGGCCATCGTCTCGATTACTGATACCAGCAACCACTCACGTCGTGGATTTCAGAGGTGCCGAACATATTTTAACGATTAAAGATGTTTCTTTACATTCCATCCAATAGATACTTTCCTGGACATATTTAAAACAATATTTGCACTGCGTGAATTCACTTAGTACGCACAGGATTAAAATAAAGTTCTGCAACATGGACGAATTACCGCAGGAGGAAAGCCCACCAAAGCATCACCTCTTTCGAAAATTGTGTCTGCTGTCAGCAGCATTTCGCACAAGCTTAGTTTATGCGGTTCAATTACCTGAATTCTGACACCAAACCAATTTACCGATTGCGTCGTGTCTGATAGAAGTTAGACGTCGGATTATCTTTTCGCTGCTCTGCATCAACTCTCGTCAAGCTGCGAAGCGGAAGATCCTACGTTTCAAGTTGTGTCGAGCACTGAATGGTTCCTATTTTTCCTTGCACTTTGCGGTTTGTTAGTTGACACATAGCAAATGCCCAGTTACATGCTCGAAAATTTTAATCAGTAAGCACGGTGATGTTTTTAATATACCAAATACTCCACTGCTGATGTAAGATTATTCGAATGTTAATTCAGTTAGCTAAGCAGTTCATTTGCACACCTCTTGCGAACTTCACTTCTTTCCCTGCAGTGTCTCCTCTAAATAAAACACTGGATATTCTGTCATATCGCCACTATTTTCTTTTAACGATAAAACAACGCTATAGCCGTTTTATTCATGTGCTTCGTGTACTTTTCCAAGACTGTTGGGGATTTTGATAGACAAATTATTTTCGGTGCTACGAATTCGTTGTTTCTCTGAGTGCAACAGATTTGATGTTGCAACGCATTTGAACAACTCTAGTGGGATTCCGGGAAGTGGAGCTGTACAGTACAGTACGGGCAACGCTTCCTCGGGATTAAACAGATCCAATCGGACTGATTGTGTTTGAAGCTAACGCCTTATTTTAAATTTATCTTTGCAGTAAATCTAATGGCGATCGTGATTCTCTCTCGTGGAAAATGTGGTCTCTCCAAATGCATCACTCGATACCTGGTGGGAATGGCAGCGGCAGATCTGACGGTGGTGGTCATTGCTGCTGGAGTGGAGCAGATGAATAATATCTATGTGTATTCCAATTCTTTGCTCATTACTCCAGTGTGCTCCATGGCACTTGTTCTGAGGGTTGTAACAATGGACTGTTCAGTTTGGCTCACGGTGGGTTTCACATTCGATCGTTTTGTCGCAATTTGTTGTCAAAAGCTGCAGAACACATATTGCAGTCAAAGAACTGCAACTATAGTGATAGTTATTGTTGCAGTAGTGAGCTGTGCGAGAAGTGCCCCGTTCTACTTTGCAATAGAACCTTACGTTATTATCAATCAGGTGCCATGGCGCTGCATTTTTAAAGCAGAATACTCAACTTCATCTGTGTGGAAAGCGTACGAGTTATTTGACAGCATCCTAACGCCGTTATTACCAATCAGTTTACTGTTACTGTTTAACGGTTTGACAGTCAGACATATCATCGCGGCAAATAGAATCCGCCAAGGTCTGCGGAACAACGACGAGAATCAGAAGGATCCAGAAATGGTAAATCGGAGAAAGTCCATGATTTTGTTGTTCGCTCTATCTGCCAATTTCATATTATTGTGGATACCTTATGTGATATCTTCTATGAATTGGCAAACGCAAAATTATTTTTACACGGACAGATATGTGAGTAATCCGATATACATCCTGCAACAATTTGGATTTATGTTTCAATACCTCAGTACCTGTACCAACACATGTATCTATACACTGTCGCAGAGGAAATTCAGAGAGGAACTGAAGAATGGTGTGAAATATCTAATTACGTTGCATTGCCCTCTTTGTAGATAACATGCAACAAATTACTTGAGTGCAGGAAATAAATATTCAGAAAGTAACATTAGCAAATTTGCAGATGACACAAAGCTGGGTGGCAGTGTGAACTGTGCGGAGGATCCTATGAGAATGCAGGGTGACTTGGACAGTTTGGGGAGTGGGCAGATGCATGGCAGATGATGTTCAATGCGGATAAATGTGAGGTTATCCACTTTGGTAGCAAAAACAGGAAGGCAGATTACTATCGAAATGACGTCATGTTGGGGAAAGGGGAAGGTGAACGTGATCTGGAGGTCCTTGTACATCAGTCTATGAACGTAAGCATGCAGGTACAGCAGGCAGAAGGAAGCGAATGGCATATTGGCCTTTATAACAAGAGGAATTGTATATAGGAGCAAAGATTTCTACAGTTGTACAGAGCCCTAGTGAGATGACACCTGGAGTATTGTGTGCAGTTTTTGTCCCCAAATTTGAGGAAGGACACTCTTGCTATTGAAGGAGTGCAGCGTAGGTTTACAAGGTTAATTCCCAGGATGGCGGGACTGTCATATGCTGAGAGAACAGAGCAGCTGGGTTTGTACACTCTGGAGTTTAGAAGGGTGAGAGGGGATCTCACTGAAACATATATGATTGTTAAGGGCTTGGACACAGTAGAGGCAGGACATTTGTTCCCCATGTTGGGGGAGTCCAACATGGGGAACAAATGTCAGTGGCCACAGTTTAAGAATAAAGAGTAAGCCATTTAGAACGGAGACTTGGAAACACATTTTCTCACAGAGAGTCGTGAGTCTGTGGAATTCTCTGTCTCAGAGGGCGGTGAAGGCAGGTTCTCTGGATGCTTACAAGAGAGAACGAGATAGGGCTCTTAAAAATAGCGGAGTCAGGGGATATGGGGAGAAGGCAGGAACGGGGTACTGATTGGGGATGATCAGCCATGATCACATAGAATGGCGGTGCTGGCTCGGTGGGCCAAATGGCCTACTCCTGCACCTATTTTCTATTGCCTATTGTTTGGTGTTTCTCTAACGGTACAAATGCATGTGAGCAGTTGCTTAACCATCGCTCGCATATGTGTTCGAAGGGCCTATTGGCCTACTCCTGCACCTATTTTCTATGTGTCTAAATCAGGGAGAATAACATTCTCAGGAAATTATATGTGAATGAGGGCACATATATTTTTCTTTAAGTGCCAACGAGTCTCCTGGTTGATGGTATGCAGAGGGCGACTGATTATGTGGGTAACAGAGTTGTAATAAAGATAAATAATTAAGTCCAGCAAATTGCATTTCGGAAGCTAGCTATTTATTCAAAGCAGAGTATCACAAATGCTGTAACCTTTGGATTTATCCCAATGCCACCACCTGGTGAATCTTTGAATAAAGAATAATGAGTGAAATGGTTACGTTGCTGAAGGCATAGACTTAATATTCTAATGGTTAATGGTAAATTGTGTTTTATTCTGACATGTAATCAGGTCATTACATGTTATCGGGGGGAGGGACTCAAATAGAGATAGCAGGTAGACCGTGCATGAGGCAGGAGGCAGAGAAGGGGATGCAGTCAGACGCAACACGTAGGGGGTAAAGAAGAAAAAAATATATAAACAGAGAATAAGAGGTGGTGTGTTTCTTAAATGTGTGAGCAGAGAGATAGAGGGGTGTAAATTGAGGATAGAAGCAATAGGTAGCAAGGTGAAAATTGGCAGGCAGACAAATCCAGGGCAAAAATCAAAAAGGGCCACCTATCAACATAATTGTATAAGGGGTAAGAGCGTTGTAAAAACAAGCCTGAATGCTTTTTGTCTCAATGGGAGGAGCATTCGTAATAAGGTGGATGAGTTGAATGTACAGATAGCTGCTATTAATGATTATGATATAGTTGGGATCACGGAGACGTGGCTCCAGGGTAATCACGGCTGGGAGATGAGCGGCCAGGGATATTCAATATTCAGGAGGGATAGACAGAGAGGAAAATGAGGTGGGGTAGCATTGCTGGTTAGAGAGGAGATTAACGCAATAGAAAGGAAGATCATTAACTTGGAGGATGTGAAATCGATATGGGTAGTGCTGCAAAACAGGAAGGGGCAGAAAACACTAGTGGGTGTTGTGCACAGGCCACCTAACAATAGTAGTGGAGTTGGGGATGGCATCAAACAGGACATTAGAAACGAGTGCAACAAAGATAAAACAGTTATAATGGGTGACTTCAATCTACATATAGATTGGGTGAATCTAATTGGAAGGGATGCTGAGGAAGTGGATTTCTTGGAATGTATGCGGGATAGTTTTCTCAACCAATATGTCGAGGAACCAACGAGAGTGCAGGCTATTCTTGACTGGGTATTGAGTAACGAGGAAGCCTTGTTGTGCGTGGCCCCTTGGGCAAGAGTGACCATGATATGGTTGAGTTCTTCATTAGGATTTAGAGTGAAATTATTAATTCAGAAACTGTCCTGAACTTAAAGAAAGGTAACATTGAGGGTATGAGACGTGAATTGGCCAAGATAGACTGGCAATTGATTCTGGCAGGATATGCAATGGAAGGCATTTAAAGACTGCATGGATGAACTACAACAAGTGTTCATACCAGTATGGCAAAATAATTTATCAGGGAAGGTAGTGCATCCGTGGATAACAAGGGTAATCAGGGATAGTATCAAAGCAAAAGAAGCGTACAAATTAGCCAGAGAAAGCAGCCTACCAGAGGACTGGTAGAAAATCCAACAAGAGTCCAACAGAGGAGGACAAAGGGCTTAATTAGGAAAGGGAAAATGTATTATGAAAGAAAACTGGCAGGAAACATAAAAACTGACTGCAAAAGTTTTTATCGATATGTGAAGCGAAAAAGATTAGTTAAAACAAATGTAGGTCCTTTCAGTCAGAAAGGTGAATTGATCATGTGGAACAAGGACATGGCAGACCAATTGAATACCTACTTTGGTTCTGTCTTCACTAAGTAAGACATAAATAATTTTCCAGAAATAGCAGAGGATCGCGGGACCTATGAGATGGAGGAACTGAGTGAAATCCAGGTTAGCCGGAAAGTTGTGTTAGGTAACTTGAATGGATTAAAGGCCGATAAATCCCCAGGGCCAGATAGGCTGCATCACAGGGTACTAAGGGAAGTAGCCCCAGAAATAGTGGATGCCTCAGTGATAATTTTTCAAAACTCTTTATATTCTGGAGTAGTTCCTGAGGATTGGAGGGTAGCTAATGTAACCCCACATTAAAAAAATGGTTGTAGAGAGAAAACGTGGAATTACAGAGCAGTTAGTCTAACATTGGTAGTGGGGAAACTGCTAGAGTCAGTTGTTAAAGATGGGATAGCAGCGCATTTGGAAATTGGTGAAATCATTGGACAAAGTCAGAATGAATTTACGAAGGGTACATCATGTCTGACGAATCATATTGAATGTTTTTAGGATGTAACTAGTAGAGTGGATAAGGGAGAAGCAGTGGATGTGTTACACCTTACTTTCAGAAGGCTTTCGACAAGGTCCCACACAAGAGATTAGTATATACACGTAAAGCACACGGTATTGGCAGTTCAGTATTGATGTGGATAGAAAACAGGCTGGCAGACAGGAAGGAAAGAGTAGGAGTGAACGGGTCCTTTTCAGGATGACAGGCAGAGACTTGTGTGGTGCCACAAGGCTCAGTGCTGGGACCCCGGCTATTTATAATATATATTAATGATTTGGAGGAGGGAATTAAATGCAACATCTCGAAGCTTGCGGATGACACGAAGCTGGGGGGGCAGTGTTAGCTGTGAGGAGGATGCTATGTGGCTGCAAGGTGACTGTGATAGGCTGGGTGAGTGGGCAAATGCATGGCAGATGCACGATATTGTGGATAAATATCAGGTTATCCACTTTGGTGGCAAAAACAGGAAAGTAGACTATTATTTGAATGGTGACCGATTAGGAAAAGGGGAGATGCAACGAGACCTGGGTGTCATATTACACCAGTCATTGAAAGTAGGCATGCGGGTGCAGCAGGCTGTGAAGAAAGTGATTGGTATGTTGGCATTCATAGCAAAAGGATTTGAGTACAAGAGCAGGGAGGTTCTACTGCAGTTGTACAGGGTCTTGGTGAGGCCACACCTGGAGTATTGCGTACAGTTTTGGTCTCCTAATCTGAGGAAATACATTCTTGCCATAGAGCGAGTATAGAGAAGGTTCACCAGACTGATTCCTGGGATGGCAGGACTTCCATATGAAGAAAGACTGGATAGACGCGGCTTGTACTCGCTGGAATTTACAAGATTGAGGGGGGATCTCATAGAGACTTACAAAATTCTTAAGGGGTTGAACAGGCTAGATGCAGGAAGATTGTTCCCGATGTTGGGGGAATTCCTGGACAAGGGGTCACTGTTTAAGAATAAGGGGAAAGTCTTAAAGGACCGAGATGAGAAAATCATTTTTCACACAGAGAGTGGTTAATCTGTGGAATTCTCTGCCACAGAAGGTACTTGAGGCCAGTTCGTTGGCTATATTTAAAATGGAGTTAGATGTGGCCCTTGTGGCTAAATGGATCAGGGAGATGGAGAAAAGGCAGGTACAGGATACTGAGTTGGATGATCAGCCATGATCATATTGAATGGCGGTGCAGGCTCGAAGGACCGAATGGCGTGCACCTGCACCTATTTTCTATGTTTCTATGTACCAGAATGTAATGAAATATCATTTTATCAATAATAGAAACGTACAGATGCAACCTATATTGTCACCAACACAAGGTTTAATCGTTCGCCATGTGTCCGACACTCACTTGTGCACTTTAAAATTTGACGATTAAATGCATATAAAGTCTTATCTTGGCATTAAAGCCCTGTTGTCCTGGTGGCAGCATCGGGTCTCTGCAGGATGTACCAGCCTCGCCCGGCTTTGCTGTCAGTGTCCTCCACCAATGCTCCGTCGCTATGTGTCGCTGTAGGCAACATCCGACTGTTGCGCTGGGCATTCTTCGTCTCGAGTGGCGCACGACATAGTAAATCCCCATGCCGCTGCAGTGCCACTAGCGGTCCACTCGGCCAATCGTCTCCCGCAAGCCTGCACTCATACTGTACGTGGTTGGCCGTTGCCTGCAGGCGACCACGGAATGTGCAGTGCCTCCGAAAGAGCGAGAGATGAGCGTTTAGCACGTTCAAGGACACAAATCATCACTCAGTCCGACTGACCTTTGCTGGAGATGGTGGGACATGCACGAAATGGTGAGTTCGTTTTTTGACCGTGTGGGAATAATATCTTGGCCGGCTAATTTTTTCGAGTTGACCCGACCCGTATCTCCACTCCAGGCCCCCACAGGCCTCAACCAGCGACTGCGCAAACTCTCCCCTCTCCATCGGTCACCACTGTGCTGGAGCCGTCTCCTCGCGTGAGTTCCAGGCTCAGCACCAGGCCCGCAACCTCCATGATGCAGAACCCACAAGAAGTGGTCTGACCCTGCTGGGTCCTACTGCTCCCCCTTTCTATAGGGAACCACAGTTGTGATGGGTCTTCCCCTTCCCCCTCTTTTAACCAGGTTACCCCAACTAGACCCCACCCATAGAATAGAACTGACGCCCCATTCCTCTCTGAATACTCACCATCCGCCTGCCAGATCTCCACTCGACGTTAGTTCACTCCTCGGCCCTCCTCTGACACCACCCCCACACTTGTGGTATATTCATCACCGCCTGTCCTCCCCCTTTCTGATGTGGAATGGTCTATCTTCAACAGAGGCCTCACCATCGTCCCCTCCGCCCGCACTCGCCTAGTTTCGGGTCCACCAAAATGTAGAGCCTCCTCCTCCGTGCCTTTTCCTACGGGAAGGAATCCTCACCACGCAGCGATGACAGCTTCTCCCGTCTCCACCGCTTCCCCTCCCCCCGGACTCCCCAGAACGGCCTTCTACCGGCTCTAGACCTCTTTTTTCCAACTGCCGGCGTGACATCAACCGTCTCGACATTTCCACTGCCCTTACCTAGTTTAACCTCACCCCATTTGAACGTACAGGCCTCCGCTCACCTTGCAGCAACCGTGACATTATAATAAATCCCGCCGACAAGGCAGGCACCGTGGTTGTCTAGCGCTTTCACGTCTACCGGGCTGAGGCCAGGCGACAACTCTCAGACACCTCCTCCCACTTATCCTTGGACCATCATCCACAGATGAGCACCAGGCCTCAATCTCTAATAAAATATTACTGATTGCATTACGTTTGGCTGTATGTCCTCCACAGCCTCCAATATTATCGTTTCCAAGCCTCGCACAGCCCTAACCTTCTTCCCTAACAAACACAACTGTTCTGGCAGACCCATTGTGTCTGCCTGCTTCTGTCCCACGGATTTCCATGTACCTCGATTAAATAGACAATAGAGAAATAGACAATATGCAATAGGCGCAGGATCAGGCCATTCAGCCCATCAAGCCGGCACCACCATTCAATGTGATCATGGCTGTTCATCCACAATCAGTATCCCGTTCCTGCCTTCTCCCTATATCCTTATGACGTGTTATCTTTCATTGCCGTATCTAGCTCTCTCTTGAAAGTATCCAAAGAACCAGCCTCCACCACCCTCTAAGGCAGATAATTTCACAGACTTACAACTCACTGTGTGAAAAAATGTTTCCTCATCTCCGTTCTAAATGGCTTACCCCTTATTCTTAAATCGTAGCCTCTGGTTCTGGACTCCCCCAATATCGGCAACATGTTTACTGCCTCTAGCGTGTCCAAACCATCAATGATCTTATGTGTTTCAAGAAGAGCCGCTCTCATCCTTCTAAAGTCCACAGACGGAATCATAGAAACATGGAAACAAAAAAAATAGGTGCAGGAGTAGGAAATTCGACCCTTCGAGCCAGCACCGCCATTCAATATGATCATTGTTGATCATCCATCTCAGTATCCTGTACCCGCCATCTCCCCATAACCCCTGATCACTTTAGCCACAAGGGCCACATCTAACTCCTCTTGAACATACCCAATGAAATGGCCTCAACTACCACTCTCTGTGGGGAAAATGTGTTTAATATAATAATAATAATAATAATAATAATAATAATAATAATAATAATAATAATAATAATAATGATAACTTTATTACGGACTTTATTACGGTCCAGACAAGGGGCAACATTACATCAAAAAATGCATTGCATATCAAATATCATAAATAAATATAACATCATGGTGAATCACATAAAAACATCATAATTTATATATTTAAAAAAAAACCACAATACTTAAGTTAAAAATCCAGAGTAAAAAATGATCACTATCGTATAACGAGACAACGATAGTGTCTCCACAACTGGGATTCGTAGCGTGTAGTGCTAACCCTTATGTTTGTCAAGGCCACAATAAGCACATTTTCAGAGTCATTTATCCTGCAAATGAATTTATACATGTGGTGTCTTAGAATAGCTTCCAAAGTACTGACTCCTGCAGCCACAAACATATTACTGGCACTACACCATCTTGGTTGCCTTAGCAGTGTTCTCATGGCATCGTTATATGCAACCTTTAGTCTCTGCATACTTGTCTTTAAATAGTTCGACCACAGGTGCGCAGTGTAGAGGGGTTTGCAGTATGATCTAAATAGCGACATCTTCACCACATCTGCACACGCACCAAATTTACGCAAGATGAATTTCGCCTGTATATACAGCATGCGCCGTTGCCTATAAATATCCTCATCATCTGTCATTTGTTCTGTAATAATATGCCCTAGATATTTTATCTTATTACAGACACTAAGATTGTTGTCAGACAATTTAAAATCAGGTTATTTTAGGCTTTTATCCTCTTTAGTTCTATAGACCATAATAACACTCTTACTAGCATTATATTTAATGTCATGTTCCAAACCATACACGGAACATGCAGTAAGGAGCTGCTGGAGACCAGCGCTAGATGGACTAAAGACCACAAGATCATTTGCATACATAATATGGTTCACTAAAATATTACCAATCACGCACCCAGTGTTACAGGATTTCAATTGTTTAGACAGATCATCAATATATAGATTAAAAAGGACTGGGCACAAAATTCCCCCTTGTCTAATACCATTACTAACCCCAAATGGGGCTGAGACCCTATTGCCCCATTTTATTTGCATAGTCTGATGGGCATACCAGTAGGCCAGTATTCTCACAATGTATTTAGGCACCCCTCTTTGACGCTTTTTACCAATCGTTTCTCATCCCGGTCCTAAAATACTTCCCCTTATCCTCAAACTGTGACCCCTTGTTCTGGACTTCCACAACATCGGGAACAATCTTCCTGCATCTCGCCTGTCCACCCCTAAATAATGTCGTAAGTTTCTATAAGATCCCCCCTCAATCTTCTAAATTCTAGCGAGTACAAACTAAGTCTATCCAGTCTTTCTTCATATTAAAATCCCGCCATCCCAGGAATCAGTCTGGTGAACATTCTCTGTACTCCCTCTATGGCAAGAATGATTTCCCTCAGATTAGGAGACCACAACTGTACACATTACACCAGGTGTTGTCTCACCAAGGCCCTGTACAACTACAGTATAACCAACCTGCTCCTATACGCAAACCCTTTGGCTTTGAATGCTAACATACCATTCGCTTTCTTCACTGCCTGCTGCACCTGCATGACTTCTTTCAATGACTGGTGTACCATGACCGTCAGGTCTCGTTGCATCTCCCCTTTTCCTAATCGGCCACATTCAGATAATAGTCTACTTTCCTGTTCATGCCACCAAAGTGGATAACCTCACATTTGTCCACATTATACTGCATCTGCCATGCATTTGCCCACTCACCAAACCTGTCCAAGTCACCTTGCAGCCTCCTAGTATCCTCCTCACAGTTATCACTGCCCCCAGCCTCGTGTCATCCGCAAACTTGGAGATGTTGCATTCAGTTCCCTTGTCCAAATCATTAATATATATTGTAAATAGCTGGGGTCCTAGCACTGAGCTTTGCCGTACCCCACTAGTCACTGCCTGTCATTCTGAAAAGGACCCATTTTACTTCTACTAGTGAGTGACTACGTGAAGAAGGCCCGCCTGGCGCTAGAACGGCATTACGTCGACGCTGACGGCAGAAGCAAGAGCTGCAGAGCGCAGTTCCTCGCAGCGGCCGGAACGGACCCGCAGGTAAGTAGCAAAGAAAGTGGGGACGTTCTAAAAAAGACGTTACGCTGGTAAAACCAGCAAAAGAGAAAGTAAAAGTAAAAATCAGAGTCACGCTGGCGTAATGATTGAGCCAGATAATAAAAAAATAAAAAATAAAATGGAGAAGTCTCAAAAGAAAATTTTGCGGGTAAAAAGATCGTCCCGGGGTGAAGCTAAAGAGTCGGGACAAGAGCTTAGTGCGGATCCGGTTCCGATACCGGTGGCCGCTGATTCACCCATTAGTGAGACTATAATTTCTCCAGAGATGCAAACCACGGAGGAAAATGTTCCAAGAAAAAGTAAAAGGAAATCCGTGAGGCCCGTGGTTTCTGATAATGACTCTGATAATGAAAGTCCTCCGGATAATAAAGCTATATGGCTTAAAATGGAACATATGGAGAAAGTACTCCAAAATATAATGAGACAAGGGTCACAGTACCCAGACGTTTCCCAAAATGACCCTGAGAGGTTTGAATATAATGAATCGTGCGTTCGGGCCCTTTTGGCAAATTGGATTGCCTGCTTCGGGGCTCCCCTGGATATCACTTCGGCCAAGGTTAATTCCCAGGATGGCGGGACTACAAAGTTAATTCCCGGGATGGCTTGACTGTCATATGCTGAGAGAATGGAGCAGCTGTTCTTGTACACTCTGGAGTTTGGAAGGTTGAGAGGGGATTGCATTGAAACATATAAGATTGTTAAGGGCTTGGACACGCTCGAGGCAGGAAACATGTTCCCGATGTTGGGGGAGTCCAGAACCAGGGGCCACAGTTTAAAAATAAGGTGTAAGCAATTTAGAACCAAGACGTGGAAACACTTTTTCTCACAGAGATTGGTGAGTGTTGAAATCGTTCCCTCAGTGGAGGCAGGTTCTCTCGATGCTTTTGAGAGAGCTAGATAGGGCTCTTCAAAATACCGGAGTCAGGGGATATGGGGAGAAGGCAGGAACGGGGTACTGATTGGGGATGATCAGCCATGATCACATTGAATTGAGTGTTGGCTCGAAGGGCCAAATGTCCTACTCCTGCATCTATTGTCTATTGTCTATTGTCGGACAGGGGCGCCCAGTTCACATCCGAGCTGCATCCGCGATGGCCCGTCTGCTGGGAATGCAGCTCCACCATTGGACAGCATACCACCGCGAATGGGTTGGTGGAGCGGTTCCACCGCCGTCTCAAGACCGCGCAGAAAAATCGCCTTACGGGCGCGGAGTGGATGGATGAGCTGCCACGGGTGTTGTTGAGGATTCGGACTGCCCTTAAGGAGGATTTGGCATCATCCTCGGCGCGGTCGGTGTATGGCGCTCCACTCACCATCCCGCGAGAGTTCATTCCGGCCGCTGATGGCTCCTGTCCTCCGTCCTCCGTGCTGCTGCGCTTGCGGGAGGGGGTCGGCGTCCTGTCTCCCGTTACGACTTCTCGGCATGGCATGTGCCACGGGGCGGACTGCCCTTTCGTCTTTCTGCACCGCGACGCCCACAGGTCGCCTTTGCAACGGCCCTATGAAGGTCCCTTTCGGGTTCTGCGGCACGGAACAACAACATTTGTACTGGGCATGGAGTGACCGCAAGAGACTGTGTCCGTGACGCGACATAAGCCAATAGACAATAGGCAATAGGTGCAGGAGCAGGAGATTCGGCCCTTCGAGCTACCACTGCCATTCAATGTGATCATGGCTGATCATCCCCAATCAGTCGCCTACTTCCTCCCCATATCCCCTGACTCTTGCGTGTCCAAACCCTTATAATCCTATGTGTTTCAATCAGATCCCCTGGCATCCTGCTAAACTCCAAAGTAGACAAGCCCAGCTGCTCCATTCTCTCAGCATATGACAGGCCCGCCATCCCGGGAATTAACATTGTAAACCTACGCTGCACTCCCTCAATAGCAAGAATGTCCTTCCTCAAATTAGGGACCAAAACTGCACACAATGCTCCAGGTGTGGTCTCACTAGGGCCCTGTACGACTGCAGAAGGACATATTTTCTCCTATACTCAACTCCTCTTGTTATGAAAGCCACAAGACTTTGGCTTTCTTCATTGCCTGCTGTACTTACATGCTTACTTTCTTTGACAGATGCTACACCGCCATCAAGGATGTCTATCGCTCCATCCCTCGCCCTCATTTCGGTAAATCCGACCATACCGCGGTGCTGCATCTTCCTGCTGTCAGGCAGCAATTGAAGAGCGCTCCTCCAGAGGTGAGGACAGTACAGAACTGGTCGGGGGGGAGAGGGGTGCAGAGGAACAACTCCAGGACTGTTTGGAGTCTGTAGACTGGGCAATGTTCGGGGACTCGGCAACTGACCTGAATGAATACGCTACAGTCGCTACAGTCTTCAGAAAGAAATGTGTGGACGACTGCATCCCAATAAAAACCTTCTCAATCTTGTTTCACAACCAGAAGCCTTGGATGAACCATGAGATCTGGATTCTTCTGCAGACCAGATCCAGGGCATTCAGGTCTCGTGATATTGAGGTCTACAAGAAGTCCAGATACGATCTTGGTACCATGAAAAAGGCCAAAAGGGACTTCTGCTCCAAGCTGGAGGATAAGTAGGATGTTTGGCAGCTGTGGCAGGGCCTGAATGCAATCACCTCCTACAAGACGAAATCAGGAGGCAGCTCAAATGTCAGCGAAGCATCGCTCCCTGACGAGCTCAATGGGTCAATCAAATCTCATGCTTTGATAGGGAGAATACTGATGTGCCTTCCCGAACCCCCATTCGCCGTGATAGTATTTCAGTCGCACTCACAGAGGCTGATGTCAGAAGATCCTTCAGAGGGGTGAACCCTCGGAAAGCGCCTGGACCTGATGGTATACCTGGGCGTGTTTTGAAAACCTGTGCGGACCAATTGGCTGGGGTTTTTACGAACATTTTCAACCTCTCAATTCTGAAGTCTGAGGTTCCCATCTGCTTTAAAAGGGCATCAATAATACCGGTGCCCAAGAAGTGCAAGATGACATGCCTCAATGACTATCAAACAGTGGCACTAACGTCCGTGGTGACGAAGTGCTTTGAGAGGCAGATCATGGCGCAAATCAACTCCTACCTCGACAAAATCCTGGACCCACTGCAGTTCGCTTACCGCCACAAATGATCAATGATGGATGCGATCTCACTGGCTCTCCACTCCGCTCCGGACCACTTGGACAACAAAAATGCATACGTCAGGCTGCTTTCATTGACTACAAATCGGCATTTAATACTATCATCCCCTCCAAGCTGGTTACCAAGGTCTCAGATCTGGGTCTATGCTAATCCCTCTGCGATTGGATCCTTGAATTTCTCATTCACAGACCAGTCTGTCCGTATTGGTAAAAATGTGTCTTCCTCGATAACAATCAGCATGGGAGCACCTCATGGCTTCGTGCTCAGCCCCCTGCTGTACTCACTCTATACTCATGAGTGTATACTCATGCTTAGCCGGACATAATGCGCACTCCATCATCAAGTTCGCCGACGACACCACTGTTGTGGGACCTATCACTGATGGGGACGAGTCAGAGTAGAGAAGTGAGATCGACCAATTAACCAAATAGTGCCAGCACAATAACCTGGCTCTCAACACCAGCAAAACCAAGGAACTGATTGTGGACTTCGGAAGGGGTAGAATGGTGTCCCACCGTCCCGTTTATATCACCGGGTCGATGGTGGAAAGGGACAAAAGCTTCCAATTCCTGGGTGTGCATATTTCCGAAGATCTCTTCTGGTCCCAGAACACTGATGCAATTATAAAGAAAGCACCTCAGCACCTCTACTTCCTGAAAAGATTGCAGAGAGTCGGCATGTCAAGGGGGACTATCGAACTTCTACAGGTGCACAGTAGAGAGCATGCTACCGGATGCATCGTGGCTTGGTATGGCAACTTGAGCATCCAGGAGCAGTAAAGGCTCCAAAATGCTGTAACCACTGCGCAGTCCATCATCGGCTCTGACCTCCCTACCATCCAGGGGATCTATCGCAGTCGCTGCCTCAAAAAGGCTGGTAGCATCATGAAGGACCCACACCATCCTGGCCACACACTCATCTCTCCGCTGCCATCAGGTGGAATGTACAGGAGCCTGACACTTACAGCATCCAGATTCATGAACAGCTTCTTCCTCACAGCCATCAGACTATAAAACACAACCAAACAAACTATGAGCTATAACGGCCTATTGCACTTTTATCTGTTTACTGATGTGTGTGTATATATATACACACACATATATTTATACACACACGCACACACACACACACACACACACATACACACACACACGTATATATATATATATATATATATATTCTATGGCATATGGACACACTGATCTGAACTACAATATTGCGTTGTGCAGTAGCAATGCAAAAATGCATTGTCCTATCTGCGACACATGACAATAAACTCTCCTGACTTTACTTGATGTATATCGTAATTAGCTGTGATCCCAGCAACGAGCATTGCGGTACCTCACTAGTCACTGCCTGACATTCTGAAAGGAACTGGTTAATCCCTACAGTTCGTCACCTGACTGGCAACCAATTTTCTATCCGTGTCCGCACTCTACACCCAATACCCTGTGATCTAATTTTGCCCACTAATCTTCCATGTGGGACCTTATCAATACTTTTTGGATTTGGCCCATTTGGACTTGAGCGAGCCGGTTCGGGTGGCCCAGCCTCCTCGTCGCAGGTGGCCGCCGTCGCGGGATCCTGTAAGTTGTTCTGAGCGGGTCAAGGACTCTGTTCGGGTGGATGTGTTTACGCTGTCAGGTCGCCTTGTTCGGCGTCACGTCCGTTTCAGTGCTCCGGTTCTGGATGGGGTCATGTTGCGTCACCTGTTGGCTAGCGAACCTTCGGCTCAGGAAAGAGGAGTTGAGCATCTCGGAGTTGGAGGCATTTGATCATTGGGATCTGTCCTGGGGTACTTAAGGTATGTAACGCCCGGTCACGGGGTTGGAGTTGGAAACATCACGGTGACAGGAATAAAAACACATTTCATTTTCATAACTCTGTTGTCGACTCATTCTTGGCTGACAATAGACAATAGACAATAGGTGCAGGAGTAGGCCAGCCAGCACCGCCATTCAATGTGATCATGGCTGATCATCCCCAATCAGTACCCCGTTCCTGCCTTCTCCCCATATCCCCTGACTCCGCTGTCTTTAAGAGCCCTATCTAGCTCTCTCTTGAAAGCATCCAGAGAACCTGCCTCCGCCACCCTCTGAGGCATGGAATTCCACAGACTCAAAAATCTCTATGAGAAGAAGTGTCTCCTCGTCTCCGTCCTAAATGGTTTACCCCTTATTCTTAAACTGTGGCCACTGGTTCTGGATTCACCAACATCGGGAACATGTTTCCTGCCTCCTGTGTGTCCAAACCCTTAACAATCTTATATGTTTCAATAAGATCCCCTCTCATCCTTCTAAACTCCAGAGTATACAAGCCCAGCCGCACCATTCAGCATATGGCAGTCTTGCCATCCTGGGAGTTACAAGGTTAATTCCCTACGCTGCACTACCTCAATAGCAATAATGTTCTTCCTCAAATTAGGGAACCAAAACTGCACACAATACTCCAGGTGTGGTCTCACTAGGGCTCTGTACAACTGCAGAACGACCTCATTACACCTATAGTCCTCTTCTTATGAACGGCAACATGCCATTCGTGTTCTTCACTGCCTGCTGTACCTGCATGCTTGCTTTCATAGACTGATGAACAAGGACCCCCAGATCCCGTTGTACTTCCCCTTTTCCCAAATTGACGCCTTTCAGATAGTAATCTGCCTTCCTGTTTTTGATACCAAAGTGGATAACCTCACATTTATCCACATTAAACTTAATCTGCCATGCATCTGCCCACTCTCCAAACCTGTCCAAGTTGGACAGATGGGCATTATGGGCAGAACTAATGTAGTTGTACCGATGGAGTGACACTCTGTGTGGCAATACTGATGGACAGACGCACTGTGGGATAGTACTGATTGAGTAACACACTATGATGTCGTACTGATTGAATGACACACTGAGGAGTAGTTCTCATGGACTGACACACTGTCTGGTGGGACTAATGGAGAGACAGACGATGGGACAGTACTGATGGTGTGGAACACTGTGTGATGGTACTGATGGAGCGACACACTGTGGAATAGTAGGGAGCGGAAGAGTCAGATTGTCCCATCCCACCATCTGTCCAAACCAGTTACATAATTCCATACAACGCCTCCACGGGGTCTATATTCCGCAGAGATGCGAAGAGTACTTGTGAATGGACACAAAATGCTGGAGTACGGGACAGGCAGCGATTCTGGAGAGAAGGAATGGGTGACGTTTAGGGTTGAGACCGTTCTTCAGATGAATCTGAACTCTCCTCGGTTAGAGTACTTATGATTGTCTGAAAAACCCAGAGTGCTGGAGGAACTCAGCGGGCTATGGGGCATCTGTGGAACTGTTGTTTCGGGCCAGGGTTATTCTTCAATAGGAAGATGTTTGGGAGGAACATTAGGGAGGAAAGACTGTATAGACTCGGCTTGTACTCGCTAGAATTTAGAAGATTGAGGAGGGATCTTATAGAAACCTACAAAATTCTTAAGGGGTTGGACAGGCTAGATGCAGGAAAATTGTTCCCGATGTTGAGGAGGTCCAGAACAAGGGGGTCACAGTTTAAGGATAAGGGGGAATTCCTTTACGACCGAGATGAGGAAAACAAATATTCACACAGAGAGTGAGTCTGTGGAATTCTCTGCCATAGAAGGCAGTTGAGGCCAGTTAATTGGCTATATTTAAGAGGGAGTTAGATGTCGCTCTTGTGGCTAAAGGGATCAGAGGGTATGGAGAGAAGGCAGTTACAGGATAGTGAGTTGAATGATCAGCCATGATCATATTGAATGGCTGTGCAGGCATGAAAGGCCGAATGGCTTACTCTTGCGCCTATTTTCTATGTTTCTATGTTGTTATCTTTGCAAAACGCTAAATGATTCCGGGAAAGAAAGAAAGAAAGAAAGAAAGAAGGAAAGAGCGAGCAAAAGAGCGAGAAAGATAAATAGAAAGAGAAAGAGACAGAGAAAGAGAAAGAGAATGAGAAAGACAGAGAGAGAGCAAGAGAGCGAGAGCGAGAGAGAGAGAGAGAGAGAGAGAGAGAGAGAGAGAGAGAGAGAGAGAGAGAGAGAGAGAGAGAGAGAGAGATTGCAGGCATGGTAGACCAAAACTAAAATAAATCCACTCTATGATGTAAAAGCAAGCTTGAAGGCTTTGTGTCTCAATGCAAGGAGCATTCGTAATAAGGTGGATGAGTTGAATGCGCAGATAGTTATTAATGAACATGTTATAGTTGGGGTCACGGCGACATGGCTCCAGGGTGACCAAGGCTGGGAGCTGAACATCCAGGGATATTCAATATTCAGGAGGGATAGACAGAAAGGAGAAGGAGGAGGAGTGTTGCCTCTCTCTAACCGGAGATTAAGGCAAGAGAAAGGAAGGACATTAGCCTGGAGGATGTGGATTCGATATGGGTAGAGCTGCGAAATACTAAGGGACAGAAAACGCTAGTGGGAGTTGTGTACAAGCCACCTAATACTAGTAGTAGATTTGGGGATGCCATCAAACAGCAAATTAGAAATGCGTGCAACAAAGGTAAAACAGTTATAATGGGTGACTTCAATCTACATATAGATTGTGTGAATCAAATTGGCAGGGGTGCTGAGGAAGAGGATTTCTTGGAATGTATGCGGGATAGTTTTCTAAACCAACATGTAAAGGAACCAACGAGAGAGCAGGCTATTCTAGACTGGGTATTGTGTAATGAGGAAGGGTTAGTTAGCAGTCTTGTTGTGCGTGGCTTGGGGAAGAGTGACCATAATATGGTTGAGTTCTTCATTAGGATGGAGAGTGACATTGTTAATTCAGAAACAAGGGTTCTGAACTTCTTTAAGTTCAAAGTTAATTGCAACTTTGGGGGTACGAGACGTGAATTGGCCAAGATAGACTGGCAAGTGATTCTTAAAGGGTTGACGGCGGATGTGCAATTGAAGGCATTTAAAGACTGCATCAATTAATACAACAATTGTTCATCCCAGTTTGGCAAAATAATAAATCAGGGAAGGTAGTGCATCCGTGGATAACAAGGGAAATCAGGGATAGTATCAAAACAAAAGATGAAGCATACAAAATCGCCAGAAAAAGCAGCCTCCCAGAGGACTGGGAGAAATTCAGAGTCTGGCAGAGGAGGACAAAGAGCTTAATTAGGAAAGGGAAAATTGATTATGAAAGAAAACTGGCAGGGAACATAAAAACTGGCTGCAAATGTTTTGATAAATATGTGAAGAGAAAAAGGTTAGTTAAAATAAAAGTAGGTCCCTTGCAATCAGAAACTGGTGAATTTATCATGGGCAACAAGGACATGGCAGACCAATTGAATAACTACTTTGGTTCTGTCTTCACTAAGGAAGACATAAATAATCTGCCGATAATAGCAGTGGACCGGGGTTCAAATGAGATGGAGGAACTGAGTGAAATCCAGGTTAGTCGGGAAATGGTGTTTGGTAAATAGAATGGATTAAAGGCCGATAAATCCCCAGGGCCAGATAGGCTGCATCCCAGATTTCTTAAGGAAGTAGCGCCAGATATAGTGGATGTATTAGTGATAATTTTTCAAGACTCTTTAGATTCTGGAGTAGTTCCTGAGGATTGGAGGGTAGCTAAAGAAACCCCACTTTTTTAAAAGGGAGGGAGAGAGAAAACGGGGAATTACAGACCAGTTAGTCTTACATCGGTAGTGGGGAAACTGCAAGTCAGTTATTAAAGATGGGATGGTGCACATTAGGAAAGTATTGAAATTATTGGACAAAGTCAGCAAGGATTTATGAAAGGTAAATCATATCTGACGAATCTTATAGAATTTTTCGAGGATGTAACTAGTAGAGTGGATAAGGGAGAACCAGTGAACGTGTTATATCTGCACTTTAAAGAGGGCTTTCGACAAGGTCCCACATAAGAGATTAGTATACAAACTTAAAGCACACGGTATTGGCGGTTCAGTATATATGTGGATAGAGAACTGGCTGGCAGACAGGATGCAATGAGTAGGAGTAACCCGGTCCTTTTCAGAATGGCAGGCAATGACTAGTGGGGTACCGCAAGGCTCAGTGCCGGGATCCCAGCTATTTACAATATATGTGGATGATCAGGATGAGGGAATTAAATGCAACATCTCGGGAGTTTGCGGATGACACGAAGCTGGGGGGCAGTGTTAGCTGTGAGGAGGATGCTAGGAGGCTGCAAGGTGACTTGGATCGGTTGGGTGAGTGGGAAAATGCGTGGCAGATGCAGTATAATGTGGATAAATGTGAGGTTATCCTCTTTGGTGGAAAAAACAGGAAAGTAGACAATTAGCTGAATGGTGGCCGATTAGGAAAAGTGGATTTGCAACGAGTCCTGAGTGTCATGGTACACCAGTCATTGAAAGTAAGCATGCAGATGCAGCAGGTATGTTAGCATTCATAGCAAAAGGATTTGAGTATAAGAGCAGGAAGTTTCTACTGCAGCTGTACAGGGTCTTGGTGAGGCCACACCTGGAGTATTGCGTACAGTTTTGGTCTCCTTATCTGAGGAAAGACATTATTGCCTTAGAGGCAGTACAGAGAAGGTTCACCAGACGGATTCCTGGGATCACAGGACTTTCATATGAAGAAAGACTGGATGGACTTGGCTTGTACTCGCTAGAATTTAGAAGCTTGAAGGGGGATCTTATAGAGACTTACACAATTCTTAAGGGGTTAGACAAGGCTAGATGCAGGAAGAATGTTCCCGATGTTGGGGAAGTCCAGAACAAGGGGCCCCAGTTTAAGGATAAGGGGGAAGTCCTTTAGGACCGAGATAAGAAAATCATTTTTCACACAGAGAGTGGTGAATCTGTGGAATTCTCTGCCACAGAAGGTAGTTGAGGCCAGTTCATTGGCTATATTTAAGAGGAAGTTAAATGTGACCCTTGTTAAAGGGATCAGGGGGTATGGAGGGAAGGCAGGTATAGGATACTGAGTTGGATGATCAGCCATATCATATTGAATGGTGGCGCATGCTCGAAGTGCTGAATAGCACTCCTGCACCTATTTTCTATGCTTCTATGTTTCTATGATTTTTGGCAATCTAAAAGCGGCGAAGGAAAACTTTAAAAAATCTCCTCTAACCAGTGATGTGATGTGATGGACGTGGGGTCTGGACCTATCATGACAAATCATGTCCCTGGTGACGTCATGTCCGCTATTTTGGCTTTTCGGCGTCGCGTCCGTTCGGTTATTGGGCTTTTCAGTGTCTTATCCGTTCGGTTATTTGGCTTTTAGGCGTGGTGAGGGAGAGGGAGCGGAGAAAGAGGGAGCGCAGAGAGAGGGGCAGTCAGTGAGGGGGCAATAACGTGACGATAGATAGGTGTAGAGAGAGAGGGAAGAGAAGATAGAGGGGAGAGAGGGAGAGAGAGAGGGGACAGAGAGGGTGGGAAAGAGTGGAAGATAGAGTGCGGTAAGAGAGAGCGGGTGACAGAGAGGGTGGAAGAGAGGGGGAGGGGAGATAGGGGCGGGAGAGGAGAGAGAGAGAGCGAGAGGGAGAGAGAGGGTGGACACAGAGGGGAGCGAGAGATGGTGAGAGAGGGCGGGTGAGATATAGAGAGAGGAGAATGAGAGAGAGGGAGAAAATGGGTGGGGAGAAGAGAGGTGAGAGAGTAAGAGAGGGGGAGTGAGAGCGAGAGAGAGAGAAGAGATAAAGTGACGAGAGAGAGAAAGGGGAGAGCGAGAAAGGGGTTAGAGAAATGGGAAAGAGAAAATGAGATGAGAGAGCGGAGAGTGAGAGAGAGGGCGGTAGAGGGAGAGGGTAGAGAGGGAGGGGTGGAGAGAGAGCGGAGAGTATGTGAGGGTGTAGAGAGTGAGTGGGTGGAGAGTAGAGAGAGGGGGAGAGCGAGAGGAAGAGAGAGAGGGGATAGAGAGGGGGAGATAGATAGGGGAGTAGAGAGGGGAGAGAGAGGGGGGGAGAGAGGCGGGAGAGAGAGCGGGAGAGAGAGTGGGGAGTGGGTGGACGGGGAGAGAGAGGCGAGAGAAGGGGAGGATTAAACGGAGAGACAGAGGGCGTGAGAGATGGGGTGAGAGGTGGAGAGAGGGGGGAGGGAGAGATAGGGGAGAGGGTGGGGTGATTTAGGGCGGGGTCCGATGTGCGTCGATAAGGCCACTATATAAACCGACTTGTTAGATAGACTTGCCATTAATCTACGAGCTGCTTTACGTCTGTGCCAAACAGCATTAAGTCATAAATAGCGTACGTATAGCACAATATAGCACGACATCCCCCTATACACAGTGGTGAGTGTACAGAACAAGCTGCCAGAGGCGTGTACTAATCCTACGTTTAAGAAACATTTAGACGGGTACATGGATCGGACAGGTTGAGAAGGATGTTTGCCAAACACGGGCTAGTGGGATTGGGATAGAAGGGGCATGTTGAATTCGAGTTGGGCTGTAGGTTTATCCGTGTTGCATGACTGCATGACTATGGCTCCACGAGATGGGACAGTGGACCCTGCGGTAAGGGCACACCAGACGGACCGTTCGCTAGTGGGAGATTGGATGACCATTCTGTGGATCGTTATACAAGACGGACCACGTTCAACAGGGGAATCTGAGCCACGAGACAGACGGGACCACGGGTCCCAGGGTGGAGTTTATCCCAGACCTGTCACCACTGCGGAGGAAGATGGGTCAATTTTTCGCGGTGTGTAGTTGATCCCAGGCTGGTCCACACAGCGGAGAAAGATTATTGGTGCAGGGCGGAGTTTACCACAGACAAGTCCACACTGCGGAAGGAGACGGGACGATTGGTCCCAGGGTGGAGTTTACCCCAAAACCCACTGCAGATGGACGTGGGATGATTAGTCCCAGGGCCGACTTTATCCCAGTCTGGTCCGCACTGCTGAGGGAGATGGTTCCAGGGTGGAGTTTACCCCTAGACCGGTTCCCACTATGGAGGGAGACAGGACGATTGCAATACCATACAATACACTACTTTACAATACAATACAATAATACTTTAATAGCCAGGTATGTTTTGCAACGGACGAGGAGTTTCATTTGCCAAGTCAATCATGCAGATAAAATACAACGAAACACACACAAAATATATGTTAACATCAATATCCACCACAGTCACTCCTCCACATGCCTCACTGTGATGGGAGGCGAAAAAAAAGTTATATCTCCTCCCTTTTTTCTCTCCCGCGGTCGGGGGCCTCAAGCCTTCCTTTGACGGGACGATCTTGGCTCCCGTAGCCGGCGGCGGGCCTCCTCGTCGGGGCGATCAAGCTCCCGCAATGGGGTGATCTCACCTCGCCGTGCGATTGTTCCAATCGGACCACATGTCGGTGCTGGTCAAATCTTCGTTGAAGCTCCCGACATCTACGGCCTCTCCCGAGACTGCGAGCTCTAGATGGTAAAGTCCGCATGCCGGGGTTGGAGTGATCCCAGCAAGGGATCAGTTCCGATGTTGAGTTCACGCCCCGCGGTGGGGCTGAAAGTCAATCCGAGCGGACCTCCAGCTCCATCGATGTTAGGCCGCAGAGCGACCGGAGATATGATCCGGAAAACAATCGCATCTCCAGCAGGGTAAGAGATTAAAACAAATATTTCCCCCGACTCCATCCCCCCCCCCCCCCCCCCCCCCCCCCCCACATGGAACAAATCAGAGAACATTTACACAAACATTAAAAACACAGTAAAAAATAACTGTAAACGTAAACAAAGCCAATAGGCGGGGCTTCCAAACATGTGGCACTATAGTTCACCTTAGGCCGGTCCCCACTGCTGAGACAGATGATTGGTCCCTGGGTGGAGTTTACCCCAGAGCGGTCCCCACAGCTAGAGAGATGATTGGTCCCAGGGTGGCGTTTATCCCAGACTGCGGAGGGAGTCGGGGCGATTGCGAAAACGGGACAGACCTCGCTGTGACGGGCTGTAGGTCCCTGAGCGAGGCCGTCGATGGGATCATCCGCGCGGGACTGACGCTTCGAAGATCCGGCGGTAAATGTCAGGAGCCGGAGACCGTAGCAGAGAGGCTGTGGCCGTCTCTGGAATGCGCTCAGGGCGCGGATATATTAATAAGGCGAAGCACAGAGGTTAGCGGACATTTCACTGCGCTTTTCACCTGCTCCCTGAATTTGGACTGGGTCGCCGCGTAAATAAATGTGTTCGTGCAGCAGCTGAGATTCCTCAGCAAATACCCAACGTTGTTAAAGATCCATTCAGAATCACTCCGATCATTTCCAATTCCTGTGATCTGATAATAGACAAAGAATACAACCACCGTCAGCCACAGGAGGATGAAGCTGCCGGAGATCGTGACAAGTAAAACCACGGACCTCCTCCTGCTTTCCATCTCCGGGTCACTGCGATTCTCCCCCTTGCTCTCACCCCTCAGCCCCATACGTACCCGACTGGCCACTAAAATGTGCCGGACTGTCAGAGCGTTGAGCAACAGGATTACAGCGAAAGGGAGGAGCGGAATTAAAACCGTGTCGAACCAATCAAATATTACCCACCCGCTGTCAGTAAAATATTTGTCCATCGTGCCGCAGCCCCACGTGACATTGGCTATGATTGTGCCGGGTTCCTTTGTGAAGTAGCGGGGAACGTTTTTCAGACATAGCAGAATGCCGGCCGTTGAGAGAACCGCAGCTGCAGTTTTCCCGGTGCAATATATGGTTTTCAGCTTCTGGCAACATATGGCGACAAACCGATCGAAGGTAAAAGTGACGGTGAACCAGACAGAACAGTCTGTAGCTGCAAACCTCAGTACAAAGATAACACTGCAAACAGGATAGATGGTCAGGAAACTCCAATAAAAGTAATGATATCGGATCCAATACAAAATTACCTCGATGATAAGGACCAGTAGATCGGCCGCTGCCATGGCCACCAGGTAGCGAGTGGTGCAGGTGCTGAGGCCGCACTTTCCCCGGGACAGGATCACAATCGCCGCTAAATTCACTGCGGAAAGAGGAGGAAACGGACACTGGGCATTTACTGAACACGGTCTCTGGGGCCGAACACCGGCTCGACTTTCAGCTAAAGATCAGCAGTATTGGAGTCGGTGCGCGGCGGCAAGTTAACAATGTCAGAGCCGGCTCCGACTGTGCCCGACCTGACTGCTTCAGGGGAGAGAGATACGGCGACGGGCGGGGTAAAGGACGAGGAAGGAACGAGCAGCCACCCGTTACAATACACGGGATGGTCCTTTCCATCGTTCACCCTGCTCACAGTCTCTGATGGGGCCGCTTTCACACTCTTAACCGTGGCCGGCCGCGTTTAATCAGAGCTCTGGGAACTCTGATGGGGAAGAGCAGGGTTCTAGGGGAAAGGAAGGGACAATCCGGCAGAACCGGCAGCAGAGTGAGTCCCTTAATGGATTAACTACATAGTGAGTTCAGTTCGGTAACAACACATGCCGGAAGATCCGCGTCCGCTGGTTTTGTAGATCGATCCCATTGTTGAGCAACAGGCGGTGGACTCCGACTGAGACAGGCTCCACAGTGAGACGTGTCCACAGCAGGTGGGGGGGGGGGGGGGTCCCTCTGATCAATAACTCAGACATAGTGAAATCCCTCCCAGTCACACCGTCCCGGAGAGCTGCCTGTCCCGAGCACTGGGACATCTCTGGGCAAGTCCCACTGAAGGCAAAAATAGCATTTTAGTAGGAACCGGCAGTGAGAGAAAAAGAGGGGTTCACTTCTCTGAAAATAAGAAAAATCACAGCGTTAATTCAATAATATTAACTGAGAATATTGATATTCTTCACAAATTCTTGTACAAGGATCATCAGTTGGTAAGTTTGCAACATGATCAGAATCAGGTCAACACCGGTTAACACAAGCAGTCATAATTGTTCCGTTCACTTACCAGGGACTCCAATGACAGCAATGATCACGTACAAGATTTTCTCCACACGCAAATATTCCAAAAATATTCCCCCCATTTTCTCTGCCCAGCGACGTGTCCTCGTGAGCTACCAGTAATCTCTGGGAAAGAAATGCTGGGGCAAAACATTCCTGGAGATTTTATATAAGTTTCCGTCTCCACCGGGACAGTGAAGTTTCAACACAGTTTAAAAATAGAGATTTTGAAATGATTCGCAACCAGATGACATCAGCCAAGTGAAACAGATGACATCAGCCGCAAAATCCCTGCAGAGACAGGTTATGATTTGTTCAGTGAATAGATTGAGAAACTGTAAAGACTATTTCCTCAACACCACACTCCCTGCGACCACGCTAACCATTCACTCCTTACTTGGCTGGAATGGATGTGATTTTGCTCTGCCACAATAACATCATCTGTCTTCATTACCTCTGAGGAGGAACGTCGCATAGACTCACGACACTCAGAGAACGGAAACATTGCCGCCTCAGAATAGTCCCAAACGTAAATAAAACAGCGAACGATGCAGCATCTCTCCCTCCTCCCTTTCTCTCTATCTCCACCCTTACTGCTGTCATCTCTATGTACTATTTCTCTCTCCCCTTCACTCTCTATTCTCCCTCTCTGCGCCGCTCTCGCTCTATCAACCTCTCCCCCTTTAGCCCTCCCTGTCCTCTCACTCTTACTGAATCTCTCCGTTTCGCTCGATCTTCATCCTTCTCTATCTAAATGACGTCAAGTTTGGAAAAGGGGAAGTACAACGCGATCTGGGGGTCATTGTACATAAGTCTATGAAAGTAAGCATGCAGGTACAGCAGGCAGTGAAGAAAACGAATGGCATGTCGGATTTTATAACAAGAGGAATCGAATATAGGAGCAAAGTGGTCCTTCTGCAGTTGTACGGAGTCCTAGTGAGACCACACCTGGAGCATTGTGTGCAGTTTTGGTTCATTAATTTGAGGAAGAACATTCTTGCTATTGAGGGAGTGCAGCGTAGGTTTACAGGGTTAATTCCTGGGTTGGCGGGACTGTCATATGCTGAGAGAATGGAGCAGCTCAGCTTGTACACTCAGGAGTTTAGAAGGGTGAGAGGAGATCTCATTGAAACATATAAGACTGTTAAGGGCTTGGACACGCTAGAGGCAGGAAACATGTTCCCGATGTTGGGGGAGGCCAGAACAAATGGGTCACAGTTTAAGAATAAGGAGTAAGCCATTTAGTACAGAGACGAGGAAACACGTTTTCTCATAGAGAGTGGTGAGTCTGTCGAATTCTCTGCCTAAGAGGGTGGTGTAGGCAGGTTCTCTGGATGCTTTCAAGAGAGAGCTAGAGAGGGCTCTTAAAACTAGCGGAGTCAGGGGATATGGGGAGGAGGCAGGAACAGGGTACTGATTGGAGATGATCAGCAATGATCACATTGAATGGCGGTGCTGGCTCTAATGGCCAAATGGCCTACTCCTGCACCTATTGTCTATTGTCTATTGTCTATTGTCTATTGTCTCTATTGATGCTACGAGAATGCAGGGTGACTTAGACAGGTTGGGTGAGTGGGCAGAAGCATGGTAGATGCAGTTTAATGAGGATAAATGGCCTACTCCTGCACCTATTGTGTATTGTCTCCCTTTTGCCAATCCAATCGCTCTGAACTCCCCTCTTTTTTTTATCTTCACACTCTCCCTTTGATAGTTCACTCTCCTAACACTACCTCCCCTTCCATCTATATTCCCCTTAATAATTCCATCCTCCGCAATCCTTATCTCACACCTTTTATAATTTAATCTTTGGTCTCAACCACTTGACTATGAAAACGCTATCCGCTCATAATTGAACTCGCTAACTCCTGCCTCCAGCCGTCCCAGCCTCCCCCCCCCCCCCCCCCCCCTTCCCACTACAAACAGTCTGAAGAAGTGAAACGTAACCTGTCCATGTTCTTAGAAGGCCGTTCGGCGCGTTTCCTGCAACTCTCACCAACTTTTGGAGATGCACCATAGAAAGTATTTTTATCAGGATGCATCACAGCTTGGTCTGGGAACAATTACACCCAAAACCTCTATAAATAGCTGTGAATGTGGACGCAATCCAGACCAGCACACAAAGCAACCTCCCTTTTATTGCCTCGGCAAAGCCAGCAGCATAATCAAGGACGAGTCGCGCTCTGGCCGCTCTCTCTTCTCCCCTCTCGCATCAGGCAAAATGTATCAAAGTGTGTAAACGCACACCTTCTGATTCTTGGGCAGTTTCTTCTCAGCTGTTATCAGGCAACTGAACCATCCTACCACAGCTGGAGAGTTGACTTGAGCTACTCTCTATCTCATTGGAGGCGCTCAGACTATCCTTGATCGAACTTTGTTGGCTTTACCTTGCACACAATGTTATCCCCTTGTCATGTATATATACACAGCAAATAGCACGATTGTTATAATGTATTGTCTTTATGCTGACTGAATAGCGCGCAACAAAAGATATTCACTGTGCACCGGAACGCGTGAAAATAAAATAACCGAAACTGATGAACTAAACTAAACTTCTACAGAGATGCAGTCTCGGATTGGATATTATTTGTGTGTGACAGTGTGAGTTTGTGAGTCCATGCATGAGTGTGTTAGCACGTGTATGTGAGTGTGATGTGTGAAGTCGTGCAAATGAGTCGGAGTGTTTGTGTGTAAGTGCATGCGTTTGCAAGAATTTCAATGATACAATCATACATTATTGTCACATGAACCCAGGTATAATGAAATGCCTTTTTTTTTGCAGACAACCCGGGAACATCATGTAGCAAACCTGACCAGGGCCGTGGACAAGTGTCGACATATTGTGTCGCCGATAAAGTTACAAACGATGGCCCAATATTTATATCTGCTACCTGCCGTCGCACCACAGGTTCGCCCTTCGTTCTCGGCGGCCTTCCTCGCCCACGGATGGCCAGCTCGCTCTCTGTGGTTTATCGCGGCTCCCTCCTCGCTCCCGAGACGGGGCACCATTGCCGTCCGTGGTGAGCGACTCGGCTACCGGGCCGACTGAAAGGATTGGCACCGCTCACCGGGAACACTCCAGTCCGCACTGAGCTGCGCTCCACGCGTCGAACACCCCCGAATCCCAAAATGTGTGGCGCGTGGGTGTGTGAGTGCGTCAGAGTTTATAAGAGTGCATGTATTTGTGTTTGTTTATGTCTGCGCGAGTGCGTGAGAGTGCGTGTGGGTATGTGAGCATTAGCATCAGTTGAACAAAGGGGACTATGAAGGCATGTGGGGGCAGCTGGCCAAGGTAGACTGGAAAGGGATCCTAACAGGAATTATGGTGGAACAGCAATGGCAGTTTTTTTTTGGCATAATCCGGAAGACGTAGGATCATTTCATTCCAAAACGGAAGAAAGAATCTAAGGGGAATAGTAGGCAACCGTGGTTGACAAGAGAAGTTAGGGATAGAATAAAACTAAAAGAAAAGATGTATGACACAGCAAAAGTAGCCGGAAGCCAGAGGATTGGGAACCTTTCGTAGGACAACAGAAGGAAACAAAACGGGCAATACGGGCTGAAAAGATGAAGTACGAAGGGAAGCTGGCCAGGAATATAAAGAAGGACAGTAAAAAGCTTATTTAGATGTGTTAAGGGAAAAAGAGTAGCAAAGTTAAATGTGGCTCCCTTGAAGGCAGACACGGGTGAAATTACTATGGGCAAAAATGAAATGGCAGGAGATTTGAATAGGTACTTCGGATCTGTCTTCAGTAAGAAAGACACAGACAATCTCCCAGATGTACTGGAGGACAGAGGATCTAAGGGGGTAGATGAACTGAAAGAAATTTTCATTAGGCGAGAAATAGTATTGGGTAGGTTAATGGGACTGACGGAGCATAAATCCCCTGGACCTGGTGGTCTGCATCCCAGGGTCCTCCGGGAGGTGGCTCTTGAAATAGTGGACGCATTAGTGATCATTTTCCAATGTTCAATAGATTCAGGATCAGTTCCTGTGGATTGGTGGATAGCTAATAGAAACGTAGAAAACATAGACACATAGAAAATAGGTGCAGGAGTAGCCCATGTGTCCCTTCGAGCCTGCACCGCCATTCAATCTGATTATGGCTGATCATTCAACTTAATATCCTGTACCTGCCTTCTCTATATACCCTCCTGATCCGTTTAGCCACAAGGGCCACATCTAACTCTCTCTTTCTCTCTTAAATATAGCCAATGAACTGGCCTCAATTACTTCTGTGGCAGAGAATTCCAGAGACTCACCACTCTCTGTGTGAAAAATGTTTTCCTCATCTCGGTCCTAAAGGAATTCCCCCGTATCCTTAAACTGTGACCCCTTGTTCTGGACCTCCTCAACATCGGGAACAATCTTCCTGCATCTAGCCTGTCCAACCCCTTAAGAATGTTGTAATTTTCTATAAGATCCCCCCTCAATCTTCTAAATTCCAACGAGGACAAGCCGACTCTATCCAGTCTTTCCTCATATGAAAGTCCTGACATCCCAGGAATCAGTCTGGTGAACTCTCTCGGTACCCCCTCTATGGCAGGAATGTCTTTCCTCAGATTTGGAGACCAAAACTGTACGCAATGCTCCAGGTCTAGTTTCACCAAAACCCTGTACAACTGCAGTAGAACCACCCTGCTCCTATAGTCAAATCCTTTTGCTATGAATGCTAACATACCATTCGCTTTCTTCACTGCTTGTTGTCCCTGCATGCCTACTTTCAATGACTGGTGTACCATAACACCCAGGTCTCGTTGCATCTCCCCTTTTCCTAATCGGCCACCATTCAGATAAAATTAGAGCAGACACGGGTGAAATTATTATTTGCAACAAGTTGAATCGGCAGACGAGTTGAATCGGTACTTCGGATCTGTCTTCACTAAGGAAGGCACAAACACTCTCCCAGATGTTCCGGAGGAGAGGATCTAAGGGGGTAGAGGAACTTAAATAAATTTTCATTAGGCGAGAAACAGTATTGGGTAGGCTAATGGGACTGAAGGATGATAAATCCCGTGGGCTTGATGGTCTGCATCCCAGGGTCCTCACGGAGGTGGCTCTAGAAATAGTGGACGCATTGGTGATCATTTTCCAATGTTCAATATATTCAGGATCAATTCCTGTGGATTGGAGGATAGCTAATGTTATCCCACTTTTCAAGAAAAAGCAAGAGAGAAAACGGGGAATTACAGACCAGTTCGCCTGACTTCGGTGGTGGGAAATATGCTGGAGTCAATTATTAAAAAGCTAATAATGGGACATTTGGATAGCAGTAAAAGGATTAGCCCAAGTCAACATGGATTTATGAAATGGAAATCTTGCTTCTAGGATTTTTTAAGGATGTGCCAAGTAAAATGGATGAAGGGGTGCCAGTGGATGTAGTGTATCTGGACTTTCAGATGGCCTTTGATTAGGTCCCGCACGGGAGACTGGTGACTAAAATTAGAGCACATGTTATTGGGGTTAGGGTGTTGACATGGATAGAAAATTGCTTGGCAGACCTGAAACAAAGAGTAGGAGGGAATGGGTCCTTTGCAGAATGGCAGGCAGTGGCGAGTGGAGTGCCGAAAGGCTTGGTGTTGGGGCCGTAACTGTTTACGATATATATCAATGATTTGGAAGAGGGAATTAGGAGCAACACTAGCAAGTTTGCGGATGACACATAGCTGGGTGGCAGTGTGAACTGTGAATTCGATGTTAGGAGGTTGCAGGGTGACCTGGACAGGTTGAGTGAGTGGGCAGATGCGTGGCAGATGCAGTATAATATAGATAAATGTGAGGTTATCCACTTTGGCGGCAAAAACAAGGGTGCAGATTATTATCTCAATGGGGTTAGGTTAGGTAATGGGGAGGTACAGCGAGACCTGCGTGTCATTGTACACCGGTCACTGAAAGTTGGCGTGCAGGTGCAGCAGGCAGTGAAGACATTTAATGGAATGTTGGCTTTCGTAATAAGACGATTTCATTATTGGAGTAAAGAGATTCTTCTGCAGTTGTATAGGGCTCTTTTGAGACCACATCTGGAATATTGTGTACAGTTTTGAACTTCGAACTTGGAAACTTGGAAAGAACTTGGAATTTGGAAAACTTTATTGTCATTCAGACCTTGCGGTCTGAACGAAATTCCGTTGCCTGCAGTCATGCATATAGTAAATAACAAAAACACACAATTAACACATATTTAACATCCACCACAGTGAGTTCACCAGACACCTCCTCACTGTGGTGGAAGGCAAAAATCTTGTCTTTGTCTCTTCCCTTCTTCCTCTGCGCAGAGGCGACCCGGGCCTCCGATGTTGTGACTGCACCGGGTGATGTAAATAAGTCCCACGGGTGAACCGCGCTCCACGAGCGGGCCGGTTCAACTCCGCGGCCCGGAGCGGTCGAAGCTGCCGAAGCTGCCGCCCTCGAGTCCAGCGGACGCAGCTGTTGCCGCGGGAGCTCTGGAAAAACATGTCATCAACCTGTGACCTGCGAGCTCCCGACGATGTCGTCCACTGGGCCCGCGGCCGGGCCTCCGAAGTCGCTGCCGCCGCCACCGCCACCGGAGAGCCGCCACAGCTCCGAGTCGGGCCGCCGGAACGCCTAAACCCGCCGCAGCCCCTCTTTCTCCATTTCTCCCACCCCTCCCACACACATACACTACATAATAACTCAAACTAACGCTAAAAACAAGACAAGAAAACAACAAATAAAAAGAAAAACAGACGGACTGAAGGCGAGCCGCTGCTGCCAGGACAGCGCCGCCACTTTTGGTCTCCTAATTTGAGGAAGGACATCCTTGTGATTGAGGCAGTGCAGCATCGGTTCACGAGATTGATCCCTCGGATGGCAGGACTGTCATATGAGGAAAGATTGAAAAGACTAGGCTTGTATTCACTGGAGTTTAGAAGGATGAGGGGGATCTTATAGAAACATATAAAATTATAAGGGGACTGGACAAGCTAGATGCAGAATTTTTTTTCCCAATGTTGGGCGAGTCCAAAACCAGGGGCCAGAGTCTTAGAATAAAGGGGAGGTCATTTAAGACTGAGATGAGAAAAACTATTTCACCCACAGAGTTGTGAATTTATGGAATTCCCTGCTACAGAGGGCAGTGGAGGCCAAATCACTGGATGGATTTAAGAGAGAGTTGGATAGAGTTCTGGGGGCTAGTGGAATCCAGGGATATGTGGAGAATGCAGGCACGGGTTATTGATAGGAGACGGTCAGCCATGATCACAATGAATGGCGGTGCTGGCTCGAAGGGCCGAATGGCCTCCTCCGGCACCGTTTTTCTATGTTTCTATGTTTAAAGCCAGTTTCACTGCTTTCCAATTATTCCATTATACCTCGCAACCTGACCGTTTCCAATGGGATGACATGGTGTTGTTTAACTTGTTACAATTCCTCTATTAGAAAGGTAGTCTTTTTCATATTTTGACACGAATGAGGTGCCCCTATCAGAATATATGTAACTTGTAAATCCACAGAATGAAAACAGTTGATCTAAACATTTGATGACTGTAGCAGCTGACATATTGGACAAGGAAATGCAAATGGAAACCTCGAATATTCATTAACTATGATAAGTATATAAACATTTCGGGTGGAGGATGGTAAAGGCCTTTGAGGTCAATACTCAAACGTTCCATAGCTTAATTAGCTTTGATCAATCTTCCTTCTTCAGGACGGAAGAACCTTGGTTTTAATTCAGCACAGATTGTACACGAAGCACACGTCATCTTCACATCTTCTGTAGAGAATAGTAAGTTTTTGGAGCGAATATAGTGTCACAAACGAGTGATTCGAGGATGACACAGCCCATTGTGAACATCAGTGAGTACAGAAGTACATAATGCTCGAGTTAATGCATCCGGAGCAACATTATCCTTACCAGGGCGATACTCAATTGAATAACTATATGGAGATAATTCAATCCTCCATTTATGAATTTTACTCTGTTTAATCTTCGTTCGTTTCCGATTATCCAGCATAAAAGCTACTGAACACTTATCTGTTATCAAAGCAAAGTGCTGGCGAGCAAAGAAATCACTCAATTTTCTAACTATTACAATAATTGCTGTAGTTTCTTTTTCGACGGGTGGGTAGTGCAATTCATTACCTTGGAGAATACGAGACATGAAAGCCACTGGTCGACCTCCTTGATTTAATGTTGCGGATACTGCTAAATCAGAGGCATCACGTTCAACAACAAAGGGGAAATCCTCATCGATGGCGTGTAATGTCGCAGATACTAATTGTTTCTTTAAATAAGTAAATAATTGCTGTAGAGTCAAGGGGGGAAGATTTTGCTCTAATCAACGGTTGAATTTTGTCAGATGAAATTGGTAAACGTTTTTAGCATAATATGCAAACATTCCAAGGACCCTTCGTAGAGAGTTTAATGTAGCTGGAACAGGTATCTCTTTGAGTGGCCGGAGTCTTTCTGGATCAGGCTTGATTATATCCTTTACAACCTAATAACCAAGAATATTAATTGATGACACTGATGTTATTGACTTAGCCTTATTTAATGTTAGATTTTTAGAACATACAACTTCTAAAAACCGTTGTACATTTTCATCATGTTCAGCTTGGTCTTTTCCTGCAATCGTTATATTATCAAGATAAGGTAAAGTATCTTTAAGGTTTTCCTGTTCAGCAAGTTTGCCCATCTCTCTCTGAAAAACAGCCACGCCATTATTTACACCAAGGGAGTAGTGGTATAATTTATCATTTGCTATTAACGCAGTGTATTTCTCCTCTGATTCTTTCAAAGGAATTTGATTGTAAGGACTTTTTAAGTCAAAAGTGGAGAATATCTTATACTTAGCTAATGCATTGATAATCTCTTCCATACGAGGTAATGGATATGCATCATGCTCCGAGAACTGGTTTACAGTTCGAGAGTAATCAATGCAGAGTCTCTTTCTATGTCTCTCCAAGGGGTCCTCAACCACGACAAATTGTGATTTCGAAGGGGAAGAGCTGGGTTCTATGATACCTTCTCCTAAAAGATTAGTTACTTCAGTGTTGATAAAGTTCCTATCATCTTTACTAAAAAGTTTTGATTTTGTAGCAATTGGCTTGCACTTAGAGGATAAATTGTGAATAATGAAGGATATTCAACAGACGCAGCAGAAAAAAAACACACAATAATGTTGGCTTTGACAATACAAGATCAGGCATAGTTCCTTCATATATTATTTGAAGTGATCGGTGCAGTTTCTGAAAATCCTGACGTAAAATTATACCGCTAAACAAATTTTTCAAAATACCAAGACATACAGATATATAGCTAGTTTCGTTCAGAATAAAATCTACAATACAAGATCCAATAATTTGAGTATTGAGAGTTGTCAGAGCCATCGAGATTTCTCCATTTGAAGGAATTATGGTTAGATTTAGTCGAGTCACAACATTTTCACATAAAATTTTCTGAACTGCCAGAATCAAGTAGTACATGGCCATTGATGGAGACCGTTGTAGCTGCATGAGAAAAGCTCTGAGGAAATGCAGATGTAATTGCACATAAATAAAGCATATAGATGGCAGCAGTCACACTTTTAGTAGTTGCTTTGGACTTGCATATTCTACAATAATGTCCTTCTTGCCACAACTATTACAAGTTGCCTCGCGAGCAGGGCATCACTCTCTCTTATGAATATTACCCGGGCAAAATTAACACTTCCTTTTTGAATAATCAAATGCTGCAGCAAGAGCACCTTTATCAGTAGAAATCGTTTCAACTTGCTCCATATTAGTACTTGCGTGAGATTATTGTGTAGTAGTTGCAGCAGAATACACATTAGATGAGCCAAAATTCATAATCATCTGAATTTTTCTATGCCAAGTCCAATGAGTAAGCTTGACTGTAAGCTGACTGTAAATCCAAGGTCGTGTTTTCTAATAGTCTCTGACGTATGAAAGGTGATGCCAAACCTTTGTTAAAGGAGTCTTGAATACGTTCCTGTCGATATTGATCAGCCGTAACTGCTTTGAAGGCACAGTCCAACTAGGTCTTTGAAGTTCTTGTAAAAATTCATCAAGTGACTGAGCAGACTTTTGTTTCCGAGTAGGTAGGAGCTGTCGAGCGAATAACACGTTGAGTGTCTTAACAAAGTGACTGCTTAGTACATCAATAGCAGAATCATAAGTTTTACATTCCTCTATGTAATCATATAACATCAGAAGAGAAGGAGCTTATTAATGTCCTGAGTCTGTCTGGTGCATCATTGCCACACTCATCAAATAAATTATTTAGTGTACGAAGCCAGTGCTTCCAATCCGTTGCGGCAGCAGGTGAGTTGAGATCCAGGTTCAAGCATTGTGGTTTCAATAGTTTGTCCATCCCGATGTCGCACTGCTTGACTTCTGAGATTGGGTTGCTTAAATTGTTGTGAGGCAAAGGAAACTTTACACTACTCGTAATTTACTTAACTCTATTTAAGCTTTAAGCAACTCATGTCTGTAATACAAAAACTCAGAAACGTCTGGCAAACATGGCTGAATCCGCAGACCTTTCCCGCCCGAAATACCCCGGACATGCGCCAATCTCTGGAAAAGCCCCGTACATGCGCACACTTCACTAACTAGCATAACAACATAGATAGATAGACAGACAGACAGACAGACAGACAGACAGACAGACAGACAGACAGACAGACAGACAGACAGACAGACAGACATATCTATCTATCTATCTATCTATCTATCTATCTATCTATCTATCTATCTATCTATCTATCTATCTATCTATCTATCTATCTATCTATCTATCTATCTATCTATCTATCTATCTATCTATCTATCTATCTAGCAAAGGTAAAGCAATAGCAAGAGAAGCATTCGCTCTGCGGTGCATTATCTCTATCGTTAGGTCTCTGTGGGCCGCATGAGAGAGAGAGAGAGAGAGAGAGAGAGATCTACCAAAATCTAGCTAGATATATAACTAGCTAGCTAGATTGTTAGATAGCTAAATAGATGGCTGGATAGCTTATGCCTGATGGCAACATTGAGAGAAGACTAGAAGGAGAGATGGTTAGAAGGCCAACTAGCTAAATTGCTTTTCCACGAGCTGGTCAGCTGGCTCCCTATCCAGATGGCTAGCTGAATAGGTCTAGATGGCTAGGTTGTCTCGATAGCCTGATAACTGTCGACAGAAAATGCAAGAGTAGACCTAGCTAAGGTCGACAGAAAATGCAAGAGTAACTCAACAGGACAGGCAACATCTCTGGAGAGAAGAAATGGGTAACGTTTCTGGTCGAAACCCTTTTTCAGTCTGAAGAAGGGTCTCGAGCGGAAACGTTACCCATTCCTTCTCTCCAGAGAGGTTGCCTGTCCCGCTGAGTTACTCCAGCACTGGGACACCTTTGCCAAGGCTACTTATCAACATGATAGAAAGTACATCACACAACTACAACCAGTTTGTTGATTTGATCCACACAGCAGCACGCACGACCATTCCGCGGGCTGCCAGATTAATTACATTGCAAGCGTGGACACTGAAACTGCTGACTTACTCTCTATGTACGAAGAACTTTTCGATGAAGACCCTTTCGCAGACAAAACAGCTGAGATGGGGAAACAACTCACAGACGCACCCAATGAGGCAAAATGCAGACAATGGCAGGAGCTAATAGAAACAACAAACCTACGACACAGCAGCAGGAAGGCATGGGCAACACTGAGACGTCCCGGTAATAAACCACGGGGAAATGTGACTGCCAACCAGGATGCCCACCAGTTGTTGCTAAACGGCAAGAGTAGTTGTAAGAAACCTCCTCCCCCAGCAACCAAAACGACGGATGGTGCATTCAACCGTTCACCATAGACAAACCCAACAAAGCCCTGATAATGATGAAACCTAACAAGGCAACTGGCTTAGACAACATCAGAACTGATATGCTGTAACATCTGGGTCCCAGGGCACGAGAATAGCTGCTGGAGATGTTTAACATCTGCATAGCAACCAACTCCATCCCACGAGTGGCTGAAATCGAAGGTTGTTACTTTAACAAAACCAGGCAAAGATGCCAATATTCTCTGCAGCTACTGGCCTATATCCTTGCTTTGCCACCCATACAAACTGATGGAAAGTTGCAAACTGAACCGCATCACGCTGCATGTAGACAATGTCTTGCAACCTGAACAATCTGGGTTCCACCACGGAAAGTCAACAACAGGACAACTGCTGAACCTCACTCAGCACATTGAAGATGGCTTCGAGTGGACGCTGACCACAGGTACAGTATTTGTAGACTTGCCCACAGAATATTACACTGTAAACCACCGTACCATGAAAGCCAAACTGCAAGAAACACTACACGTTTCCCATTGTATCCGGTTCATCAGGACAATGATGGAGAACCGCCGCTACTTCGTATGCCTGAATGGTCAGAACAGCCGTTGAAGACGCTGAAAGAATGGTCTATCACAGGGCAGTGTCCGTGCTCCAATGTTGTTCAATATAGACACAAATAACCAACACATGACCCCTAAAATTTGGTCGTTTCTGTATGCTGATGACTTATACATCACAACGGAATCCTCATACTTCAGCCAGATTGAGACCGTACTAGAGGCTACTCTGCAGAACATGACAACATACTACCAACAGAACTCCTTGCGCGGAAACCCAACAAAAACGCAAAGCCGGAACCAGGATGCGAAACGTCAACTGCAGGTGCGATGGAATGATGTCCTGTTGGAACACTGCAAAGCCCCAAAGTACCTCGATGTGTTCCTCGAACGAACATTATCATATCGCCAACATGTCGAGTAAACCAAGGCAAAGGTCAACACCCGGAACAATGTCATCGAAAAATTGGCAAACAGCTCATTTGGAAGTGACCCAACAACAATCCGCACTGGCGCTCTGTTTCTCGGTGGCAGAATATGCAAGCCCCGTCTGGTACCGCTCTAAACATGCACGCATGGTGAATTCTGCATTGAACACTGCCTGCAGGGAAACCACAGGATGCCTGAAGCCGACAAAGGTTGAACATGTGTACGAGCTGGCTGCATCGACGAACCATCTCGAAGACGTGATTGGGCAGCTGCAATAGAACGCTTCAATGCGAACACAGACCCCCGTCACCTCTTGCACAAACACCAACATGCCAAGTAACGCCTGAAGAGTCGGAACTAGAGCGAACCGTGACTGGCACCAAAACCAAACAACAGATGCCACCAGGACACCACCTGCCTTATACTACCTGGAAAGTACTAAACCGCCTCCGCACTGGAGTGCGACGTTGCGGATTCAACCTGAAGAAGTGACGTTCTCGGTCTCTGACAAGTGCAACTGTGGAGGGATACAGACAGTGGCCCACCTACTGACTTGCGCCGGAGTGGGAAGCACTGTGGACGATCTCCGCAGAGGCACAGATGTGGCACTGGTTGAGGCAAAGCGATGCCAGAACGTCATCTGGCAAACGAAAGGAAAGACAAGTGCAATAGAGCGGGTAAATGTGAAGATACAAAATGTAGAATATAGTTCATGATTCCGAATATCATGCTTTATCGCCACCAAACCCCGATTTGTCCGAGTATTTTGGAACAATGAACAATCGTTGCTCAAGCCACATTGCATAATTCCGTTCTACATTTCTCCTATGAGTTGCAACTTTGCATTTGGAGGACTAAAGATTTGAACAAACCCAAAACCTTCATTGCCCGTTGTAAAATTCGTATTTAACTGTGCCGTGGTGCAAAGCTAGAACGATGAATGATGCAACGCTGCTATTAACTACTAGACTAAGTTGTACCCGTTGGGTTCCATGTTCGCACTGAGGGCTGGTCCCCCAACGCAATATTCAATCTCACCACCAATTCCAATATCGAGGCCAGTGGGGAGGGCGAGCGTGAGTATGGGTGTATTCTTGGGCTGGCAGCTCAGTCACTCAGGCGAGGTGGGCTGGCAGCTCACTCACTCACGCCTGGTGAGCTAGCAGCTCAGTCACTCAGGCCAGGTGGGCTGGCAGCTCAGTCACTCAGGCCTGGTGGGCTGGCAGCTCAGTTATTCAATCCTGGTGGGATGGCAGTTCAGTCACTCAGGCCTGGTGGGCTGGCAGTTCGGTCACTCACGGATGGTGGACTGCCAGCCCAGTCACCCAGGATTGGTGGGCTGCCAGAACAGTCACTCAGGCCTGGTGGGCTGAGAGCTCAGTTACTTACGGATGGTGGGCTGGAAGCTCTGTCACTCAGGGCTGGTGGGCTGGCAGTTCGGTCACTCAAGCCTCGTGGGCCTGCAGCTCTGTCACTCACGGCTGGTGGGCTGGCAGCTCAGTCACTCACGGCTGGTGGGCTGGCAGCCGAGTCACTCAGGTCTGGTGGGCTGGCAGCTCAGTCACTCAGGCCTGGTGGGCTGTCAGCTAACTCACAGCTGACGAGCTGGCAGGTCTGTCACTCAGGGCTGGTGGGCTCGCAGCTCTGTTGCTCAGGACTGGTGGGCTGGCAGTTCAGCCTCTCAGTCCTGGTGGGTTGGCAGCTCAGTGACTCAGGCCTGGTGGGCTGGCAGCTCAGCCACTCAGGCCTGGTGTGATGGTAGCTCAGTCACTCAGTCCAGGTGGGCTGGCTGCTCAGTCACTCAGGCCTGGTGGGCTGGCAGCTCAGCCACTCAGACCTGGTGGGCTGGCTGCTCAGTCAATCAGGCCTGGTGGGCTGGCAGCTCAGTTACCCAGACGTGGTGGGCTGGCAGCTCAGTCACTCAGGCCTGGTGGGCTGACAGCTCAGTCATTCAGGCCTGCTGGGCTGCTAGCTAACTCACTTAGGACTGGAGGGCTCGCAGCTCAGTCAATCCAGCCTGGTGTGCCTGCAACTAAGTCACTCAGGTGTGCTGGACTGTCAGCTATCTCACTCAGGGATGGTGGGCTGGCTGCTCAGTCATTCCGTTCTGGTGGGCTCGCAGCACAGTCACTCATGCCTGGTGGGCTGGCAACTCAGTCACTCAGGCCAGTTGGGCTGGCAGCTCAGTCACTCAGGCATGGTGTGCTTGCAGCTCAGTCACTCAGTCCTGGTGGGCTGGCAGCTCAGCCACTCAGGCCTGGTGTGCTGGCAGCTCAGTTTCTCAGTCCATGTGTGCTGGCTGCTCAGTCACTTAGGGCTGGTGTGCAGGCAGCTCAGTCACTCAGTCCAGGTGGGCTGGCTGCTCATTCACTCAGGCCTGGTGGGATGGCTGCTCAATCACTCAGGCCGGGTGAGCTGGCAGCTCAGTCCCTCAGGCCAGGAGGTTGGCAGCTCAGTCAATCAGGCCTGGTGGGCTGGCAGCTCAGTCCCAGGCATGGTGGGCTGGCAGCTCAGTTACCCAGATGTGGTGGGCTGGCAGCTCAGTCACTCAGGCCTGGTGTGCTGGCAACTAAGTCACTCAGGCGTGCTGAGCTGCCAGCTAACTCACTCAGGGATGGTGGGCTGGCTGCTCAGTAATTCAGGTCTGGTGGGCTCGCAGCACAGTCACTCATGCCTGGTGGGCTGGCAACGCAGTCACTCAGGCCAGTTGGACCGGCAGCTCAGTCACTCAGGCCTGGCGGGCTGGCAGCTGAGTCACTCAGGGCTGGTGGGCTGGCAGCTCAGTCACTCAGGGCTGGTGGGCTGGCAGCTCAGTCACTCGGGCCTGGAGGGCTGTCACCTAACTCACTCACGGCTGGCGGGCTGGAAGCTCTGTCACTCAGGGCTGGTGGGATGGTAGCTCAGTCGCTCAGTCCAGGTGGGCTGGCTGCTCATGCACTCAGGCCTGGTGGGCCTGCAGCTCTGTCACTCAGGGCTGGCGGGCTGGCCGCGCTCAGTCACTCACGGCTGGTGTGCTCTCAGCACAGTCACTCATGCCTGGTGGGCTGGCAACTCAGTCACTGAGGCCAGTTGGGCTGGCAGCTCAGTCACTCAGGCCTGGTGGGTTGGCAGCCCAGTCCTCCGGCCTGGTGGGCTTGCAGCTCTGTCAATCAGGGCTGGTGGGCTGGCAGATCCGTTGCTCAGGACTGGTGGGCTGGCAGCTCAGTCTCTCAGACCTGTTGGGTTGGCAGCTCAGCCACTCAGGCCTGGTGGGTTGGCAGCTCAGTCACTCAGGCTTGGTGGGCAGCAGCTCAGTCAGTCAAGGCTGGCGGGCTGGCAGCTCAGTCATTCAGGCCTGGTGTGCTGGCAGATCAGTCCAGGCGGGCTGGCAGCTCAGTCACTCAGTCTGGCTGCTCTGTCACTCAGGACAGGGGGGCTGTGTGCTCAGTCACTCAAGTAGTGTGGGCTGGAAGCTCAGTCCTCAAGCGTAGTGTCCTGGATGCTCAGTTATTCAGGCCTGGTGGGCTGGCATCTCAGTCACTCAGGCCTGGTGGGCTGGCTGCTCAGTCACTCAGTCATGGTGGGATGGCAACTCAGTCATCCAGGCCGGGTGGGCTAGCAGGTAGCTCACTCCCGGCTGGCAGGCTGGCAGCTCTGTCACTCAGGGCTGGTGGCATGGCAGCTCAGTCACTCAGGGCTGGTGGGCTGGCAGTTCAGTCACTCAGGGCTTGTGGGTTGGCAGCTCAGTCACTCAGGCATGGTGTGCTGGCAGCTCAGTCACTCAGGCCTGGTGGGCTGGCAGCTCAGTCACTCAGGCTTGACGGGCTGGCAGCACAGTCACTCAAGCTAGGTGGGGTGGCAGCTCTGATACTCAGGACTGGTGGGCTGGCAGCTCAGTCCTCAGGCCTGGTTTGCAGGCAGCTCAGTTATTCAGGCCTGGTGGGCTGGCAGCTCAGTCACTCAGGCCTGGTGGGATGGCAGCTCAGTCGCCCAGGCCGGGTAGGCTGGCAGCTAACTCAGCCACGGCTGGCAGGTTGGAAGCTCAGTCACTCAGGCCTGGTGGGCTGGCAGCTCAGTCACTCAAGGCTGGTGGGCTGGCAGCTCAGTCACACAGTCAGGGTGTGCTGGCTGCTCAGTCACTCGGGTCGGGTGGGAAGGCAGCTCAGTCACCCAGGCCGGATGGTCTGGCATCTCAGTCACTCAGGCCAGATGCGCTGACAGCTCAGTCAAGCAGGCCAGGTGGGTTGACAGCTCAGTCACTCAGGCCTGGTGGGCTGGCAGGACAGTCCTCAGGCATTGTGGGCTGGCAGCTCAGTTACCCAGACGTGGTGGGCTGGCAGCTCAGTCACTGAGTCTTGGTGTGCTGGCAGCTCAGTCACACATTCAGGGTGTGCTGGCTGCTCAGTCACTCGGGCCTGATGGGAAGGCAGCTCAGTCACCCAGGCCGGGTGGTCTGGCATCTCAGTCACTCAGGCCTGATGCGCTGACAGCTCAGTCATGCAGGCCAGGTGAGTTGACAGCTCAGTCACTCAGGCCTGGTGGGCTGGCAGGACAGTCCTCAGGCATTGTAGGCTGGCAGCTCAGTTACCCAGACGTGGTAGGCTGGCAGCTCAGTCACTCATGTCTCGATGGCTGGCAGCTCAGTCACTCAGACTGGTGGGCTGACAACTCTGTCACTCAGAGCTGGTGGGTTGGCACTCAGTCAGTCAGGCATGGTGTGCTGGCAGCTCAGTCACTCGGGCCTGTTGGGCTGGCAGCTCAGTCACTCAGGCTTGCTGGGCTGTCAGCTAGCTCACTCAGGGCTGGTGGGCTGGCTGCTCAGTCACTCGGGGCTGGTGGGATGGCAGCTCAGTCACTCAGGCCTGATGGGCTGTCAGCTAACTCACTCGCGACTGGTGGGATGGCAGCTCTGTCACTCAGCGCTGGTGGGCTGCAGCTCAGTTATCAGGGCTGGTGGGCTGGCAGCTCAGTCGCTCAGACCTGGTGGGCTGGCAGCTCAGCCGCTAAGGCATGGTGTGTTGGCATCTCAGTCACTCAGGCCTGGTGGGCAGGCAGCTCAGCCACTCAAGTTTGGCGGGCTGGCAGCTCAGTCACTCGGGCCTGGTGTGCTGGCAGCTCATTCACTCATTCCAGGTGGGCTGGCTGCTCAGTCACTCAGGCCTGGTGGGCTGGCAGCTCAGTCACTCAGGCCAGGTGGGCTGGCTGCTCAGTCAATCAGGCCTGGTGGGCTGGCAGCTCAGTTACCAGACTCGTGGTGGGCTGGCAGCTCAGTCACTCAGGCCTGGTGGGCTGACAGCTCAGTCATTCAGGCCTGCTGGGCTGCTAGCTAACTCACTTAGGACTGGAGGGCTCGCAGCTCAGTCAATCCAGCCTGGTGTGCCTGCAACTAAGTCACTCAGGTGTGCTGGACTGTCAGCTATCTCACTCAGGATGGTGGGCTGGCTGCTCAGTCATTCCGTTCTGGTGGGCTCGCAGCACAGTCACTCATGCCTGGTGGGCTGGCAACTCAGTCACTCAGGCCAGTTGGGCTGGCAGCTCAGTCACTCAGGCATGGTGTGCTTGCAGCTCAGTCACTCAGTCCTGGTGGGCTGGCAGCTCAGCCACTCAGGCCTGGTGTGCTGGCAGCTCAGTTTCTCAGTCCATGTGTGCTGGCTGCTCAGTCACTTAGGGCTGGTGTGCAGGCAGCTCAGTCACTCAGTCCAGGTGGGCTGGCTGCTCATTCACTCAGGCCTGGTGGGATGGCTGCTCAATCACTCAGGCCGGGTGAGCTGGCAGCTCAGTCCCTCAGGCCAGGAGGTTGGCAGCTCAGTCAATCAGGCCTGGTGGGCTGGCAGCTCAGTCCCAGGCATGGTGGGCTGGCAGCTCAGTTACCCAGATGTGGTGGGCTGGCAGCTCAGTCACTCAGGCCTGGTGTGCTGGCAACTAAGTCACTCAGGCGTGCTGAGCTGCCAGCTAACTCACTCAGGGATGGTGGGCTGGCTGCTCAGTAATTCAGGTCTGGTGGGCTCGCAGCACAGTCACTCATGCCTGGTGGGCTGGCAACGCAGTCACTCAGGCCAGTTGGATCGGCAGCTCAGTCACTCAGGCCTGGCGGGCTGGCAGCTGAGTCACTCAGGGCTGGTGGGCTGGCAGCTCAGTCACTCGGGCCTGGAGGGCTGTCACCTAACTCACTCACGGCTGGCGGGCTGGAAGCTCTGTCACTCAGGGCTGGTGGGATGGTAGCTCAGTCGCTCAGTCCAGGTGGGCTGGCTGCTCATGCACTCAGGCCTGGTGGGCCTGCAGCTCTGTCACTCAGGGCTGGCGGGCTGGCAGCTCAGTCACTCACGGCTGGTGTGCTCTCAGCACAGTCACTCATGCCTGGTGGGCTGGCAACTCAGTCACTGAGGCCAGTTGGGCTGGCAGCTCAGTCACTCAGGCCTGGTGGGTTGGCAGCCCAGTCCTCCGGCCTGGTGGGCTTGCAGCTCTGTCAATCAGGGCTGGTGGGCTGGCAGATCCGTTGCTCAGGACTGGTGGGCTGGCAGCTCAGTCTCTCAGACCTGTTGGGTTGGCAGCTCAGCCACTCAGGCCTGGTGGGTTGGCAGCTCAGTCACTCAGGCCTGGTGGGCTAGAAGCTCAGGCACTCAAGCCTGCTGGGCTGGATGCTCAGTTATTCAGGCCTGGTGGGCTGGCATCTCAGTCACTCAGGCCTGGTGGGCTGGCTGCTCAGTCACTCAGTCTGGCTGCTCTGTCACTCAGGACAGGGGGGCTGTGTGCTCAGTCACTCAAGTAGTGTGGGCTGGAAGCTCAGTCCTCAAGCGTAGTGTCCTGGATGCTCAGTTATTCAGGCCTGGTGGGCTGGCATCTCAGTCACTCAGGCCTGGTGGGCTGGCTGCTCAGTCACTCAGTCATGGTGGGATGGCAACTCAGTCATCCAGGCCGGGTGGGCTAGCAGGTAGCTCACTCCCGGCTGGCAGGCTGGCAGCTCTGTCACTCAGGGCTGGTGGCATGGCAGCTCAGTCACTCAGGGCTGGTGGGCTGGCAGTTCAGTCACTCAGGGCTTGTGGGTTGGAAGCTCAGTCACTCAGGCATGGTGTGCTGGCAGCTCAGTCACTCAGGCCTGGTGGGCTGGCAGCTCAGTCACTCGGGCTTGACGGGCTGGCAGCTCAGTCACTCATGCTAGGTGGGGTGGCAGCTCTGACACTCAGGCCTGGTGGGCTGGCAGCTCAGTCCTCAGGCCTGGTTTGCAGGCAGCTCAGTTATTCAGGCCTGGTGGGCTGGCAGCTCAGTCACTCAGGCCTGGTGGGATGGCAGCTCAGTCGCCCAGGCCGGGTGGGCTGGCAGCTAACTCAGTCACGGCTGGCGGGTTGGAAGCTCAGTCACTCAGGCCTGGTGGGCTGGCAGCTCAGTCACTCAAGGCTGGTGGGCTGGCAGCTCAGTCACACAGTCAGGGTGGGCTGGCTGCTCAGTCACTCGGGTCTGGTGGGAAGGCAGCTCAGTCACCCAGGCCGGGTGGTCTGGCATCTCAGTCACTCAGGCCAGATGAGCTGGCAGCTCAGTCAAGCAGGCCAGGTGGGTTGACAGCTCAGTCACTCAGGCCTGGTGGGCTGGCAGGACAGTCCTCAGGCATTGTGGGCTGGCAGCTCAGTTACCCAGACGTGGTGGGCTGGCAGCTCAGTCACTGAGTCTTGGTGTGCTGGCAGCTCAGTCACACATTCAGGGTGTGCTGGCTGCTCAGTCACTCGGGCCTGATGGGAAGGCAGCTCAGTCACCCAGGCCGGGTGGTCTGGCATCTCAGTCACTCAGGCCTGATGCGCTGACAGCTCAGTCATGCAGGCCAGGTGAGTTGACAGCTCAGTCACTCAGGCCTGGTGGGCTGGCAGGACAGTCCTCAGGCATTGTAGGCTGGCAGCTCAGTTACCCAGACGTGGTAGGCTGGCAGCTCAGTCACTCATGTCTCGATGGCTGGCAGCTCAGTCACTCAGACTGGTGGGCTGACAACTCTGTCACTCAGAGCTGGTGGGTTGGCACTCAGTCAGTCAGGCATGGTGTGCTGGCAGCTCAGTCACTCGGGCCTGTTGGGCTGGCAGCTCAGTCACTCAGGCTTGCTGGGCTGTCAGCTAGCTCACTCAGGGCTGGTGGGCTGGCTGCTCAGTCACTCGGGGCTGGTGGGATGGCAGCTCAGTCACTCAGGCCTGATGGGCTGTCAGCTAACTCACTCGCGACTGGTGGGATGGCAGCTCTGTCTCTCAGCGCTGGTGGGCTGCAGCTCAGTTATCAGGGCTGGTGGGCTGGCAGCTCAGTCGCTCAGACCTGGTGGGCTGGCAGCTCAGCCGCTAAGGCATGGTGTGTTGGCATCTCAGTCACTCAGGCCTGGTGGGCAGGCAGCTCAGCCACTCAAGTTTGGCGAGCTGGCAGCTCAGTCACTCGGGCCTGGTGTGCTGGCAGCTCATTCACTCATTCCAGGTGGGCTGGCTGCTCAGTCACACAGGGCTGGTATTCTGGCAGCTCCGTCACTCAGTCCAGGTGAGCTGGCTGCTCAGTCACTCAGGCCTGGTGGGCTGTCAGCTAACTCACTCGGGGCTGGTGCGCTGGAAGCTCAGTCACTCAGGCCTGGTGGGCTGTCAGCTAACTAACTCACGGCTGGCGGGCTGGCAGCTCTGTCACACAGCGCTGGTGAGCTGGCAGCTCAGTCACTCAGGCCTGGTGTGCTGGCAGCTCAGTCACTCAGACTGGTGGGCTGACAGCTCTGTCACTCAGGGCTGGTGGACTGGCACTCAGTCAGTCAGGCATGGTGTGCTGGCAGCTCAGTCACTCGGGCCTGTTGGGCTGGCAGCTCAGTCACTCAGGCCTGCTGGGCTGTCAGCTGAGTCACTCTGGCCTGCTAGGCTGTCAGCTAACTAACTCACGGCTGGTGGGCTGGCAGCTCTGTCACACAGCGCTGGTGAGCTGGCAGCTCAGTCACTCCGGCCTGGTGTGCTGGCAGCTCAGTCACTCCGGCCTGTTGGGCTGGCAGCTCAGTCACTCATGCCTGCTGGGCTGTCAGCTAACTCACTCAGGGCTGGTGGGCTGGCTGCTCAGTCACTCAGGTCTGGTGGGCTCGCAGCGCCGTCACTCAGGCCTGGTGGGCTGGCAGCTCAGTCACTCAGGTCAGGTGGGCTGGCAGCACAGTCACTCAGGCCTGGTGGGCTGGCAGCTCTCTCTCAGGCCAGGTGGGCTGGCAGCTCAGGCAATCAGGCATTGTGGGCTTGCAGCTCAGTCCGCAGACCAGGTGGGCTGGCAGCTCAGTCACTCAGGCTTGACAGGCTGGCAGCTCAGTCACTCAAGCTAGGTGGGGTGGAAGCTCACTCCTCAAGCGTGGTGGGCTGGCAGCTCAGTTACTGAAACCTGGTGGGCTGGCAGCTCAGTCAGTCAGGCCTGGTGGGCTTGCAGCTCAGTCACTCAGGCTTGACGGGCTGGCAGCTCAGTCATTCAGGCCTGGTGGGCTGGCAACTCACTCCTCAGGCGTGGTGGGCTGGCAGCTCAGTTACTGAAACCTGGTGGGCTGTCAGCTCAGTCAGTCAGGCCTGGTGGGCTGGCAGCTCAGTCAATCAGGCCTGGTGGCTGGCAGCTCAGTCCACAGGCGTTGTGGGCTCGCAACTCAGTTACCCAGACCTGGAGGGCTGGCAGATCAATCACTCAGGCCTGGTGGGCTGGCAGCTGAATCACTCACGGATGGTGGGCTGGCAGCTCAGTCACTCAGGCATCTTATGCTGGCAGCTCAGTCACTGAGGTCTGGTGGGCTGGCAGCTCAGTCACTCAGTCATGCTATGCTGGCAGCTCAGTCACACAGTCCAGATGGGCATATTACCATATAACCATATAACAATTACAGCACGGAAACAGGCCCTCTCGGCCCTTCCAGTCTGTGCCGACCATTTGTTTTCCCCTAGTCCCATCTACTTGCACTCAGACCATACCCCTCCATTCCCTTCACGTCCATATACCTATCCACTTTAGTCTTAAATGTTAAAATCGATCCTGCCTCCACCACTTCTGCTGGATGCTCATTCCACACAGCCACCACCCTCTGAGTAAAGAAGTTCCCCCTCACGTTACCCCGAAACTTCTGTCCCTTAATTCTCATGCCATGCCCTCTTGTTTGAATCATCCCTACCCTCAATGGGAAAAACGTATCCACGTCAACTCTGTCTATCCCTTTCATCATTTTAAAGACCTCAATCAAGTCCCCCCTTAACCTTCTGCGCTCCAAAGAAATAAAGACCTAACTTGTTCAACCTTTCACTGTAACATAGTTGCTGGAACCCTGGCAACATTCTAGTAAATCTCCTCTGTACTCTCTCTATTTTGTTGACATCCTTCCTATAACTAGGCGACCAAAATTGTACACCATACTCCAGAATTGGTCTTACCAATGCCTTGTACAATTTTAACATTACTTCCCTACTCCTATATTCAATGCTCGGATTTATAAAGGCCAGCACACCAAAGGCTTTCTTTACCACCCTATCTACATGCGATTCCACCTTCAGGGAACTATGCACAGTTATTCCTAGATCCCTCTGTTCCACAGCATTCCTCAATTCCCTACCATTTACCATGTACGTCCTATTTTGATTTGTCCTGCCAAGATGTAGCACTTCACACTTAACAGCATTAAACTCCATCTGCCATCTTTCAGCCCACTTTTTCCAAATGGCCCAAATCTCTCTGTAGACTTTGAAACTCTACTTCATTATCCACAACACCACCTATCTTAGTATCATCTGCACACTTACTTATCCAATTTTCCACCCCATCATCCAGATCATTGATGTACATGACAAACAACAGTGGACCCAACACAGATCCCTGAGGCACCCCACTGGTCACCGGCTTCCAACCTGACAAACAGCCATCCACCATTACTCTCTGACATCTCCCATTCAGCCACTGTTGAATCCATCTTGCTACTCCGCCATTAACACCCAAAGATTGAACATCTTAACCAACCTTCCATGGGGAACCTTGTCAAAGGCCTTACTGAAATCCATATAGACAACATCCACTGCTTTACCCTCATCAATTTCCCTAGTTACCGCTTCAAAAAATTCAAGAAGGTTTGTCAAACATGACCTTCCAGGCACAAATCCATGTTGACTGCTCCTGATCAGACCCTGTTTATCCAGATGCTTATATATATTATCTCTAAGTATCCTTTCCATTAATTTGCCCACCACTGACGTCAATCTAATAGGTCTATAATTGCTAGGTTTATTCTTTGAACCCTTTTAAAACAATGGAACAACATGCGCAGTACGCAAATCCTCCGGCACTATTCCCGTTTCTAATGACATTTGAAATATTTCTGTCATAGCTCCTGCTATTTCTACACTAACTTCCCTCAATGTCCTAGGGAATATCCTGGAGACTTATCCACTTTTATATTTTTCAAAAGCGTCAGTACTTCCTCCTCTTTGAATCTCATAGTTGTTCAGTCATTGTTGTTGTATGCTGTACAGTCAGTCAGGTATTGTGGGCACGCAGCACAGTCAATCAGGCCTGGTGGGCTGGCAGCTCAGTCACTCAGGCCAGGTAGGCTGGCAGCTCAGTCTCTCAGGCCTGGTGGGCTGGCAACTCTCACTCAGGACAGGTGGGCTGGCAGCTCAGTTACTCAGGTATTGTGGTCTGGCAGCTCAGTCCTCACGCCTGGTTTGCTGGCAGCTCTGTTATTCAGGCCTGGTGGGCTGGCTGCTCAGTCACTCAGGCCTGGTCAGATGGCAGCTCAGTCACCCAGGCCGGGTAGGCTGGCAGCTAACTCAGTCACGGCTGGCAGGTTAGAAGCTCTGTCACTCAGGGCTGGTGGGATGGCAGCTCAGTCACTCAGGGCTGGTGGGCTGACAGCTCAGTCACTCAGGGCTTGTGGGTTGGCAGCTCGGTCACTCAGGCCTGTTGGGCTGGTAGCTCAGCCACTCAGGCCTTGTGGGTTGGCTGCTCAGTCACTCGGTCCTGGTGGGAAGGCAGCTCAGTCACCCAGGCCGGGTGGTCTGGCATGTCAGGCCTGATGCGCGGACAGCTCAGTCACACAGGCCAGGTGGATTGGCAGCTCAGTCACTCAGGCCTGGTGGGCTGGCAGCACAGTTCTCAGGCCTGGTGGGCTGGCAGCTCAGTTACCCAAACGTGGTGGGCTGTCAGCTTAGTCACTCATGCCTGGTCGGCTGGAAGCTCAGTCACTCAGGGCTGGTGGCCTAGCAGCTCTGTCACTCAGGGCTGGTGGGCTGGCACACAGTCACTCAGGCCTGCTGGGCTGTCAGCTAGCTCACTCAGGGCTGGTGGGCTGGCTGCTCAGTCACTCGGGGCTGGTGGGCTGGCAGCTCAGTCACTCAGGCCTGGTGGGCTGTCAGCTAACTCACTCACGGCTGGTGGGCTGGCAGCTCTGTCACTCAGTGCTGATGGGCTGGCAGCTCAGTTATCAGGGCTGGTGGGCTGGCAGCTCAGTTGCTCAGACCTGTTGGGCTGGCAGCTCAGACGCTAAAGCATGGTGTGTTGGCATCTCAGTCACTCAGGACTGGTGGGCAGGCAGCTCAGCCACTCAGGTTTGGCGGGCTGGCAGCTCAGTCACTCGGGCCCGTTGTGCTGGCAGCTCAGTCACTCATTCCAGGTGGACTGGCTTCTCAGTCACTCAGGGCTGGTGTTCTGGCAGCTCAGCCATTCAGTCCAGGTGAGCTGGCTGCTCAGTCACTCAGGCTGGGTGCGCTGTCAGCTCAGTCACTCAGGCCTGATGGGCTGGCAGCTCAGGCACTCAGGCCTGGTGGGCTGGCAGCTCTCACCCAGTCCTCAGGCCTCAGTCAGGGGTGGGCTGGCATCTCAATCACTCAAGCCTGGGCTGGTGGGTTCGCATCAGGGCTGGCAACGCAGTCACTCAGGCCTGTTGGGCTGTCAGCTGAGTCACTCAGGCCTGCTAGGCTGTCAGCTAACTCACTCGGGACTGGTGCGCTGGCAGCTCAATCACTCAGGCCTGATGTGCTGTCAGCTAACTAACGCACGGCTAGCAGGCTGGCAGCTCTGTCACACAGCGCTGGTGGGCTTGCAGCTCAGTCACCCAGGCCTGGTGTGCTGTCAGCTCTGTCACTCAGGCCTGATGGGCTGGCAGCTCAGTCACTCATGCCTGCTGGACTGTCAGTTAACTCACTCAGGCCTGGTGGGCTGGCAGCTCAGTCACTCAGGTCAGGTGAGCTGGCAGCTCAGGCACTCAGGCATTGTGGGCTCGCAGCTCAGTTCGCAGGCCTGGTGGGATGGCAGCTCAGTCACTCAGGCTTGACGGGCTGGCAGCTCAGTCACTCAAGCTAGGTGGGGTGGCAGCTCTGACACTCAGGCCTGGTGGGCTGGCAACTCACTCCTCAGGCGTGGTGTGCTGGCAGCTCAGTCTCGCAGGCCGGGTAGGCTGGCAGCTCAGTCATTCAGGCCTGGTGGGATGGCAGCTCAGTCTCGCAGGCCAGGTAGGCTGGCAGCTCAGTCACTCAGGCCTGATGGGCTGGCAGCTCAGTCATTCAGGCCTGGTGGGCTGGCAGCTGAGTCACTCACGGCTGGTGAGCTGGCAGCTCAGTTACTCAAGCATGTTATGCTGGCAGCTCAGTCACTGCAGCCTGGTGGGCTGGCAGCTCAGTCACTCAGTCCTGGTATGCTGGCAGCTCAGTCACACAGTCCAGATGGGCTGCCTGTTCAGTCACTCAGGTATTGTGGGCACGCAGCACAGTCAATCAGGCCTGGTGCGCTGGTAGCTCAGTCACTCAGGCCTGCTGGGCTGTCAGCTAGTTCGCTCAGGGCTGGTGGGCTGGCTGCTCAGTCACTCGGGGCTGGTGGGCTGGCAGCTCAGTCACTCAGGCCTGGTGGGCTGTCAACTAACTCACTCACGGCTGGCGGGCTGGCACCTCTGTCGCTCAGCGCTGGTGAGCTGGCAGCTCAGTTATCAGCGCTGTTGGTCTGGCAGCTCAGCCGCTAAGGCATGATGTGTTGGCATCTCAGTCACTCAGGCCTGGTGGGCAGGCAGTTCAGCCACTCAAGTTTGGCGGGCTGGCAGCTCAGTCACTGGGGCCTGGTGTGCTGGCAGCTCAGTCACTCATTCCAGGTGGGCTGGCTGCTCAGTCACTCATGGCTGGTGTTCTGGCAGCTCAGTCATTCAGTCCAGGTGAGCTGGCTGCTCAGTCACTCAGGCCGGGTGCACTGGCAGCTCAGTCACTCAGGCCTGATGGGCTGGCAGCTCAGTCACTCATGCCTGCTGGGCTATCAGCTAACTCACTCAGGGCTGGTGCGCGGGCTGCTCAGTCACGCACTTCTGGTGGACTCGCAGCACCATCACTCAGGCCTGGTGGGCTGGCAGCTCAGTCACTCAGGCCTGCTGGGCTGTCAGCTAACTCACTCAGGGCTGGTGGGCTGGCTGCTCAGTCACTCGGGCCTGGTGTGCTGGCAGCTCAGTCACTCATTCCAGGTGGGCTGGCTGCTCAGTCACTCATGGCTGGTGTTCTGGCAGCTCAGTCATTCAGTCCAGGTGAGCTGGCTGCTCAGTCACTCAGGCCGGGTGCACTGGCAGCTCAGTCACTCAGGCCTGATGGGCTGGCAGCTCAGTCACTCATGCCTGCTGGGCTATCAGCTAACTCACTCAGGGCTGGTGCGCGGGCTGCTCAGTCACGCACTTCTGGTGGACTCGCAGCACCATCACTCAGGCCTGGTGGGCTGGCAGCTCAGTCACTCAGGTCAGGTGGGCTGGCAGCTCAGTCACTCAGCGCTGGTGGGCTCGCAGCTCAGTCCGCACGCCCGATCGGCTGGCAGCTCAGTTATTCAGGCCTGGTGGGCTGTCACCTAACTAACTCACGGCTGTCGGGCTGGCAGCTCTGTCACACAGCGCTGGTGGGCTGGCAGCTCAGTCACCCAGGCCTGGTGTGCTGTCAGCTCAGTCATTCAGTCCAGGTGAGCTGGCTGCTCAGTCACTCAGGCCGGGTGCACTTGCAGCTCAGTCACTCAGGCCAGGTGGGCTGGCAGCTCAGGCAATCAGGCATTGTGGGCTCGCAGCTCAGTCCGCAGGCCTGATCGGCTGGCAGCTCAGTTATTCAGACCTGGTGGGCTGGCAGCTCAGTCACTCAGGCCTGGTGGGCTTGTAGCTCTGTCACTCAGGGCTGATGGGCTGGCAGCTCAGTCACTCACGGCTGGTGGGCTGGCAGCCCAATCACTCAGGACTGGTGGGCTGGCAGCTTAGTCACGCAGGCCTGGTGGGCTGTCAGCCAACTCATTCACGGCTGGCGGACTGGCAGCTCTGGCGCTCGGGGCTGGTGGGATGGAAGCTCAGCCACTCAGGGCCGGTGGGCAGGCAGCTCAGTCATTCAGGGCTAGTGGGTTGGCAGCTCAGTCACTCAGGCCTGTTGGTTGGCAGCTCAACCACTCAGGCCTGGTGGGTTGGCAGCTCACTCACTCAAGGCTGGTGGGCTGGCAGCTCAGTCACTGAGGCCTGGTGTGCTGGCAGCTCTGTCACTCAGTCCAGATGGGCTGGCTGCTCAGTCACTCAGGCCTGGTGGGCTGGCAGCTCATTCCTCAGGTTTGGTGGGATGGCAGCTCAGTTACCCAGACGTGATGGGCCGGTAGCTCAGTCACTCAGGCCTGGTGGGCTGGCAGCTCAGTCACGCAGGGCTGGTGGGCTAGCAGCTCATTCACTCAGGGCTAGTGGGCTGGCTGCTCAGTCACTCAGGTCTGGCGGGCTCACAGCACAGTAATTCAGGCCAATCAATCAGTACCAACTAGTAACGTTTATTTTATGGCTGGAGGAAGGGTCCTGTGAAATGTATATATCTATGTTGATCTGCAGGCTACACTCTATTCCCATTTGGCACTGCAATTATATCAAACTCCCCTTAATCTCCCTGCTTCCAAGTCACACGAAACTATGGTCTCCAAATCTGAGGAAAGACATTCTTGCCATACAGGGGGTACAGAGAAGGTTCACCAGACTGATTCCTGGGATGTCAGGACTTTCATCTGATGAAAGGCTGGATAGACTCGTCTTGTACTCACTAGAATTTAGAAGATTGAGGGGGGATCTTATAGAAACTTGCAAAATTCTTAAGGGTTTGGACAGGCTAGATGCAGGAAGATTGTTCCCGATGTTGGGGAGCTCCAGAACAAGGGGTCACATTTTAAGTATAAGGGAGAATTCCTTTAGGACCGAGATGAGGAAAACATTTTTCACACAGAGAGTGGTGAGTCTCTGGAATTCTCTGCCACAAAATGTAGTCGAGGCCAGGTCATTGGCTATATTTAAGAGGGAGTTAGATGTTGCCCTTGTGGCTAAAGGGATCAGGGGGTATGGAGAGAAGGCAGGTACAGCATATGAGTTGGATGATCAGCCATGGTCATTTTGAATGGCGGTCCGGCTCGAACAGCCGAATGACCTACTCCTACACCTATTTTCTATGTTTTTATAGCTGTAAAACTCTCTCAGCCCAGCTACTTTGTAAACAACAAACTTTTTTAGTTTGCAAAGCCAATTGCCAACTACTCTCTTGGTAGCCAAATACATACACAATTGGTCTTACATTTGTTTGTTTCAATGATTTCGGTAGGGCACCAGATGAATCCACTATGAAATACCCAGGTTTTCCCGGGAGCTTCAGTTGGACCCTCAAAGGGTCCAACTATAGCACTTTTTTATCCTTCCCATCAAATCCTGGACAAACTATGGCCTCTTACTCAGTCGTCTGTTGATGGTCCCAGCGATTCCTGCCGACTACATCAATGTTAAAGTTCGTTTCTTAAAACAGACAACTCACAATATATTAGGTAAAACCAGCACAAGCTTTACTGATCATTGAGCCGGCGAGAGTGCTAGGAGATGCAATGTCAAGTATACAGAAGATACTTAACTTCTCCTAGGCCAATGAATGAAGAGATACAGCATATTGTTATAGTATTTCGGAAACATAGTCATATGTTTACACAGAGTTGCAGCAATGACGTTCAACATATCAATCACAGTTCTACCCATACAGAGCATACGTGTCACTAATACAATACTTCTCATGCTATGGTATATTGATCACAGACATTAATTACGAAATCCCCAAATAACAGGAAGTAAGTCAAAGTACCTTCTTAACAATATAAGGATCCTTATCAATTGCCCACAGAAGTTTCTGTTTACAGAAACTTCCAACTTTTCTGAACGCATATCCCCTCTCACCATTGTCAATATATACAAAAGACAAGATTTTTGCCTTTCACCACAGTGAGGATGTGTCTGGTGAACTCAGTGGTGGATGTTAAATATGTGTCGGCTGTGTGCAGCTTGGCTCACTTTTGCATTTTCACTTGGGTACAGTATAAATGAGAAGATGCTGGTACTGTTTATTGTCTGCTCCTCGACAGGGCCAAGGAGGGCCTATATTAGAAACACGTCTCCATCCGTTTCCCACCACGGAAGGCTGGCCTGTTGAGTTATACCGGCACTTTGGAGGGGAATGGACAGGCGACGTGTCGGATCTGGACACTCCTCTGGACTGATGGAGTCGGGGGAGAAAGCTGGAAAAAAGGGATGGGGTCGGGACAAACTTCAGGACTTGATTAGGAGCGGGGGGGCGGGGGGGGGGAGGGTAGTCTCCTTAATTGGTAGAATTCAATGTTCATGTAATTGGGCTGTAAGCTATGAGGTGCCGTTCCTCCAGTTTACGTGTCACCTCACTTTGGCAATGGAGGAGGACCATGACAGAAAGATCTGTGTGGGAGTGGGAAGGGTAGTTAAAATGGTTGGCAACCGGGAGATCCAGCAGGCTTGGCGGACCGAGCCCAAGTATAGGGTGAAGTGCGCACCTAGTCTATATACAACAACAGATGCCGGTTTACAAAAAGAGACACAGTCTCCTGGGGTAACATGCACCTCTGGAGAGCATGGACAGGCACCATTCTAGGTCAGGACCCTTCTTCAGACTGCTTGGCGTGGGGACGGGTATAAATTTGGAAAGGAGAGGTGAGAGTGGTCGCTTTAGATTCCCTTTACCTCTCCAGGTGCAGCCTGAGCCACTGAGTTCCTCCACTGCTTTAGAGGGAATGGACAGACGACGTTTTGAGTCAGGACCCTCCTTCAGACTGATTGAAGAGGGTGGGGGGAGGAAGCTGATAAAGAGAGATGCGGGCTGGACAAACCTGGAAAGTGATAGGTGGACACAAAATGCTGGAGTAATTCAGCGGGACAGACAGCATCTCTATAGAGAAGGAATGGGTGACGTTTCACGTGGAGAAGGGTCTATAGGTGATAGGTGGATATAGGTGAGGGAGCCACAAGAAATTGAAGATCTTGGAATATTTCATGTCATGGAACACAATTTAGTTAGATGCACATAATCTGTTGCCAGGAGTGGGGGAATCGAAGTCCAGAGAACATGGGTTCAAGGTGAAGGGGAAAAGATTTAATAGGAATCTGAAGGGTATTTTATTTCCACTGAGGGTGATGGTGTATGGAATAAGCTGCCAGAGGAGGTAGTTGAGGCTGGGACTATCCCAACGTTACAGTTAGACAGGTATATGGATAGGACCAGTTTGGAGGGATATGGACCAAACTCAGGATGGTGGGACTTCTGTAGCCAGGACATGTTGATCGGTGTGGGCAAGTTGGGCCGAAGGGCCTGTTTCCACACTGTTTTACTCTATGACTCTAATACTAAGTGCTGGAGCAAGTCGGCGGGTCAGGCAACATCTGAGAAGAATATGGATAGGTGACGTTCCACAGAGTGCTGGAGTAACTCGGCGGGTCAAGCAGCATCTGTAGAGAACATGGATAAGTGACATTTCACAGAGTGCTGGAATAACTCGGCGGGTCAGGCAGCATCTGTGGAGAACATGGATAGGTGACGTTTCACAGAGTGCTGGAATAACTCGGCGGGTCAGGCAGCATCTGTATAGAAGATGGATAGGTGACATTGCGGGTCGGGACCCTTCTTCAGACTGACACGATGTTAACAGATGAGGGGGTGATAGGAGTAAGTGATAGAGGCGAGATAAATGGTGTGTGATAAGGAGAGAGGAATATATATGTGCAGCTTTAAGGGACATTGGTCAGGTAGCATTTGGAGTATTGCATACAGTTCTGGTCACTCCATTACAGGACTGATGTGGAGGCTTTGGGGAAGGTGAAGAAATGGTTAACCAGATTGGTTTAATAGCAAGGAACTGCAGATGCTGGTTTACAAAAAAGGACACAAGATGCTGGAGTAACTCAGCGGGACGGGCAGTATCTCTGGAGAGAAAGACAGGGTGACGTTTCGGGTCGAGACTGAAGAAGGACCCAACTAGAATGTTACCCCTTCCTTCCAGCATTTTGTGTCTACCTAAACAGTGCCTATTCACGTCGCGGTGTGCTAGCAGGCTGGAGGAGCAGGCAAAGGCCTTGCCACGGTGCGGGCAGGTGAAGGGGTGCTGGCCTGTGTGAATGCGCCGGTGCTCCAGCAGGTGGTCAAGGCAGGTGAAGCCCTTACCACAGAACAGGCAGGGGAAGGGACGCTCACCGCTGTGGGCACACTGGTGCTGCCACAGGCTGGACATGTGGGTGAAACCCATTCCACACTCAGCGTACACAAAGGATACCTCTCTTGTGTATATCCGCTGGTGCTCCCACAGCCCCCATGCGCTCTTGAAACGCTTCCCGCAGCTGGAGCAGCTGCTCGCCGGCGTGAGCCTGCCGGTGCCGCCGCAACAGCCGCGAGCTGTCAAACGCCTCACCCGCAGTACGGGCAGTCTAGGGCTGGCCACTGGTGTGGACGCACTGGTGAGACAGGGCGTGGGAGGCCTTGGCAAAGCGCTCTCCATTCACAGGGTTGGGGAAGGGACGGCCGCCGGCGTGTACCGGCTTGTGGTCGAGCAGGCTGCCGGACTGGGTGAAGCCCTTGCCGCACTGCGTGCTGGTGTAGGGCCACTCGCCGGTGTGGGAGCGCTGGTGCACCAGTAGGTTGCTGGATTGGGTGACGCCCATGCCGCACTGGGCGCAGGTGAAGGGGCACTCGCCGGTGTGGATGCGCTGGTGCTGCAGCGGGATGCTGGACAGGGTGACGCCCTTGCGGCACTGGGCATAGGTGTAGGGCCGTTCCGTGGTGTGTAGGCGCCTGTACATCTTCAGGCTCGTGGACGACTTGAAGCCTTTGCCACAGTCGTAGCAGGTGAATGGCCGCTCACCGTTGTGCACCCACTGGTCCACGTGCAGCCCCGATAATTGGTTAAAGCTCTTGCTGCAGGTGGAGCAGGTGAAGGGCAGCTCACTGCTCTGCACCCGCCGGTGCACCTGCAGCCCCGACGACTGGATAAAGCTTTTGTCGCAGATGGAACAGCCGAAGGGTTCTCGCTCTTGTGCAGCTCCGGCGCCCTCTTGAAGCGCTTGTCGCATTCGGAGCAGTCAATGAGCCTGGGAACGGGATGGTCGCCGGCGTGCACCGGCTGGTGCTCCAGCAGCCTCGTGGAGAGAGTGAGGCCCTTTCCGCAGTCGCTGCACGTTTATGGCCGCTCCTCAGTGTGCAGGCGCCTGTGCTGCTTCAGTTTCGTGGGCGATTTGAAGAGTTTGCCACAGCCGTAGCAGGTGAAGGGCCGCTCACCGCTGTGCACCTGCCGGTGCACCTGCAGCCCCGACGAACAGAGAAAACTCTTGCCACACGTGGAGCAGACATAGGGCTTCTCGCCTATGTGCACTCGCCGGTGGATCTTCAGCTCCGGCGCCGTCTTGAAGCTCTTTCCGCAATCGGAGCAGTCAAAGGGGCGTTCTCCCATGTGCACCCGCCGGTGGATCTCCAGCTGAACGTCGCCCATTCTTTTTCTCGGGGACGCTGCCTGTCCCGCTGAGTCGCTGCAACGCTTTGAGTTCCTCCGTTGATGGCTGGTACTCGACTTTCGCCGGCGCCCGGGGGAATCTCATAGTTTGATCACACAGCAGGCATGTTCTTGCAACTTCATCAATTAACAAACCAAGTGGGACCCAATGGGTCCCGTCCCATCACACACACACTAACCCCATCCCCCCCCCCCCCCCCCCACCACCACCACCACCACACACACACACACACACACCACACACACACACACACACACACACACACACACTCACTCACTAACCTGTGGGACGGAGGGGGCAGGGGGGCGAGAGGATGGGGGAGAGGAAGGGGGGAGAGGAGAGGGGTGGTGAGAGGAGGAGGAGGATGGGGGAGAGGAGGAGGATGGGGGAGAGGAGGAGGAGGGGAGAGAGGAGGAGGAGGGGGAGAGGAGAGAGGAAGGGGGAGCGGGGTAGCAGCGGGGGGAGCGGTTAGCAGAGGGGGCGAGTGGCAGCGCGGGGGGAGCAGGTAGCAGCGAGTGGGAGCGGTTAGCAACGGGGATGGGCGGTTGGTCGCACGGGGAGGGGGAAGGGGAATTGAGGGGGGCGGCTCACCGGAGAATCAGCCCGCGAGCTGCTCAACACACTGCGCCCCTTCTGCTTTTTATTCTTCTCGCCGCGTTATTGACAGCGGGTTCCGGAAGGGGCGATTTTCCGATTTAGTAAGTAAGTTTATTGGCCAAGTATTCACATGCAAGGAATTTGCCTAGGTGCTCCGCCCACAAGTAACAATATGACATAGAGTAACAGTTACGAATGACTCAGAAAACACTAAACATTAATAATAATAATAATAATAATAGTAATAATAATAATAATAATAATAATAATAATAATAATAATAATAATAATAATAATAATAATAATAATAAAGCATTAACGATAAAACATCATTGGTCAAGCATGTGAACCAACAAAATACCAGATCAAAGGTAGGCTACAGATTTTTGGCTGTTGAATAGCGCAACTACTCGTGGATAAAAACTGTTTTTATGTCTGGCTGTGGCAGCTTTGACAGTCCGGAGTCGCCTTCCAGTGGGAAGTGATTCAAAGAGTTTGTGGCCAGGGTGAGAGGGGTCAGAGATGATCTTGCCCGCTCGCTTCCTGGCCCTTGCAGTGTACTGTTCATCAATGGAGGGAAGGTTGCAGCCAACAATCTTCCCTGCTGATCGGACGATTCGCTGCAGCCTCCAGGTGTCGTGCTTGGTGTCTGAGCCAAACCAGACCATGATGGAGAAGGTGAGAACAGACTCTACGATGGCCGTGTAGAAATGGACCATCATTGCCTGTGGCAGATTGTGCTTCCTCAGCTGCCGCAGGAAGTACATCCTCTGTCGTGCCTTTTTGACTGTGGAGTCGATGGTAGCCCCCGACTTAATGTGCTTGGAGATGATGGTTCCCAGGAACTTAAAATACTCTATAGATGTGACTGGTGTTGTTGATGGTGAGTGGGGTGAGGGGAGGGGGAGCTCTCCTAAAGTCTACAATCAATTCCACGGTCTTAAGCGCATTGAGCTCTAGGTTGTTGCTACCGCACGCTGACGCCAGCTGTGACACTTCCTGTCTGTAGGCAGATTCCTCCCCATCCTGGGTCAATCTAATCAGGGTTGTGTCGTCCGCAAACTTGATAACCTTGACAGAGGTGGCTGTGGAGGTGCAGTAGTTGGTGTAGAGAAAGCAGAGGAGAGGAGAGAGTACGCAGCCTTGCGGTGCTCCTATGCTAAGTGTTTGCGGGTCCGAGATGTAGTTTCCCAGCCTCACATGCTGCTTCCTGTCTGTCAGGGTGTTGGTGATCCACTGACAGAGGGGTTCAGGCACAGTCAACTCGGAAGGTTTGGAGTGTAGTCGCTCTGGCACAATGGTGTTGAATGCAGAGCTAAAATCAACAAACAGGATGCTCGCATAGATCCCCTGGCGGTTTAGGTGCTGTAGGATGAAGTGCAGGTCCAGGTTGACTGTATCATCCACAGATCTATTGGCCCGATATGCAAACTGCAGAAGGTCCAGCAGGGAGTTTGAGATATTTTTCAGCTTGGCCAGCACAAACCTTTCGAGTGTCTTCATGACTACATAGGTCAGTGCGACAGGCCTGTCATCTGTATTAAGACAAGTAATCCTTGCCTTTTTGGGTACAGGGACAATAGTGGAGACTTTGAAGCAGGCAGGGACAGTACATGTTTGCAGGGACTGGTTAAAAATGTCTGTATAGACCGGTGCCAGCTGTTTGGCATAGACCTTAATAGTAGAGGGGGAAACATTGTCAGGTCCTGGAGATTTCCGGCTCTTTTGTCCTCTGAAAAGCCTCTCCACCTCCTCTATTGTTATTGTTGATATTGGATAAGTTATGTTGTGCAGCACAGAGGGTGTGGATGATTGGGTGTGAAGTGGTGATTGGAGGGGGGTGGGTGTAGAAAGGCACAGTATTTGCAGACTAAAGTTAGGCTTTGAGTGGGTGTGAAGTGTTGGTTGGGGTGGGAAATGGTCCAGTCATGGTCCAGTTTAAACATTCATAACGTTTGTACAATTTCACCGATCGGATCAAAACTTATTTGACTTGTAGCGCTATGGGAGATTGTTTGTGCAAATTTAATTACAACGCAGACCGGAAGTGGTCAACATGAGCCTTTTAGTAATAGTATAGATAGATAAAATATGGATAGAAGATAGATAGAGGAAGATAAATGACTGATATACCCGGTGCATACCAGACAATGCGCGTGCCATCCCCCCTTTTCCTATGTGAGCCTGTCCATTGGCTAAGCGGGACAGGGGCAAAAATAGGCTCCTGGGGCAAACTACTCGACCATCAGGGTGGACTCAGACAATGAGGTCTTAATGGCACCCTGCTTTGCTCACGGAATTATGTTCCTGAAATGATGCTAGGCTCTGGGCATCCTGTAACTGGGCTACTTCGATGCCAATCGGCAGCTTTCTTTGTGCTGCATACGTAATTTTAGTCGCTTGTAATAAGCGAGTTTGGTATTCCGAAAAACGCAAGTAATCCTGATGTTTGTCAAAGGTCGAACGCTATGAATTAAAATCAAACGAAGCGCTGTACATTCAGTAAGTATGGTTTGTGCCGTCCCTTCCCGTCCCCAATCGAGGGTTCCATCCTCGCCCGGGGGGTGTCCGGAGTTGTCCAACCCCAGCTCACCACTACCAACCGACAGCCCAAACGGACAACACCAGCGGCCCCAGACCCACAGAACCTACAAACCCACCGCCAGCGCCAACTCCAGCCCAACCCCGCTACAACTGCAGAGGAACCCACTCCCCGAAGGGGCCGCTCCGGAGACAAGTGCCAGTTCGCCCATGGCCTCGGGCGCCACCCCAAGTACAAGATGTACCTTGCACACAAACGGCTTTTGCCCCAACGGTGCCCGCTGACACTTCGTCCACGACCCCGAGGAGGAGCGCGGCCCATGGACTTGCCTGCGCCAGAGCATCAGATTGGGCTCAGCCTCCTCCGGCCCGGCGTGAAACTGGGCCGAGCTACGGGGGGCCTTCAGCCTCGACCTGGAGTTAGAGCAGGCACGGGCTCTGGGGCTGGGGCTAGGCAAGGGAGGGGGAGGAGGTTGCTGCTGGCACCAGCACCACCATAACCATCAGTACCCGCAGATGCAGTGGGCGCCAGGCCTTCCATGGCCAGCAGGAGCCCGTCAGCAGACTCTTCGACCACGACGACTCCGGCAGTATCTCTGGAGTGGTCGTGGTCGAAGCAGCAACTCCAACCTCACAGCAGTCCAAGCATGGTGCAGGCAACAAGTCCAACCTCACAGCACTCCAAGCAGGGTGCAGGCAGCAAGTTCAAAAACGCAGCACTCCAAGCAGGGTGCATCGAAACATAGAAACATAGAAAATAGGTACAGGAGGAGGCCATTCGGCCCTCGAGCCAGCACCGTCATTCATTGTGATCATGGCTGATCGTCCCCTATCAATAGCCCGTGCCTGTCTTCCCCCCTTATCCCTTAACTCCACTAGCCCCTAGAGCTTTATCTATCTCTCTCTTAAATCCATCGTGACTTGGCCTCCACTGCTCTCTGTGGGAGGGAATTCCACAAATTCACAACTCTCTGGGTGAAAACGTATTCTCTCACCTCAGTCTTAAATGACCTCCCCTTTATTCTAACAGCGTGCAGGCATCAAGTCTAACCTCACAGCACTCCAAGCAGGGTGCACGCAGCAATTCGAATATCACAGCATTCCAAACAAGGTGGAGGCTGCGTCCAATCTCACAGCATTCCAAGCAGGGTGCATAGAAACATAGAAACATATAAAATAGTACAGGAGGAGGCCATTCAGCCCTTTGAGCCAGCACCACCATTCATAGAAACATAGAAACATAGAAATAGGTGCAGGAGTAGGCCATTCGTACCTTCGAGACTGCACCGCCATTGAATATGACCATGGCTGATCATCCAACTCAGTATCCTGTACCTGCCTTCTCTCCATACCCCCTGATCCCTTTAGCCACAAGGGCCACATCTAATTCCCTCTTAAATATAGCCAATGAACTGGCCTCAACTACCTTCTGTGGCAGAGAATTCCACAGATTGGCAGAGAATTCCACAGTCATTCATTGTGATCATGGCTGATCGTCCCCTATCAATAACCCGTGCCTGCCTTCTTCCCATTAACTCCACTAGCCCCTAGAGCTCTATCTAACTCTCTCTATCTAAATCCATCCAGTGACTTGGCCTCCACTGCCTTCTGTGACAGGAAATTCCACAAATTCGCAACTCTCTGGGTGAAAACCTTTTTTCTCACCTCAGTCTTAAATGACCTCCCCTTTATTCTAAGACTGTGGCCCCTGGTTCTGGACGCCCAACAATGGGAACACTTTTGCTGCATCTAGCTTGTCCAGTCCTTTTATAATTTTATATGTTTCTATAAGATTCCCCCTCATCCTTCTAAACTCCAGTGAATACAAGCCTAGTCTTTTCCATCTTTCCTCATATGACAGTCCCGCCATCCCAGGGACCAATCTCGTGAACCTACGCTGCACTGCCTCAATCACAAGGATGTCCTTGCTCAAATTAGGAGACCAAAACTGTACACAATACTCCAGATGTTGTCTCACCAGAGCCCCAGACAACTGCAGAAGAACCTCTTTACTCCTCTACTGAAATCCTCTAGTTATGAAGGCCAACATTCCAATAGCTTTCTTCACTGCCTGCTGTACCTGTAAGCCAACTTTCAGATACCGGTGTACAAGGACACCCAGGTCTCGCTGCACCTCCCCCTTACCTAACCTAACCCCATTGAAATAATAATCTGCCCACTTGTTTTTGCCGCCAAAGTGGATAAACTCACATTTATCTATATTATACTGCATCTGCCACGCATCTGCCCGCTGACTCAACGCGTCCAGGTCACCCTGCAACCTCCTAACGTCCTCTTCACAGTTCACACTGCCACCCAGCTTTGTGTCATCCGCAAACTTGTTGGTGTTGCTCCTAATTCCCTCTTCCAAATCATTAATATACATGGTAAACAGTTGCGGCCCCAACACCGAGCCTTGCAGCACGCCACTCGGCACTGTCTGCCATTCTGTAAAGGACTCTTTCACTCCTACTCTTTGCTTCGGGTCTGCCAACCAATTTTCTATCCATGTCAACACCATACCCCCAATACCATGTGCTCTAATTTTAGTCACCAGTCTCCCGTGCAGGACCGTATCAAAGGTTTTCTGAAAGCCTAGATACACTACAGCCACTGGCACCCCTTCATCCATTTTACTTGTCACATCCTCAAAAAATATGGTGCAGGCAGCAAGTCCAAACTCACAGCACTCCAAGCACGGTTCAGGCAGCAAGTCCAACACCACAGCACTCCAAGCACGGTGCAGGTAGTAAGGTCAAGCTCACAGCACTCCAATCAGGGTGCAGGTAGTAAGGTCAAGCTCACAGCACTCCAAGCAGGGTGCAGACAGCAAGACCAACACCACAGCACTCCAAACAGCGTGCTTGGAATGCTGTGAGGTTGTACTTTCTGCCTGCACCTTGCTTGTAGTGCTGTGGGGTTGGAATTGCTGTTTGCACCTGCTTGAAAATCTGTGAGGTTGGACTTGTTGCCTGCACCCTGCGTGGAGTGCTGTGAGGCCAAATGGAAGGAATTTAGTGTTTGATTCCCGTAAATTAATGGCCATTTAAATCATCTTGGCAGTGGGATTTTGTGGAATGCGATCGATTGGAACGTTGCAGTTGCGGTGAATTTAAACCCCATATCGGGTGGAAAAACACTGCCTGTTCGTATATTTACAGAATCACATTTTCGCAACGTAAAATTTGGATTAAAGGCATCCTAAGAAGCACGTTTATATGTAAAATAAACGGCTTTCCTTTACCTGTTCCGTGCGTGAAATCCGTCCCCGTTGTTGGGGCTCATGGCATTAGAAACTAATTTTTATTTTACTCCAGCGCTGAAATTGCCAGGTGATTTAAAAATAAATTCACAGACCGGCAGTCGGAACAAATCTTCAGCAAAAGCTCGCACCCCGAGAAAATAAAACTCCGGCAGGCAGGAGAAAACTGCATTTTAACCCCGCCCCCCACCCCCCTCAAAGGCGTCAAAGTCGCGCACACGGCCAGTGACAGAACTGCAGCGCCGCTGAAGGTAAGTTATGTAACATACCGACTGTGAGGTTGGACTTGTTACCTACAGCCTGCTTGGAGTGCTGTGAGGTTGGACTTGCCGCCTGCAACCTTCTTGAAGTCCTGTGAGATTGGACTTGCTGCCTGCACCCTGCTTAATGTGCTGTGAGGTTGGACTCTCTGCCTGCACCCTGCTTGGAGTGCTGTGAGGTTGGGTTTGCTTCCTGCACTCTGCTTCGGGTGCTGTGAGATTGGTTTTGCGGCCTGCACTGAATGATGACCTTTGAGGTAATTGGGGCATTGAGGGGCATTGAGCAGCAAAACACAACAAGAGACACAACAAGAAAGAACTTAATAAATTTCATCTTTAACATATAAATTGCTGTTATAATTTAAGTGTCATTCACATTTTAAACTTTAATAAATCCTTTTTTCACTTGCCATGCCTGCGTGTTCATAATCACAATGGGAACCTAATAGGCAGGAATGGCAACGCTGTCGGAGAGCCACTAAGAGTGTATGAAGGTTGAGGTGGAATGGACTGAATGCGTGGGGAGAGGGGAATGGCAAGGAGCAGAGTGGGGGGGGGGGGGGTGAAGGGAGTAGAGGTGACTAAGTGAACTGCCACCACACCAGCCGTGAGTGACTGGACTGCCAGCTCATCAGCCATGAGTAAATGAACTGCCAGCCCATCAGCTGTAAGTGACTGAAGTACCAGCCCATCAGCCATGACTTAGTGAACTGCCAGCCCACCATCAAAAGAGCCATGCAAAGATAGACTTTCCTCCTTCCTTGTTGTGATCTGTAAAAAAAGATGAAAATGTCTAAAATTGATTGTCCACACTCTCCCTCTTCTCTCTCATAGTCTGTCACCTGTTTTCGGCAGAATTTCCGGCAGTTTCCGAGCTGCCAGCCTGCCAGGCCTGAGTTACTGAGCTGCCAGCCTGCAATGCCTGAGTGACTTAGCTGCCAGACGTGAGTGATTGAGCTGCCACGCCTGAGTGACTGAGCTGCCAGACCTGGGTGACTCAGCTGCCTGTTCTCAGTGACTGAGCTGCCAGGCCTCAGTGACTGAGCTGCCAGGCCTCAGTGACTGAGCTGCCAGGCCTCAGTGACTGAGCTGCCAGGCCTCAGTGATTGAGGTGCCAGCCAAAAATCCATTCGGCCAAGTGTCCATACTAGCCCACTGGAAACCAGTCCCTTCAGCCCACAACACCCACGCTAGTGCTCCTACAAGCCCCTCCCCCACACACCCCCCCCCCCTCCACTGGCCAGCAATATTAGAATTGGCAGAGAGGTGGAATATTGCATTAGGGGACCAGCTCTCCTGTGTGAAGCTGGGACCCAACGGGTCCCACTTAGTCTAGTAACTATTAAAACTCTGATCTTGAATGCGGATGTATTTGTGCGTGTATTTGTGTGTGTGTGTGATCTCCTCGAAAACACGGCGCGCTAACGGTGAAATTATTACATATTCCGATAGAGATTTATCTCATGATCTCAAAAATCGCCTCACTGTATTCACTGTAGGCTTTTTTTCACTGGAGTTTAGAAGGATTAGGGGGAATCTTATAGAAACATATAAAATTATAAAAGGACTGGACAAGCTAGATGCAGGAAAAATGTTGGGCTAGTCCAGTCTTAGAATAAAGGGGAGATCATTTAAGACTTAGGTGAGAAAAAACTTTTTCACCCAGAAAGTTGTGAATTTAAGGAATTCACTGCCACAGAGGGCCAAGTCACTGGGTGGATTTAAGATAGAGTTAGATAGAACTCAAGGGGCTAGTGGAGTCAAGGGATATGGGGAGAAAGCAGGCACGGGTTATTGATTGGGGATGGTCAGCCATGATCACATTGTGAGAGATAAAGTGATTAAACCCCACTATTGTAAGGGGCTTTAAAGAGGATTCAAACCGATAGGGGCCAGGGAGAGGGTTCTGACACAGCTGTGTATAAAAGTTACCAGACCCATCCTTGAGTAAGAAGTGATAGCATTGTATAGCGGTAGAAGGGAGTGATGTAGATAGCTCCCTATCAGTAGAATGGGGTGATAGATGGGACCCTTGTCACTATAGCTTAGCTTTAGTGCTGATATAGGAGGACTGAGAGAGTTCACTTGGAGGTGAGTAAAACTAGGATAGGTCATGAACAACTGAGCATGCATAATAAAATAAATGAATATTACAACACACCCCTGGTCAAGAAACTGCTCATTACCATGAACATGCGATGTATGATGTGGGAGGTACTGGGGGAAGTACCTACAGGTTGTCCACCTCAGTGTCTGATTGGAGCGGGTCCAAGGAGTGGAGGTTGGATGTAAAATTGTGTGTATAAAGGGGGATGACTCTTCTGACTTCGGTGTGTCTCAACTTGGAGAGGCACCCGGCTCTGCAGACTCGTAAAAATAATAAAGAATCTCTTGCTTCCAAGATTTAGTCTTTGAGTTGTGATTGTGAGCACATTGCATATCTCACAAACTGGGGGCTCGTCCGGGATCGCCACTCCGGCTGCTTGGTGGAGGCAAAGAAGGAAGGGAAGGTGCACCCTGCTGATTTCAGCAGTCTCTGATCTCCTTGCTTGCCATCAGCGGTTTGAGCGAGTGCAATTCGGGCAAAAGACTCAGGAAGCAAGAGGGAGTGTAAGGTGAATAAAGTGTAAGGTGAATAAATAAGGAACGGTCGAGCGATTCTTGTGCACAAGACCCAGGTAAGAAAACTGACTATTAAGTATTGCCTGGGCGACCGGGGTCTGTCGGACGGGAGTAGTACGACGAGACAATGGGAAACCGGAACGGGAAAAGTAAGGGTCCGGGGAAACAGGATAAGGCTCACACTGGTATAGAGCCGCACATTCCGCCCGATAGTCCGTTGGGGCGAATGTTACACAGGTGGGGTGAAGGGAACACCCAGGGTAAGAGTAAGGAAACAATGATAAAGTTTTGTTACTTTGAATGGCCAAAGGAGCCTATCCGAGGGAGCGCGGTGTGGTGGCCAAGGCTGGGCTCAAATGAAGACTGGGTGAGGCAAGCTTTGAATGTTTTTTTGAATGAGAAAGAACCGCCAAATCAAATAGAAAAGAAACTATGCCCAGTGTTGGAAACCCTATAATGGGAAGTTCCCGTTAAAAACAGAGAGAGAGCAGGATGAATCTGACTGGCCCCCCTACGACGTCTGCCCCCGCCATATGAATCCCAGCCCCCAGCCATACCCCCATCAGCTCCGGCTGCATCTGCTCAGGCGGACCCACTAATTCAGAGCGGCCCGGCAGTAAACCTGTCCGCTCCTGTCTCAGAAGAGACAGATAGCAGAGAACCACGGAAAGCAGAGAAGACAGGGGGGGACTTGATTGAGGTCTTTAAAATAATGAAAGGGATAGACAGAGTTGACGTGGATACGCTTTTCCCTTTGACGGTAGGGAAAATTCAAACAAGAGAGCATGACATGAGAATTAAGTGACCGAAGTTTAGGGGTAACGTGAGGGGAAACTTCTTTACTCAGAGGGTGGTGGCTGTGTGGAATGAGCTTCCAGCAGAGGTGGTGGAGGCAGGATCGATTTTAACATTTAAAAGTAAAGTGGATAGGTCTATGGACGTGAAGGGAATGGAGGGGTATGGTCTGAGTGCAGGTAGATGGGACTAGGGGAAATCAAATGGTCGGCACGGACTGGAAGGGCCGAGAGGGCCTGTTTCCGTGCTGTAATTGTTATATGGTTATATGGTTATATGGTTATATAAGAAACAGGATGAAAGAAACCGTGATTCACACATAGAAGGTGAAGAGGAGAGTCAGTCAGATAAGGAAGAGGAAATAAAAAGGGAGGATGAGGACGAGACGGGTGGTGCCTCAGGCAGTGGTCGGGTGACGAGGTCTCAAACCAGGGCAGCCAAACAAATGTCAGAACGATCTGTCCAAATGAAACCCCTAAGAGAGGTCCCGTTAGGGGGAAATGCAGGGGGAATGGGATTTGTAAATGTGCCTATCACCAGCATGGAGGTCAGGAACTTTAAAAAGGAGATGAAAAGTTTACTGGAAGACCCCTTGGGACTGGCTGAACAAATAGATCAGTTCCTAGGGCCAAACACATATACATGGGAAGAAATGATGTCAATAATGGGCAGTTTGTTTACTCCAGAAGAAAGACAGATGGTCAGACAGGCAGGAATAAAAATCTGGGATAAGGGGTTGCAGGCTCCAGCGGGAGCAGCAGATGCGGGAGCAGTGAAATATCCCATTACTGCGCCAGATTGGAGTAACCAAACAGAAGAAGGAAGGAAAAACATGAGAGATCTCAGGGAGATAATAATCAAGGGAATTAGAGAAGCCGTTCCCAAGGGACAGAATTTCGAATGGGCTTTTGAAAATCAGCAGAACAAAGACGAACCTCCGACAGTGTTCTTACAAAGGTTGAGGAAGAATATCCAGCAGTATTCGGGAATAGACCCTGATTCAGACGCAGGTCAGCAGTTGCTAAAGGTTAATTTTGTAACCAAATCATGGCCAGACATTAGAAAGAAACTGGAAAAATTGGAGGATTGGAATGACAAACCATTAAATCAATTATTAACAGAGGCTCAGAAAGTATATGTGTAAGACGAGATGAAGACGGGATTATAAACAGAAGGGAAAGGCAAAAATGATGTTGCAGGCAGTACAGCAAGGGGTAAAGAAGAGGGGAGATGAAGGTGATAGAAGGCCGGGTGCTCATGGAGACCGGGGAAGGGGAAGCGGCAGAGACAGAGGACGAGGAAGAGGTGAATGGAGGGACCGAAGGTCCCGGGAAAAACAAGGACCAAGGATCAGAAGGATGGTACACGGGGCCACCCGGTGTTACTATTGTAACGAGGAGGGTCATTTCAGGAGGGAATGTCCCAGGCTACGACGGGAGGTGCAGTCGTACACACTCATGGAGGAAGAATAGGGAAGTCGGGGGTCCCGCTCCCTGGGGTGTATGGGATACACACGGGAACCTCTGGTAAACTTGAAATTAGGACCCCAGGGAGAGGATATAGTATTTATGGTAGATTCGGGAGCGGAAAGATCAAGCGTAACTAAGGTACCGGAAGGAATGGGATTGGGTGAAAAACAAGTTAGAATCTCAGGGGTAGGAGGGAAAGTGATGACTGCCCCCGAGGTAGAAGGGGTGGTGGTTAAAATACGAGAATCGAGAAAACTATGGAAGATTTAATCTTGGTAACCCAGGCAGGGATAAATTTGATGGGGAGGGATTTACAAATCCAATTAGGATTGGGAACAGCCCCCGTAGGGGGACAGATAATAGTCCAACTGTATAAATTGACTACAGAGGACGAGGAAAGAATAGTCCCACAGGTATGGGCCAAGGAAGGAAACCGGGGAGGGCTGCAGATTCCACCCTTGAGAATAGCTCTGAAAGAAGAAAGTGAGGTAGTACGGGTAAGACAATATCCAATTTCTATGGAAGGAAGGAAAGGACTTCAGCCAATTATAGAAAACTTACTAAAGGACGGCATATTAGAGAATTGTATGTCCCCATACAACACACCCGTACTCCCCATAAGGAAGACCGACGGGACGTTCTGACTGGTACAGGACCTTAGGGAATTAAATAAGGTAGTTAGAGCACGACACCCGGTAGCCCGAACCCGTATACCATAATGGGACGGATACCCCCGAATCACAAGTGGTTCAGTGTGGTAGATTTAAAAGACGCTTTTTGGAGCTGCCCCCTGGCTGAAGAGAGCAGGGACCTTTTTGCGTTTGAATGGGAAAACCCAGAGACACAAAGGAAACAGCAGTATCAGTGGACTGTGCTCCCTCAGGGATTCACGGAATTCCCGAACCTGTTCGGACAGATATTAGAACAAGTGTTAGAGGACGTCCCGAGGACTGATGAGACACAGCTGTTGCAGTATGTGGATGACCTGTTATTATCAGGGGAAGAAGAGGAGCCAGTTAGGGACGCAACAATAACCCTCCTAAATTTTCTAGGGGAAAAGGGGGTGAGAGTGTCTAAAAGTAAATTACAGTTTGTAGAACAAGAAGTTAAATATCTAGGACACCTGATAAGCGATGGGAAAAGGAGAATAAACCCAGAAAGAATAGCGGGAATTACTGGACTGCCAATACCGAAAAACAAGAAGGAGATCAGGAAGTTTCTTGGATTGATTGGATATTGTAGATTATGGATAGACGATTATACCCGACAAGTTAGGTTCCTATATGACAAGTTAGGTGAGGAAAATGATAAGGTAAAGTGGGAATCCAGGGACGAACACCAGTTTAGGAAACTAAAGAACTGTTTAATCACCGCACCTGTACTGGCTCTCTCGTCTATTGACCAGCCATTCCATCTCTTTGTGAACGCAGAAGATGGAATTGCGCTGGGGGTACTGACCCAAGAGAAAGGAGGGAAGCGGCAGCCCGTCGCGTTCCTCTCCAAACTATTGGATCCAGTGTCGCGGGGATGGCCAGTATGTATTCAAGCGATTGCGGCGACCGCAGTATTAGTGGAAGAAAGTAGGAAACTGACATTTGGAGGAACCCTGATAGTGTCCACTCCCCACACGGTCCGGACGATACTAACTCAGAAGTCCAGTCGGTGGCTGACGGATTCTAGAATTTTGAAGTATGAGGTTATACTTATGGAAAAGGACGATTTGACTATTGTAACGGATAAAAACCTGAACCCCTCCCAGTTTTTGTACTCAGTGGGTGCTGAGCACGAAGGGGGGCTACCAGAACATGATTGTAGTGAGATAATAGAACTCCAGACAAAGAGTAGGGAAGATTTAGAGAAACGACCGCTTGAGAAAGCGGAAAGGTGGTTTATTGATGGTTCGTCCCGCTGTATGGACGGAAAGAGATATAGTGGGTATGTTATAATAACAGCAGAAGGGTTTGGAAGAGTGGAAACAGGCAGGTTGCCAGGAGGTTGGTCAGCACAAACATGTGAACTGTATGCATTAAAGGAGGGCATTGGAACTATTGAAAAGGAAAAGAGGGAACTGTGTATACGGACTCCAAATATGCCTTTGGGGTGGTACACACCTTTGGGAAAATCTGGAAAGAAAGAGGGATGATCACAGCCAGAGGAAAAGAGTTGGCTCATGAGCAGTTAATCGAAAATGCTTTGGAAGCATTTGCCAGAAAGAATAGCGGTGGTCCATGTAGCAGGCCACCAGAGAGGGAATTCGCTGGAAGCTAGAGGGAATAGAGCAGTCGATAGGGCCGCTAAGACAGCGGCGACAGAAGGAACGGTAAAAATGCTGTCCCTGATACCGTTGAGGGAGGGAATAGAGAAGATACCTGTATTCTCGCAGGAGGAGGAAGATAAAATGAATGAATTGGGTGCCCTTTGTTCCACGGACGGGAAGTGGTGGACGCCGGACAAAAAACAAATAATTACTAAGGGATTGACGAGGGATTTGATTAAACAACAACTACATTCGCAATCGCACTGGGGATCTCAGGCTCTGTGCGACACGATACTACGGACATATGCCTGTAGAGGCATTTATACTTTAGCCAAGCAGGCGGTGTCTGGTTGTGTAGTATGCCAAAGGGTGAATAAGAAGGTAATGAGAGCTGTCCCAGGGGAGAGACAACAATTGGCCATTAGACCCTTCCAGAGAATACAGGTGGACTTCACAGGACTACCAAAGGTACAGAAGTGGAAATATCTTCTAGTTATAGTGTATCACTTCACCAGGTGGGTAGAGGCATTTCCCACGATAAATGCCACTGCCCAGGGCGGTCACTAAGATACTGCTGGAACAGATCATCCCACGGTACGGAGTCATTGATCCATAGATTCTGATCGAGGAAACCCATTTTGCTTCCAAAGTGCGCCTGTTAATTTGTAGCACCTTGGGAATAAACTGGAAGCTGCATACTCCATGGCACCCCAGAGTTCAGGGAGAGTGGAATGGATGAATGCCACTCTCAAAATTCAGATAACTAAATTAATGGAGGAGACGGGGTTACCCTGGACTAAGTGTTTACCAATTGCTTTATTACGAATACGGACGGCACCCGAAAGGATATTGCGGTGTCTCCTTATGAAAATGTTGTTTGGATTGCCTTATCTTGGAAAGGTGGAAGGCACACCAACCTTTGAGGGAAGTGATGTGTCGCTAGGCCCTGGGCAAAGGATGCCGTCCTAGTAGGCAGCATCCCTGCCAGCGCATCGTCACCCAGTCGCCAAATCAGTCCCCGAGTGTGGTGGCCAGAGGAGCCTAAATGGTATCCAACTAAGAAAGACGGGAGAAAATGCACTATTTGGATGAAGACCAATGGAATGGAATCGACTGGACTATGGAACTGCACCGGGAAACAACCCTCATCAAGGAATCCCAATGTTGCGAGGACATATGGAAACAAGGTTACCTCTAGTGGACCGGCCCCTGAAGGACTGTTATGGATATGCGGAAACAAGGCATACTCGGTGTTACGATAAATTGGAGCAGGACTTGCTTTATTGGACTGGTACAACCAGGATTTTTTCTGTTGAACACCGAAGAAGGGCGGTCGCTTAGGAACACCTGTATTTGATGACCTATATCGGAAGAAGAGGAAAATAGACATTGGAGAATGGGAAGATGATGAATGGCCACCGCAAGAATCATCTCATACTATGGACCAGCCACTTGGGCATTGGATGGATCCTGGGGTACCGAACCCCAGTATACATGTTAAACCGGATCATAAGACTTCAGGCAGTACTGGAGGTAATTACCAACCAAACATGCGGGAGCACTGGAGATGCTGGCAAGCAGCAGACACAGATGAGAGCAGCAATATACCAGAACGGTTGGCCCTAGATTACCTCCTGGCAGAAGAAGGAGGGGTATGCGGGAAATTCAACCTCTCTAATTGCTGTTTAAACATCGATGACAATGGACAGGCAGTGATGGACATATCAGAAGGAATCCATAAGTTGGCACATGTTCCAATACAGAAGTGGAATACGATTATGGGAACCCGATGGTGGGATTCCATCCTCGGAGGAACATGGTGGAGAACGGTGGGACTCGTGTTTCTATGTGCAGGGCTGGACTGATCTTTATCCCCTGTTGCATCCCTTGTTTTAGGGAACTTATTACAAGGAGTATAAGTCAGATGCAGGCTGTAGTCATGCCTATGGGAGAGAAAGGGGAAATACAGAAAATAATGATAATGCGACCAGGGAAGGTCCAGGATCCACAGGAAAAGGAGATTTAGGACAATGTTACGTCAATTCGAACTGACGGAGCTTGAAATTGAGGTTTAATCAATAGGATGCGTAGCAAAAGAAAAAAAGGAGAATGTTGAGGGATAAAAGTGATTAAACCCCACTATTGTTAAGACGCTTTAAAGAGGATTCAAACCGATATATTTGGGGGCCAGGAGAGAGTTCTGACACAGCTGTGTATAAAAGTTACCAGACCCATCCTTGAGTAAGAAGTGATAGCATTGTATAGCGGTAGAAGGGAGTGATGTAGATAGCTCCCTATCAGTAGAATGGGGTGATGGGTGGGACCCTTGTCACTATAGCTTAGTTTTAGTGCTGATATAGGAGGACTGAGAGAGTTCAACTTGGAGGTGAGTAAAACTAGGATAGGGTCATGAACAACTGAGCATGCTTTAATAAAATAAATGAATATTACAACACACCCTGGTCAAGAAATTGCTCATTACCATGAACACGCGATGTATTATGTGGGAGAGTCCTGGGGGAAGTACCTACAGGTTGTCCACCTCAGTGTCTGATTGGAGCGGGTCCCTAAGGAGTGGAGGTTGGATGTGAAATTGTGTGTATAAAGGGGGATGACTCTTCTGACTCGGTGTGTCTCAACTTGGAGAGGCACCCGGTTCTGCCCCCCCCCCCCCCCCAGACTCGTAAAAATAATAAAGTAAATCTCTTCCTTCCAAGATTTAGTCTTTGAGTTGTGATTGTGAGCACATTGCATATCTCACACAATGAATGACGGTGCTGGCTCGAAGGGCCGAATGGCCTCCTCCTCCACCTATTTTTCTATGTTTCTATGTGAAAATTTGATTAATTATTCCTCGAGGCCATGAACCAGAGCGAGGCCCGGAGCGGTCTGAGGCCTGTCAAAAGCAGCGGAGGGCCGCCCGATCGTGGCTTCCACCAGGGGAAGAAGTCCACCCACCAGCGTGACAGACGACCGAGCGGGGGTGAAGGAGAGAAGGTCGTCCCCTGTGCGATGGTCGCCACGACCACTTTTCCACCGTGCTTCGCTGCGCCCGCTCTGCGACAACGACCGCCGCCGCCGTGTTGTAGAACTTCAAGGAGCCCAGCGGCAGCCCAACGCAGTACAACTTTAGCGGCTTCAATCCAGAGCCCGGAGTGGGGCGGAGGGCGGCTGGGCCACGTAACTCGCAGCTCGTGGAAAACAGTGGCCAGCAGGCTGCGCGTTGAAAACTCTGGAGCGAGTGGTCATTATAGTTGAATGAGAATGGAAAGTAAGCCAGGGATTGCACTCTGGTCGCCGTATGAATGGGAATATATCTGATGAAAGGGAAGCTGGAGAGTTGATTTGATTCTTGTGAGATTGCTGCAATTGATTGCATTGGAAACAAATAAATTATAACCTAATTGGGCAAAACAGTGGAGCTGCTCCCTCACAGCACCAGATACGTAGATTGGATCCTGACAGGTGTGGAGTTTTCTTTGTGACCACTAAGGTTTTCTGTGTTTTTCTCCCACTTTTTAAAAAATGTGCAGGTTTCAGGGCTGCCAACTCTCACGCATTGAGCGTGAGACTAACGCATTTGAGGAAATTCTCACGCTGATGACAGAAGTTTTCACGCTCAAAAAAATATTTTAAAAAATATATGAATAAATAACTAAAGTCACACTCCTCCCCACTCACCAACGAGAATAGTTTTATTGTTGGCGGTTCCCAGTAAAAAACGAGCAATTGGTTTAAGCCCATCGCACACTATTTAAAATGGCAATGTAGACAAAAATGCTGGAGAAACTCAGCGGGTGAGGCAGCATCTATGTCTGAGTTTGACCTTTCTTCAGACTCAACCATTTCTCCAGCATTTTTGTCTTCCGCTCTATAGATGCTGCCTCACCCGCATTCACATTCCCGTGCAGATGGTGTGAGAGGTGAGTCGCCGCGGTGGTCCCAGCACCCGACCCCCCCCCCCCCCCCCCCCCAGCTCACACCTCCCCACCCTCACCTGCGGCGCGGCTCTGTGTCACCCCAGGAGCGAACCGGTGTGGTGGGGGCGCCGGTGCCGTCTCCGTCCCACCTCCCCGCACCTACGGGTCACTGACCCTCTCCACCTCCATATAACCATATAACAATTTACAGCACGGAAACAGGCCCCTCTCGGACTCCCTTCCAGTCCGTGCCGACCATTTGTTTTCCCCTAGTCCCATCTACCTAGCACTCAGACATACCCCTTCCTCCATTCCTTCACGTCCATATACCTATCCACTTTTACTCTTAAATGTTAAAATCGATCCTGCCTCCACCACTTCTGCTGGAAGCTCATTCCACACAGCCACACCACCCTCTGAGTAAAGAAGTTCCCCCTCACGTTACCCCGAAAACTTCTGTCCCTTAATTCTCATGTCTCATGCCCTCTTGTTTGAATCATCCCTACCCTCAATGGGAATAATCGTATCCACGTCACTCTGTCTATCCCTTTCATCATTTTAAAGACCTCAATCAAGTCCCCCCTTAACCTTCTGTCGCTCCAAAGAATAAAGACCTAACTTGTTCAACCTTTCTCTGTAACATAGTTGCTGGAATAACCCTGGCAACATTCTAGTAAATCTACTCTGTACTCTCTCTATTTTTTGACATCCTTCCTATAAAACTAGGCGACCAAAATTGGACACCATACTCCAGGAATTGGTCTTACCAACGCCTTGTACAATTAAATTTTAACATTACTTCCCTACTCCTATATTCAATGCTCTGATTTATAAGGCCAGCACACCAAAGGCTTTCTTTACCACCATATCTACATGCGATTCCACCTTCAGGGAACTATGCATGTTATTCCTTGATCCCAACTGTTCCACAGCATTCCTCAATTCCCCTAACCATTTACCATGTATGGTACCTCCCCCCTGACCCCAGCTAGACAAAGAACCATATAGGCCGGCCCGCATTCCTGGCGGGGGGGGGGGGGGGGGGGGGGGAGTGGGATATTGCTCCCTGGACATCGGTAAGTCTCCGCTCGCTCCGGGTGTTGTCGCCGCTTCTCATGACAACACAAACCTAACACAACTTCTCACACACACTAAACACACCACCTCTCACACACACACCTAACACACACTCTCACACACAACCTAACACATACTCTCCCACACAACCTAACACACTCCCTTACACACACACAAGGTTTAAAGGGATATGGGCCAAATGCGGATAAATGTGACTTGTTTAGATGGGGCATCTTGATCTGCATGGACAAGTTGGGATGAAGGTCCTGTTTCCATGAGACTGTGACACACTGTAGAAAGGATGCAATTGCTCTGGAGAGGATCCAGAGGCGATTTATGAACATAGTGGGCTGGATTTTTTTTTGTTCACTTTGAAGAAAGATTTGATAAATGGGATTGTATTCTCTGTAGCAACGGCGGTGAAGAAAATACTTAGTTGAGGTGAATAATATTAGATGTGGAGAATAATATTATGGACCTGTTTCGCATAAAAGAGTGTAGGAAGGACCTGCAGATGGTGGTTTAAACTGAAGATAGACACTAAAAGCTGGAATAACTCAGTAGGACATGCGGGCATCTCTGGAGAGATTAAGATAGGTGATGTTTCGGGTCGAGGACCTTCAGATTGAATGCGGTCGAAAACCAGCCATAAAAAACACAATGGACTAGGATGTGTGTTATCCAACTTAAGGGCATAATTTATAATCATGTGTTCATCTTTATTGACGATGGCACCATAATAAATATATTACAGAAAAATAGTGTAATGTGGTGGCACTGGTGGCGCGCAGCGGTTAGAGATTGCCTGCCTTGCAGCACCACAGACCCAGATTGGACCCTGACTAGGGTGGTGTCCTGTACAGTATTTTGTACATTCTTCCTTATGACCACATGGTTTTCTCTGGATATTCCGGTTTCTCCCACATCCGAAAGAAGTGCAGGTTGGTAGGTTAATTGGCTTCAGTATATTGTCCGTGGCGTGTAGGATACAACTGGTGTAAGGTAGATTGTGGTCGGTGTGGAACTTGGTGGGCCAAAGGGCCTGTTTCCATATATATGTTTTACATATATATCTTAATTTCATATACGGTTGACTATGTGGCATTATTTTCGTCTTGTTTCTATAGTCAAAGGGTAAGATTGATTGATTTATTTGTGCAGAACAGTGATGGAAGTCCAACCCCTCTTGCCTTGTTTCTAGGTTTTTGTTTCTCTATATATATGCATAACAGCATGAATTATAATCTGTTTTCCATACATGAATATACTAAGGTCAATCATGAGCTGCACCTGTTGATCAGAGCCTGGCTCTACTGTGGAATGTAGTTAGGAATGTAATTTAGCCTAAAATTATTTCATACGTAATTCAATTTGAAGGCATTAATGTGCATTCAAGAATTAGTTAAAATACTCGCAATTGTATGCACCAGATTGCACAATTTCAAGCTGAAAAAAGCAAAAGCTCTCTACTGAAACCCCCCCCCCCACCCCCCCCCCATTCCCCCACACCTCCCCCCCTCCCTTGTACAGCAAGAGGAGGAATTATTGCAATGGTTTGTCAGGGTGCACGGCTAAAATTTGCAAGTCCATGTAGGTTCCTCCCGCCATATGATTAAAGATTGTATATGGATAAAATACCTATAAGAAATGATAGGATTTGCTTTAATTTAGTAAACTATAGGTGCATCACATAGAGACATAGAAAATAGGTGCAGGAGTAGGCCATTCGGCCCTTCGAACCTGCACCGCCGTTCAATATGATCATGGCTTATACATCCAACTCAGTATCCCGTGTGTGTGGGAGGGGTTAGTGTGTTTGTGGGGGGGTGAGTGTTTGTGGGGTGGATAGTATGTGTGTGGAGGGGGTTAGTGTGTGTGTGTGGGGGTTTTAGTATGTCGTGGGGGGGTAAGTTTGTTGTGTGTGGGGGCGTTAGTGTGTCTGTGTGTGGGGGATGGTTAGTGTGTGTGTGTGTGTGTGTATGGGGGTGTTAGTGTGTGTGTATGTGGAGGGCGTTAGAATGTTTGTGGTGGGGGGGTTAGTATGTGGTATGTGGAGGGGTTAGTGGTGTTGTGTGTGGGGGGGGGTTAGTGGATGTGTATGTGGGGGGGTTAGTGAGTGTGTGTGGGGGGGTTTGTGTGTGTGTGGGGGGTTAGTGTTTTGTGTGTGTGGGGGTTAGTGTGGGTGTGGGGGGTTAGTGTTTGTGTGTGTGGGGGTTAGTGTGTGTTTTTGTGATGGGGGGGTTAGTGTGTGGGTGTGTGTGTGCGGAGGGGGTTAGTGTGTGTTGTGTGGGGGGGTTTGTGTGTGTGTGGGGGGGTTAGTCGTTGTGTGGGGGAGGGGTTTAGTGTGAGTGTGTGCATTGGGGGGATATAGAGTGTGATTGTGTGGGGGGGTGTGTGTGTGTGGGGGGGGTTAGTTGTGTGTGGGGGTAGGGTTTAGTGTGTGGTGTGTGAGGGGGGATTAGAGTGTGTTTGTGTGGGTGGGTAGTTATGGGGTGTGTGTTGTGCGGGTTGGGGGTTAGTGTTGTGTTGTTGTGGGGGGAGGTAGGGTTAGTGTTTTGTGTGTGGGGGGTTTAGTTTGTTGGTGGTGTGTGTGGAGGGGGGGGTAGTTAGTGCGGAAGGGGTTAGTGTGTGTGTGTTAGTGTGTGTGTGTGTGTGTGGGAAGGGGGATTGTGTGTGTTGGTGTGTTTTGTGTGGGGGGTTTAGTGTGTGTGATGGGGGGGATAGTGTGTGTGTGGGGGGGGTTAATGTCTGTGTTGTGGTGTGTGTGGGGGGGAGTTATTGTGTGGTGTGTGGGGGCGGTTAGTGTGGTTGTGTGGTGGGGGAGGTGTTAGTTTTGTGTGTGTGTGGGGGGAAGTTAGCATGCGTGTGTGGGGTGGGGGGTTAGTGTGTGTGTAGGGGGGGGTTAGTTGTGTGTGTGTGTGGTGGGGTGAGTGTGTGTGTGGAAGGGGTTTAGTGGTTGTGTGTGGGTGGGGGGGAGGGTTTAGTGTGTGGGTGGGGGTTTGTTTGTGTGTTGGTTGTGAGGGAGGTTAGTGTGTGTGTGGGGGTGTGTAGTGTGTGTGTGTTGGGGTGGTTTGTTTTGTGTGTGGGGGGCTTTGTGTGTGTGTCGTGTGGGGGGGTGCTGGTTTGTATTGTGTGTGGGGGGTTTGTGAGTGGTATTTGTGTGGGGGGGTTAGTGTGTATGTGTGTGTGGGGGGGAGGGTTAGTGTGTATGTTGTGTGTGGGGGGGGGGGGGATAGTGTTGTGTGTGTGGGGGGGAGGGGTTGTGTGTGTGTGTGTGTGAAGGGGGGGGTAGTGTGTGTGCGTGGGGTTAGTGTGTGTGTGTGGGAGGGTTAGTGTGTGTGCGGGGGTGGTTTGTGTGTGTGGTGTGGAGGGGGGTTTAGTGTGTGTGTTTGTGTGGGGGGTTAGTGTGTGGGTGTGTGTGTGCGGAGGGTATAGTTGTGTGTGTGCGGGAGGGTTAGGGGTTTGTGTGGTGTAGGGGGGGTTCAGTGTGCTGTGTGGGGGGGGTTGGGGTTGGGTTTAGTGTGTGTGGGGGAGGGGTTTTTTGTGTTAGTGTGTGTGGGGGGATTAGAGTGTGATTGTGTGGGGGGGGGTATTGTGTGTGTGGGGGGGGATAGTTGTGTGTGTGGGGGGGTTTAGTGTGTGTGTGTGGGAAGGGAGGTCAGTGTTTGGTGTGGGCGGGTATGTTGTGTGGTGTGGTTTAGGGGGGGGGTTAAGTGAGTGTGGAAGGGGTTAGTGCGTGATTGTGTGAGGGGCTGTTAGTGTGTGTGTGGAGGGGGATTAATGTGTGTTTGTGTGGGGGGGGTTAGTGTGTGTGTGGGGGGGGGTTTTTGTGTGATGTGGAGGGGTTTTTTAGTGTGTGTGTTGCGGCGCGGGTTTCGTGTTATTGATGGGGGGGTTAGCGTGTGTGTGGGGGTTAGTGTGTGGGTGTGGGGGGGGTTAGTGTGAGTGTGTGGGGGGGTTGTGTGTGGGGGGGGGCTAGTGTGAGTGTGTGTGGGGGTTAGTGTGTGTCTGGGGGAGGGGTTATAAGAGTGTGTGTGGGGGATTGGTTAGTGTTTCTGGGGGGGTGTTTAGTGTTGGGGTTAGTGTGCTCTGTTTGGGGGGGGTTAGTGTGAGTGTGTGGGGGGGTTCTGTTGTGATGTGTTTGGGGGGGTCAAGTGGTGTGGTGGGGGGGTTAGTGTGTGTGTGTGGGGTGGTTTGGTGTGTGGGGGGGATAGTGTGTGTGTGTGGGGTGGTCTGTGTGGTTTGTGTTGGGGGGGTCAGTGTGTGATGTGGGGGGGTTCGTGTGGGTGTGTGGGGTGGTTTGTGTGTGTGTGTGGGGTGGTTTGTGAGTGTGTTGGTAGAGGTTAGTGTATGTGGGGGGGTTTGTGTGTGTGGGGGGGTTGTGTGTGTGGGGGGGGGGTTATTGTGTCAGTGCGGAGGGGTTTAGTGTGAGTGTTGTGGGGGGGGTGTTGGGTGTTTTTCGTGTGTGGGGGGAGGTTTAGTGTGTGTGTGGGGGGGGGGGGTTTCGTGTTTGGAGGGGGGGTGGTAAGTGTAGAGTGTGGTGTGGGGGGGTTAGTGAGTGTGTGCATGGGGGTTAGTGTGTGTGTGTGAGGGGGTTATGTGTGAGTGTGTGTGTGTGTGGGGGGAGGTTTTTTTTTTTAATTTAGGGTGTGCAAGTGGTGGGGGGGGTTAGTGTGTGTGTGTGGGTGGGATTAGTGATATGTGTGTGTGAGGGGGGGTTAGTGTGTGTGTGCCTGGGGTTAGTGTGTGTGTGTGGGGGTGGTTTGAGTGTGTGTGGGGGGTGGTTTGTGTGTGTGTGTTGTGGGGTCTGTTGTTTGTGTGTTGTTGTGGTGAGGGGGGGGTTGCTGGTGTGTATTTGTATGTGGGGGGGTTAGTGCGGTGTATTTTGTGTGGGGAGATTAGTTGTGTGTGTGTTGCTGGGGGGGGTTAGTGTGTGTGTGTGTGGGGGGGGGGGTAGTGTTGTGCGTTTGTATCTTTGTGGGGGGGGGGGTGGGGTTACGGGGGGTTAGTGTGTGGTGTGTGTGAGGGGGGTGTAGAGTGTGGCCTGGGGTTAGTGGTGTGTGTGTGGGGGGGTTGAGTGTGTGTGTGGGGGTGGTTAGAGTGTGTGTGAGGGGGTTAGTGTGTGTTTGTGTGGGGGGGTAGTGTGTGGGAGTTAGTGTGTGTGCGTGAAGGGTAAGTGTTGTTTGTGTGTGGGGGGGTTATTGAGTGTGCGTGGGGGGAGTTGGTTGTGTGATGAGGGGTTTAGATTGTGTGTGTGGGTGGGTGATTAGATTTTTAGGGTGGAGGTTTTGTTTGTGAGTGTGTGAGGGGGTTATTTGTGATTTGTGCGTGTTAGTGATTGATGGGGGGTTAGAGTTTGTGTGTGGTGGGGTTTTTTGTATGTGGGGGTGGTTAGAGTGTGGGGGTGGGGTTAGTGTGAGTGTGTGGGGGGTTTGTGTGTGTAGTGGGGGGGTTAGTGTGTGTGTGGGGGGATTTGATGTGTTTGTGGAGTCAGTTGTGTGTGAGTTTTTTGTTTAGGGGGGTTAGTTTGTGTGTGTGGAGGGGGGGTTCCGGAGTTTTGTGTGTGTGCGGAGGGGGTGATTTTGTGTATTTGTGTGGGTGGGGGGTTTAGTGTGTGTGTTGGTTCTTGATAGTTTGTTGTGTGGGGGGTGTTAGAGTTTGAGTTGTGTGTGTTGTGGGGGGGGGTTGAGTATGTGATTGGAGGGGTTCTAGATGAGCTTTTGTGTTTTGCGTGTTCTGGTTGTGTAGTAATTGTGTGTGGTGGAGATAGTGGTAGTGTATTTGTGAGGGGGTAGTATGCTGTGTGTGTTATAGGGGGTTTTAGTTTTTTTGAGTGTTGTGGGTGTTAGTGTTTTGGTGTGTGGCGGTGTGGGGTAAAGAGTTTGTGTTATGAGCGGGGGGGGATATATGTGTGTAGCCTGGGGTTTAAGTGTGAGTGTGAGGTGGGGTTAGTGTGTGTGCGGGGGTGTTTAGAGTGTGTTGAGGGGGGTTAGTGTGTGTTGTGTGGGGGGTTGTTTGAGTTTGGGAGAGTGTGAGCGGAGGGGTGTAAGTGTGAGTTTTTTGGTTTTGTATATTGGGTGGTGTGTTTGGGCGTTAGTTTGATTGGTGTGGATATTCTATGTGTGTGTAGTGGGGGTGTTAGTGTGTGTGTGTGTGTTTTTCTTTTAAGATAAATATTTATTTTTTTTTAAATATATATATATTTTTTTATGACTTAATATATATTATATTTATTTAACTATATTTTATGTTTCTTAAATACATAATATATTTTTTTTAACTATATCTTTATTTTTGAACTATAATTATATATTTTTATTAACTATATTTATTTTTTGAACTATAGTTTTTAATATTTATCTTTTTTGTTTTAAATATATCATATTATCTTATTAACTATATATAATTAAATTTCTTTTATCTTTTAATTTTATATATAATATCTTTATTTTAAATTTATATATTTTTTAAAAAATATTTATATTTTTTCAACTATATATATTTTTATTTTAAAAATTTATTTATATATATTTTTTTATTTTTCAAATTATATCAAGTTTATTTTTACTTTATATATTTTTGTTTTAAACTATATATATTTTATTTTTTAATATATTTATTTACATTTTTGTCAACTACTATATCAATATTTTTTGCTAGAATATATCTTTTTTGAAATATATCATATATCATATCGGTTTCTTATAAATATAAATAATTTACTAGTTCTTTAAACTATTTTTCGATATATATTCTTTTTTTTAACTAACTATCTTCCTTGTAACTAGATATTTATTTACTTTTGTGAAATACTAATATATATTCATTTTAACTATATATATATTAATATTTAAATATATATTTTTATATTTATATTTTTCTTTATCAACTATATATTTATTAAATAGTAGTTTTACTATATAAATATATTATTTTAACTATATATATATTCTTTTTTAACCATACATTTATAATATTATATATTTTTTTTTTTTAACTTATATATATTTTTTTCTTAACTATAAATATATATATTTATCTTCTAAATTAATATATCTATATTTTTTCCTATACTCCATCTATATATTCTATTTTTAACTATATATATATTTTTTTTTAACTATATATATATATATTTTTTATATATATATATATTCTTTTAAACACTATATATATATATTTTTAAAACTATCTATTTATTTTTAAATATATATATATATCTTTATTAACTATATATATATATTTTTTTAACTATATATATATATTTTAATTAAATAATATAATATTTTTATTAATATCAATAATCTATATATTTTATTTAACTATATATATATATACTTTTTTTTATATTACTATAAAAATTATATTTTTTTTAAATATCTATAACAAATATATTTTTTTAACTATATATATATATATATTTTTTTAACTATATACATTATTATATTTTTTTTTCATATATATATATATTTTTTTCTTTTAAATATTAATATATATATATCTCTTTTTTTACTATATATATCTATTGTAACTATATATATATATTCTTTATACTAATATATATCTTTTTTTTAACTAACATATTATATATCTTTTTTAACTATATATAAATATTTTTATTTTAACTATATATTTATATTTATTTATATCTTCTTTAACTATATATATATTTTTTTAAACATATATATATTTTATTTTTTAACTATATATATTTTTCTTTTAAACTATATCTATATATCTTTTTTAAACTCTATATCATAATTTTTATACAATATATATATTATTTTTTTAAATATATATATATATT
>CM069171.1:14006226-14046800 GCA_035221665.1 Okamejei kenojei | reverse complement strand
CTATGGAGGCCCTGTTTTTTTGAGTCAAAACTTTATTTTTGGATCATATATATATATTATAGAATTATTGTAGTAAAACCCCCAGGAATACAAGCCGAGAGTCTATCAGGTCTTTTCTTCATATGGAAGTCGTGCCATCACAGAAAGAACTGGATAGACTCGCATGTACTCGCTGAAATTTAGAAGGGTGAGGGGTGATCTCATAGAGACTTCAAAATCGCCAGGCGATGGTTTAAATAGCTGATATAGGCTTGACAGACTCACCTTGCCTTTGGCAGCCGCAAAATAAAAAGAATAACATGTGGCGTTTCCATTACGGGCATTGGGTGCGTAGCTCACACAGCTGTGAACTTATTCAGTAGGCAGACGGATCCGTCTATAGAGATTGTTGCCGGGACTATCTGTATACCGGCAGTGTTTAGCGGGGCTGGGGGCGTAGTGGATCGGCGTGCCGTCGAGGTGTGCCTTCTGTACAGCCAAGATTGAGGAGAACAAGAGGACGAATATCTGGCTTTGCAGCTTGAGTGCTTGCTGCACGGATATAAACTCCTCATTCTCCCAAACAGCTCTTGCCTCTCTTCGTCTGTTCCCACAGTCTGTCGGCCCACTTCACGCTCGATGGCCAACATCGCTGTCAAAAGTGTGTGTACGTCACGGCTCTCGGCGGCGCAGGTCACTTCGTCGCTGGCTCGGAGCCGAAATCGCAGACAAACGTTGGGCAAGCGAGTCTTCGGGATGGTCCTCCGTTCCTCGTTGAGCTGGTTCCGCGGGGTTCGAGCCTGGCCTGGTGGATGACTTGGGCCCGGCTTCGCAATTCGTGACCAGTCAATGATTTTTTATTACACCTGTCTTGTTTAATACCTACACGCTTCTATTAATTTGTCTCTACCCCCAAATATAATCTGTATCACGGCCTATCACTCACCTGGCTTTGTCCCAGGTACGTGAGGTCGGGGGAGGTTAGGGGAGGCAGAGGCCTCACCTGTCATACTCCAATGAAAATAGCTGTAAGAAAAGTAAAGCAAATAATAATAAAATGAAATAAATGTTTCCACTGATCCGAATTATAAATATAATTTCAATTTGAATGTAATCATTTTGTATAGTCAAAATCGACAGATTTGCGTAGCACCACTGCAAATACGGGGAGAGATGAGAGGTGAGGCAGCGACGAGCTGAGCCTCCCCTCTGATTGCGCAACCCTTCATAAACTGTATGGAGTGGCGGGCAACAAGTGTGTGCCTGTTACTATCTCTATGTATATCTATGTAATGTTTGTAAACCGATTCATTATATGTCCTCACCTTCCATAGTCCAGGTAACTTAATTTCCATATATATATATTAAATTGGTGCTCGCTGGTATCATAAAACTGCGATGAAAAAGCACCAGGGGAGCAGCGATTCACATTTGCCTATCAATGCCACGTGTCTTGAGCCCAATGGTGGAAGAGCAAACGTCAATTACGTAGGATCATCCCGCGTAATTGATGCTACGTCACTCTCCTTCGCACGTTTGGTAGTTTGTGGAACGGTCTGGCCAGGACTGCATTCCCCGCTCGTCAGTTGGTGAGGTAGACTTCGTCGGTTCATTAGAATGTTTCTTTAGATTTTGTTTATTGATCTATATTTGATCACAATAATTATAGTATCAATTTTTGTACTTCTCTACACTTTTGTGTTTGTTCTTCTAAAGGCAGGCATCTCCAAAAATATGGTCACGGTACACATCACCCATCACGAGTGTTTCAAGCTCCAGATTCGGAGTCGGGGAACGCGGCGGCCCGGGCTGCGTCTTAGTGATTGTTCGCCCTGGGGTTGATCCCTCGAATTGTGCAGCGCCGAAATATCATGTGGGGGTCGTCTGTGAAGACGGAATGCAGTGGGCTGCGGAGGTTGGTTCGGCGGCCGTCAGAGTGGGGGACGGACTGGGTTATAAGTTACCATCGTTTTCGCTCCCTTCGCTCTCTCCTACTGCTCTCTTCTTGTCACCCGCCGCTCTGCGCCTCCTTCTCTCTCTTTCCCACTTCACTTTCTCCCCCTTCTCTCTCGCTCCTCCTTCTCTCTCACCCTTCCTCTCTCTCTCTCTCTTCCTTCTCGCTCCCTTCCATTCTCTCTCTCGCTCTCCTTCTCTGTCTCACCCTTATATCTCTCCCCTTCTTCCTCCCTGTCTCTCTCTTCCTGCTCTCTCCTTCCTGTCTCTCTGGCTTTCCCTTCTTCTCTCTCCGCCCTTCTTTCCCTTCCTCCGATTCTGCTCTCTCCCACTTCTCTCTTCCCTCTCTCTCTCATTTCTTCTCTTCTCATGCTATTGCTCTCCCTTTCTCTCTTCGTTCTCTTCTCGCTCCCTTCACTCTCTCTCCATTCTTCCCTCTGTCCCCTTCTCTCTCCCCTTCTCGTCCATCTCTCTTCCCCTCTCTCTCTCCCCAATTTCACTCTGTCTCCTTTCACTATCTCCATTTCTCTCTCTCCCTTCTCTCTCTCTTCCCTGTATTGTTCGGTCTCTCCCTTGTCTCCCCCTCTGCTCACCTCTCTCCATTTATATCTCGTTTCTCCCTCTCTCTCTCGCTCTCTCCCTCTCCTTCCTCTGACCCTTTCCCTTATCTCTCTCTGACCCTTCTCACCACTCTCCTTCTCCTCTCTCTACCTTCTTTCTCTCTCCCTCTGGTTCTCTCCTTCTCTCTCCCCTTTCTATTCTCTCTCCTCGTCCCTCGCTTATCTCTTCCTCACTTCTCTCTCTCCCCTCTCTCTCTCTCCTTCACTCTCCGCTTCTCTCTCTCCCATCGCTCTCCCTTCTCTTCTCCTATCTCTCTCCCTTCTCTTCTCCGTCCTCTTCTCACTCCCTTCACTCTCTCTCCTTTGTCTCTCTCCCCTTCTCTCTTCTCCTTCTTTCTTCTCTCTCTCTCACTCTTTTTCTCCCATTCCTCTCTCCTTTCTCTATCTCATTCTCTCTGTCTCCCTTCTCTTCTCTCTCCCTTATATCTTCTTCTCCCTTCTCGCCCCCTCCTCTCTCTCGCCACTCTCGCTCTCTCTCTCTCTCTCTCTCCTGCTATCTCTCTCTATCTCTCTCGTTCTCTCTCTCTCTCTCCATTTCTCTCTCCCTTATCTCCTCTCCCTTCCCTCTCTCTCCCACCTCTCTCCATTCGTCTTTCTACCTATTTCTAGCTCCCTTCTCTGTCTCTCTCCCTTCTCTTTCCCCCTCCCTCTGCTCCCTTCCCTCCGGTCTCCCTTGCTTCTCTCTCCCTCTCCTCTCTCTCTCTCTCCCTTCTGTTCTCTCCATTCTCACTCTCCCTGTCGTCTCTCCTCTTCTCCCTTCTATCTCTCTCCCTTCTCTCTCTCCTTTCTACACGCTCCCTTCACGTCTCCTTGCATTCTCTGCTCTCCCTGTTTCTCTCTCCCCCTTCTCTCCCTCTCTCTTGTCCTTGTCCCTCATTCTCTCTCTCTCCTTTCCCTATCTCCATTCTCGTCCTCCTTCTCCCTTTCTCTCTCTCCCTTTTACCTCTCCTGCTCTCTCCCCTTTCGTCTCTCTCTTTCCCCCTCTCTTCACTCTCTCTCTCTCTCTCTCTCGCGTCTCTCTCCCTTCTCCCTTCCTTCTCTCTCTCTCCCTTCCCTCTCTCCATTCCCTCTCTCCTTCTCTCTCTCTCCTTTATCTGCTCCCTTCTCTGTTCTCTTTTCCCTTCTCTTCTCCTCTCACTCTGCTCTCTATCTCTTCTCTCCCTCCCTTCTCGTCCCTTCTCTCTCTGCCCTCCGTTCTCTCTCTCCCTCCTTTTCTCTCTCAATCTCTCAGCCGGGAGATTCAGTGTGATCAGTACAGGGGTGGCCGGGCCCCCAAACCTGGGGATAACTAGCAGTGCCCTCCAGCCTATTGACCTCACCGCACGTACTGCTTTGTCTGACCACGTCGATTCCCTGTTTGCCCTCGCCTCCATCCCAGCCACGAATCAGTCTGAGAAGGTCTGAGCGTGATGAAAGAACATATATTTACGTATTTGCAGTGTTGATGCTGCTGTCCACAGCGTTACTCCAGCATGTTGTGTCTGTTTTTGTAACCCGGCATCCTAAAGTTCATTTTATCTTGCGACAGATGGTTCCGGGACGAGAAGGGCGTTCAGTTATGTAAGAGCGGCGGATAAGCTGGGACTTTTTCCTGGAGCGGTGGAGATGGTTGCTTTTGATCTAAAAGGGGTATGTGGAGTCACAAGTGTGCGTGGAAAGTTGCGCCTTTACAAAGGAAAGACACAAAGATTTAAGGGGAGAAGAGAAAAAATCTGACAGGATCTCTGTTCAATGGTGTTTCATTCTGCGACTCGAAACAACTAACATTGTTTTGTGTTACTGGAAGGATCGCGGGAATTGTTTAGGACTCGGCCTCTTATTGTAAGCACATGATCTGCAATGTGAAAATCTTGCGTGAATAACACAAGGTGCAGGGAGTAGTAAAATAAACGACTCGGGCAGGTCTGTAGAAGACAGGTTGTGCGACGGCTTTTTTTGGAGCGGAAACCTCTTGTCAAGCAGGTGTTTCCGCTCTGGCAGAACGAGTGGTTGGGGTTGAAGAAGCGCCCAGATCGAAGCGCCTATATCGCTCCAGCGATGCCGATGAGCCACTGGGTGTCAAGCACTTTCATCCACTGGAAACCAATATGTTTGAATATATGATGGAAGATCGTTTAAAGTTATACCTTTGAGTTTCTATTAAATGTGTTACTATCTCACCTGAAACCTATGTTTTCTAGTTCTTGTTCCACTACCCCGGGCAAGAAAAACGATGTATATTGACCCTTTTTTCAATAATGATTTTAACTTGTTCTATAATATCCACCTCTAACCTCCATGATTTACAGGAAATACAATCTTAGCTCCTCATCCTATCCGTTAATCTAGCTCAGGGCCTTGCGTCTGGCAACGTCCTATACATTTTTATCTGCAAAAGTTTTGATCAATATGGAAGCGCAAAAGATTAGTTAAACCAAATTGTGAGGATCCCTTGCAGTCAGAACGGGTGAAATGATCATGGAGAACAAGGACATGGGGCAGACCATTTGAATAAATACTTTGGTTCTGTCTTCACTATGGAAGAACATAAATAATTTGCGGAACTAGCAGGGGAGCACGGGTCAAATGAGATGGAGGAAATGTGATGAGAATCAGGGTTAGCCGGGGGGGGGGAAAGTGGTGGTGAGGTGTAAATTGAATGGTTAAAGGCCTGATGAATCCCCAGGGCCACGATAGGCTGCAGCCAGGAAGTTACTTAAGGAAGGTAGCCCAGAAGACTAGCAGATGCCTTAGTGTTATTTTTGCGAAAACTCTTTAGAATTCTGGAATAGTTCCTGAGGATCCGGGAGGGTAGTCTGAATGTAACCACACTTTTTAAAAAGTGAAGGGAGAGAGAAAAACGGGGAACTACTGACCAGTTAGTCTAACATCGGTAGTGGGGAAAACTGCTAGAGTCAATTAATTTAAAGATGGGATAGCCGGCCATTGTTGGAAAGTGATGAAATCATTGGACAAAGTCAGGCATGGATTTTAACGAGGGTAATCATTGCCTGCGAATCTTTATGAATATTTGAGGTTGTAACTTGTAGAGTGGATAGGGAGAAGCAGTGGATGTGTTGTATCTGGACTTACAGTAAGGCTTTCGACAAGGGTCCCACACAAGGAGAGATTGGTTATACAAACTTAAAGCACACTGTGATTGGTGGTTCAGTATTGATGGGATAGAAGAACTGGCTGGCAGACAGGAACGGAAGCGAAGTAGTGTAGGAGTGAACGGGTCCTTTTCAGGATGCAGGACAGTGGACTGGTGGGGTGCGCAAGGTCAGGCTGCCCGGACCCCAGGTATTTACAATATACATTAATGATTTGGACGAGGGAATTGAATATGCAACATCTCCAAGTTTTGGATGACACTGAAGCTGGGGCGGGCAGTGTTAGCTGTGAGGGAGGATGCTAGGAGGCTGCAGGATGACTTGGATAGACTGGGTGAGTGGGCAAATGCATGGCAGACTGCAGTATAATGTGGATAAAGTGTGAGGTTATCCACTTTGGTGGCAAAAACAGGAAGGTTGAATATTATTTGAATGGAGACCGATTAGGAAAAGGGGAGGATGCAGCGAGACCTGGGTGTCATGGTACATCAGTCATTGAAAGTAGGCATGGCAGGGTTTCAGCAGGCTGTAAAGAAAGCGAATGGTATGTTGGCATTCATAGCAAACGGATTTGTGTACTAGAGCAGGGAGGTTCTACTGCAGTTGTACAGGTTTTTGGTGAGGCCACACCTGGAGTATTGCGTACGGTTTTAGTCTTCTACTAATCTGAGGAAATACATTCTTGCCATAGTGGCAGCCAGGGAGTACAAGAGAGGTTCACCAGACTGATTCCTGGGATGGCACGACTTCCATATGAAGAAGGACTGGATAGACTTGGCTTGTACTCGCTGGAATTTAGAAGATTGAGGGGTGATCTCATACACTTACAAAATTCTTAAGGGTGTTGGACAGGCTAGATGCAGGAAGATTGTTTCGATGTTGGTGAAGTCAGCAGAAGGGGTCACAGTTTAAGGATAGAGGGGGAAGTCTTTTAGGACCGAGGATGAGAAAATCATTTTTCACACAGAGAGTGGTGAATCTGTGAAATTCTCTGCCACAGAAGTAGTTGAGGCCAGGCGTTGGCCATATTTAAGAGGGAGTTGGATGTGGCTCTTGGCCTGGGCTGAAGGGATCGGGGGGGGTTTGGGTGAGAAGGCAGGTATCAGGATACTGAGTTTGGTATGATCAGCTCATGATCATATTGAATGGCGGTGCAGACTCGAAGGGCCGAATGGCCTGCTCCTGCACCTAATTTCTATGTTTCTATGTTTCTATGTTTCCGACTTAATGGTATTCTTCCTTAAGCAGGCTGACCAAAACAGGACAATGTCATCAATAACAAAAGCATGAAAAACGGTACTGTTTTTTCTATACTCAGTAACCTCACAAATGAAGGATCATGCACCAAAGGCCTCCTTTTCCAACCTATCTGCATATGATGCCACGTTCATGGAATATGCACCAATAATTCTGGATTCCTCTGAGAACCTTTTCAACGGCCTTGGTTAGATCCATATAGACCATGTCAACGATGTTGCACACGTCAACCGTCTCGGTTAATTCTTCAAAAAATTGCACATCAAGCTCGTACTACCAGATCTCCCACGACGCCTTTTTCCCTTGGAGCGATTATGGGGTTTATCAAGTCGCAAGATTAAAGGGGTCTATAATAAAAGGAGAGAGGATGAGAAGGGAAATATCCAATTTTGGCCCAAAGATAACGTTCAAGCAGATCATGGTGGGTACGTTCAATGATCTGCAGTATGAATCTGTACTGGCGACACGATGGCAACGTTGAAGACACAATTGGACGTAAATTGATGGGAAGAATAGACTTGAAGGTTTTGTACCACATACAGTTAAAGTGAGCTACATCAAAGAAACATCTTAGTCGGCATTGAAGAGATGAGCAGAAAAGACTGCATGCCTGATGGTTCCATGGTACCTTAACATAAAGAAGGCAAAAATATCATCAGGGCTGCGGTGTGAAAAAAAATAGTGAAATCAACGTAAGGGGAAATTTCCGTGTTTCACTTCATACCTTTCTACGAGATAAAACGACCTGACAAAAAATGAATTAATATCAGTACCTGGGAAATATTTCAAACGCTATGCCACACAACATACGTGAGAAATGCGGGCGATTGCAATTTTGAATAGGATATATTGACAGCATTACTCATCAATGAAGTCAGTACACATTTAGTTTATTAAAAACCATGACTGGCGACTAACGGGTTACACCACTAAAACTTTCCGAAAGGCTTGCCGGCAGCGTGACCTCTCCCATTCCTGGCAACCATTCAACTTAGTTCACCAAGCTAAAAATTTTGGGTTCAGTTGACGAGACTGCTTGCTGTGCATAATATCACTGATTTTTCATTTAAGCGGAATGTCCATGTTAAATATAATATTGATCTTAAAAATCGTCCTGTTTAACGCAAGTCAAATTTTGAGCAATACGACCTGACACTTCCATGTAAGAAAGTGACAAACAACATGAAGCCCAGATGTACCGAGCCTATGTTACGGAGAGAGATTCATTGCACACTAACAGTAAAAATAGTTACGTGTAAGTGTTTGTTCATTGAATTGTGCCTGATATGTCCCGGCGGAGATGACCACACTAATTGTGGTCATCTAAACACTAACAGTGGAATTTCGCTATCTTTTATAACAGTGTGTTAGCTAATCACCAGAGCATATGGGAAGTGAAACGTTCTGTACCATAGATCGTTGACTCAACATAAAATGGGATTTGCACCTATTTAACACATTGCAAGAATATTCTATCCTGTACTTGCAGCGGTGGTATACCTGGTAAAATACTCGAGTTGGCTCCGATATATTACGTTGTCTCTTTTGTTGAGCGTGCTGCACAGAAGCCTAATCGCCTTAATATGCAGCTCAGATTCAGCTTCAGCTGGTGAGGGTCTCCAGAATATTCGGGTTTCAAGTTTCTATATATATGAATTGATTTGTTTAATGCCTAGTTACTTTGTCAATTCCATCAACTAAGTTGTTGCTGACATTAACATATTCCTCTTGAATTGTTAACATATATCAACGTTTTCCAGTGATATTCCTCACCGACGCCACGGATGTTTTAAATAACTTGTCATTGTATTTCCCATACGGTTGGAATTTCGAACAAAGACAATAAATCATAACTACTTTTGTATTTGTCTAAATACCATTTCAAGGTGTACAATAACACCAATCTTCGCTCTGTTTTATTTTTAAAGCGGTGATTTCCGTGCCAAATATGATACACCCTGAGAAACACAATGACGGTTTATGTTATAGCAAACATCAATAATACGTTAAAAATGTTAAGGCAAACTATGCACCATGCCTCGGTGACTGAGGTGGTGGGTCCTGGGCTTCACGTGCTGCGCTCTAATTTGGCGCAGGATGTCCGGCACAATTGTCACTGCCGTCCGAGTTGTCTTCCAGCTGAAGCAGAGCAGCGGAGCGTGGATGTCCTGGAAATAGCCGCTTAGATTCTCACCCAGCTAGAATTACAACACATCAGGAAAAAAGTAGAACAATTCCACACTGCGCTGCGTATTTTTCCCGCGCGAAACTAAAGTAAAACTTTTCAAGTTTGATACAGATGGACTTTATCTAATATTCATAACCTTTTTTTCTTTCGTAACTGCTTGCAGTCAATTTAATTGCGATCGCAATACTCTCTCGGGGAAAATGCGTGCTCTCCAAGTGCATCACCCGTTACCTGGTGGGAATGGCAACAGCTGACCTGATGGTGGTTTTCGTTGTTGCTATAGTGGAACAGATCAATTATATCTATGCTTATGCTGATGTATTGCTCATTACTCCGATATGGGCTCTAACAAATGTAACCATATAACAACCATATAACAATTACAGCACGGAAAAAGGCCCTCTCGGCCCTTCCAGTCCGTGCCGACCATTTGCTTTCCCCTAGTCCCATCTACCTGCACTCAGACCATACCCCTCCATTCCCTTCACGTCCATATACCTAATCGATCCTGCCTCCACCACTTCTGCTTGAAGCTCATTCCACACAGCCACCACCCTCTGAGTAAAGAAGTTCCCCCTCACGTTACCCCTAAACTTCTGTCCCTTAATTCACATGTCATGCCCTCTTGTTTGAATCTTCCCTACCATCAATGGGAAAAACGTATCCACGTCAACTCTGTCTATCACTTTCATCATTTTAAAGACCTTAATCAAGTCCCCCCTTAACCTTCTGCGCAAAGAGAGAACTCCAACTGTGGACGCGGTGACTGTAGTTGCAGTCAGCTGCGCCAGGAGAGTTCCCTTTTGCTTTCTGGTGGAGCCTGATGTCATAATTGACAACGTGCCATGGCTCTGCGTCTTAACAGCGGATTACTTCACTTCACTTCGTCTTTCTGGAAAGGATTCGAGTTACTGGATAGTATCTTAATGCCGTTATTACCAATCTGTTTAATTCTGCTGTTCAATGGATTAACGATCAAAAATATCATAGCATCAAATAAAGTCCGCAGATAACTTCGGAACAGCAGCGACACTAAGAATGATGCCGAAGTGGTGAACAGGAGAAAATCAATGCTTTTGGTGTGCTAAATATCAACTAATTTCATTTCATTTTGTATACCTTATCTAGTAGCTTCAATGAGTTGGGAGGCGCAAAATTGTTCGCACGCCGACAGGTATTTGAATAGCCCAACATATATCCTACAACAGTTCGGATATACGTTGCAAATACTCAGTATGTGCACCAACACCTGTATCTGTACACTTACACAGAGAAAATTCAGAGCGGAGCTGAGGAATGGACTGAACTATGTGTTTCAATTAAAAGGAAAAGTCCGTAGTTAAGGTGTCCGTTTAACTGCAAGTTATTTGATTTTTAAAATAAATGTTCTAATGATCCCGCTGGTCTGTCGGTGAGGCGTTAATTTATAGTGGTAGATTCATCGAATAAAACGGACGTTAACAGACCCTTTCGCCAGATCGTTGCCCAGGCTGTTCCACTCAAATGTGTTTGACCCTTATTTCCTCGCAATGCGACAGGTAAACTCCACATGAAAGCGATGTAATTATATCACATTAATTGGTAGTTTTTTCCAAATATTAATTAATATATACGACAAACACTAAAGGATGCATCACATTCACTGTGGCACTCCAGTAGTTACTGGTCTCCTATGTTCAAAGCAATTCTCCACAACCACCAAGCCAATTGTGTATTCAATGTGTAGTCTAGCAGTGAATCCCCTGTATTTGAACTTGGAGAAGCGTATCTTCTCAAATGTCTTCCAGATGTTCACACTGAGAATTATTCACGCCCTTGCCCCTGTATTCTACTTGTCAGACCAGAATGAAATAATCATATTGTTGAGACTAAATCGTCCACAAAAATCCATGCGTAAAATCCCTAGTCAAACTTTGCGTTTCAAGGTGTCTCTGAGCAGAACATTATTTTTCAAATACAAATAATCGTGTTCTTCAGAATAATACTCAGTGTCATTCCAGTCGTTAATATACGATTCTGTAGCCAGTAAATCCTTGAATTGAGAAAAATCAACATATAGCATGCCATGTTCTCGTCTTGCGGTACCTTCCCAGTGGTGAAGAAAAGTAGATTTTTCCCACGATCACGGCAGACTCCTCCCTTGCTCCTCAAGTCTACCAGTTTACATCAGATCAGTCATGAGTTCTATCAAATGTTAAGAGCTCAAGTACACCTGCACGTCCTCAACCGCCACGCTGGCATGCTTCAGGTGGTAATTTTTCGCTTTCCAGATATAATTGGCATTCGTGTCATTTTCCAGGGAAAAGGCCTGGAAATAAAACGGTCACTCAACACGAGAGGGATGGATACGTCGATGTTGCAATGAGGACGGGCATTGACATGGTATACAGTCGGGAGCTCGAGTTGGCTATTGCCGATTGGCAGCCAGATGCTCTCCGACTATGTTGCATATGGTGCGCCGATGAAGTTGACGGCACATTGGGAGCAAAGATCCGAGTTTATGAAGTTTGAGGAAGTGGTTGAATCCTGCATCACCTGAAAGCTGTTTAGATCCCTGGTGAGGGAAGAGACAAGAATAAATGATGCACCTACTGCGGATTCAAGGAAAGTGTCTCAATCTGGTGTGGGAGAGAGGACCTGAGCATTTTAGGGAGTAAGTGAGGGAGTGAGCTCTGTGAAAGGAGGATGCCGGTGGGCAAGCAGTGGGTGTTGTGTTATTGAGGAACGGTGGTGCGCCAGATGCGAAGGAAATCAGCAAGAAAGTGTCGACCATGTCGATCATCGCGAGCTTCGGAAAGAGGGCTCTTAGAATGGGAGTCTGAGAAAGGCTAGATGAAACTCCGTCAGTTACTGCCAGGGAAGCCAAGTTTCGCGAATGAGCAGCACGTTAGAAAAGTCCTCACACAACGCCCAACATAGAAACATAGAAAAACAGATGCAAGAATGGGCCATTCGTCCCTTCGAGCCAGCACAGCCATTCTATATGATCATGGCTGATCATCTAAAATCAGTAGCCCGTTTCTGCTTTTACCCCATATCCCTTGATTAATTTAGTCCCTACGGCTAAATCTAATTTTCACGACGACATCCAGGGAATTGGCCTCCACTGCATTTTGGGGCAGAAAATTCCACAGATTCACAACTCTCCGGGTGTAGACGTTTATCCTAATCTCAGTCTTAAATGGCCTCCCCTTAAAATCTGACCCCTGGCACGACCATTTTTCCATCATCGAGCCTGCGCAATCCTTAAATAATTGAATATGTTTCTATAGGATCCCCTCTCATCCTTCAAATTCCAATCAATATAAGCCCAGGCGACTCATTCTTTCTTCATAGATCAGACCCGCCATTTCGGAAATTAACCTGGTGAACCTACGCTGCACTCCTTCAATAGGAAGAATGTCCTTCCTCAAATTAGGAGATCAGATTGCACACAATACTCCAGGTGCGGTCTCACCAGGTCCCTGTTTAACTACAGTAGGATCTCCTTGCTCATTAACTCAAATCCTCCCGCAATCAAGGCCTACATGCCACTAGCTTTCTTCATTGCCTGCTGTAACTGCATACTTACTTTCAGTGACTGCTGTACAAGCACACCCAGGTCTCGTTCCACCTCTCCTTTTTCTAATCTGATTTACTAAACAGTTAAACCGTTAAACAGTTAAACGAGTACTTTGTTTCTATCTTCACGAAGGAAGACACAAACAATCTCCTGTAAATACTTGGGGACCGAGGATCTAGTAGGCGCGAAGAACAGAAGGGAATCTACATTAGTCAGAAAACGGTGTTAGGTAAACGTTTGGGACTGAAGGCACGTACATACATAGGGCCTGATGGTCTGCATCCAGGAGTACTCAAGGAGGTGGCCCTGGAAATGTTGGTGCATTGGTGATCATTTACCAAGGTTCTCTCGACTCTGCGGACTGGAGGGTAACTACAATGTTTAAGAAAAGAGGGAATGGGGACACGGGGAATTATAGACCAGTTAGTGTAACATCGGTGGTGGAGAAGATGCTGGAGTCCATTATTAAACATGTTATAACGGCGCATTTGGAAAGCAGCGACGGCATCGATGAAAGTCAATGTGGATATATGAAGGGGGATTCGTGCTTGACTAATCGTTTGGAATTTTCTGAAGATGTAACATGTAGAATGGACAATGGAGAGCCAATGGATGTGGTGTATCTGGACGTTCAAAATTCCGTTGACAAGGTCCCACACAAGGGATTAGTGTGCAACATTAGAGCACATGTTATGGGGGCAGGGTAATGACATGGATAGATAACTGTTTGGCAGACAGGAAGCAAAGGGTAAGAATTAACGGGTCCTTTTCAGAATGACAGGCAGTGAATAGGGGGGTGCCGCAAGGCTCGGTGCTGGGACCTCAGCTGTTTACAATATATATTAACGATTTCGAAGAGGGATTTAAATGTAACATCTCCAGGTTTGCGGATGAACAAAGCTGGGTGTGATGCTGCGAGGTTGTACATGGCCCCGGTGAGACCTAGAATATTATGTGCAATTCTGGTCTCCTATTTTGACAAAGGACATTGTTGCTATTGAGGCAGCGCAGCATAGTTTCACCAGGTCAATTCCCGGGATGGCGTGACTGACATATGATGAAAGAATGGGTCGACTGGGCTTGTATTCGCTAGAATTCTGAAAGATGAGAGCGGATCTTATAGTAACATAACATTCTCACAGGATTGGACACGGCAGATGCAGGAAAAATGTTCCTGATGTTGGGGGAGTCCAGAACCAGGGGCCACGTGTGAAGAATAAGAGGTAGGCCATTTAGGTCTGAGATGAGGAAAAAACTTTGTCACACAAACTTTGTGCCACCATGGAATTCTCTGCCTCAGAAGGCAATGGAGGCCAATACACTGGATGTTTTTAAGAGAGTTAGATTTAACTCTTGGAGCTGAGGGAATCAAGGGATATGGGGAAAAAAGCAGGAACAGTTTGCTGTTTTCGGATGATCAGCCATAATCATATTGAATGGCGGTGTTGGCTCGATGGGCCGAAAGGCCTATTCGTGCACATATTTTCAATGTTTCTATGTTTCTAAATGTGTTTCTTTTCCCCACCTTACCACATTCAAACAGCGTAAACGTGTCAACACGTCTGTGAATCGTTTACAAAGAGCATCTGATGTTTTAAATAACTCCAGAAAATGTGAAGACTTGATAAATAAAACTCAACCTTGATTCGATACCTTTTATAGTCGCTGAAGTAAAATAGACTTAAACTGTCAAGAAATTAAGTATCGATCATACATTTTCGTCAATACTGTTTTTATGTTCTTCTGTGTCCAGCCCCAAAACAGTTCTCCGTAAGCTGGGCACAGAAACTAGGAATCAGAGTCTGCAGAACAATCTGACATCTGCAGAAATTTGGAAATCCTTTTCTTTTATTGGATGGTGGGAGGAACCTATATTATATATTTTGTTATTCGTTGCTTGACTGAGATAGGTGTGAACACGTGAACATTTGCCCAATTGCAGGGCTGTAGGATTCAAGTGGCAACCTCGATTGGCCAGGCTTAATCTAGCCGAAGGACCATCTTCATCGGACACGTCATTGCTTTTCAATTAAAACAATAGAACTGATTCGGCTTCGTTCCAAGTCAGTATCAAAAATCATCCTAAGTAAAGGTGCACGACATGAGACTAGCATGACTGTGGTATGCTGGACTTGTCAGCCACGGTCGCCCGTTATGCCCCTTGGAATCTTTCTTCCTCTTTGGAATGAACTGATCCTTCACTTTCTATATTATTCCAGAAATACCTACCATCGGTGTTCCACTGTCATCCCGGCGAGGGTATCTTTCCAGTCACCTTAGGCCAGCTCCTCCGTCATGGCCCCATAGTCCCCATTTGTTCAATTGTAATACGTCACTTCCGATTTTCCCATTCTCCCCCTCAAATTGTGGATTAAAACTTATCATATTATGGTCACAACCTAATGGATCTTTTACCTCGAGTTCCCTTATTAAATCCGGTTGATTACACTACACTTAATCCAGAATTGGCGTCTCTTTGGTAGGCTCCAGTACAAGCAGCGCTGAGAATCCATCACAGAGGCACTCCAAAAACTTAATTTCTTGGGGTCCGGTACCAATCTGATTTTTCCCAGTCTGCCTGCATGTTGAAATGTCCCATAACAACCGTACCATTTCCTTTGCGACTTGCCCATTTTAACTCTTGATTCAACTTGGACCCTATATCCAAGCTACGGTTTGGTGGCCTGACGATAACTCCCATTAAGGTAGTTTTACACTTACAATGCTTCAGTTGCATCCATACTGACTCTACATCTCCTGATTCTATGTCACCGCTCGCAAGGGACATAATTTAATTCCTCACCAACAGAGCTACCCCATCCTCACTGCCCACATGTCTGTATTTTCGTTAGGCCGTTTTCCCTTGAATATTCAGTTCCCAGCCCTGGCACTCTTGCAGCCATGTCTCTATAATTCCCAAAACATCATACTTGCCAATTTCTAACTGAGCCTCAAGATCATCTGCTTTCTTTCTAATACTTCGTGCATTCATATACACCACCTTGACTTCCGTATTCACCTCCTCTCTCATACCCGTCACTATTTGCCCTGACCTTGCTCTCTTATCCCTTATCGAACTTTCCATACCATTAATTCGGGAGTGTTTTTTAACTTTTCCTGTACTCACTACCCTTTATCCCAATCTTTATACTTCTAATGTGTTCATCCCCTCTCCCCACTACTTAATTTAAACCCACGCGTGTAGCACTATCAAGCCTGCCTACCTGAATGTCGGTCCCCGTCCAGTTAAGGTGTAACCCGTCCCTTTTGTACAGGTCTCCCCTGCCCCAATAGAGAACCCAGTGGTCCATAAATCTAAATCCTTGCTCCCTGCACCTGCCCCCCAGCCACACATTCAGATCCCCTATCGCCCTGTCCCTGCCCTCTCAAGCACGAGGTACTGGAAGCAATCCAGAGATAGCCACCCTAGAAGTCCAGCATTTCAGTCTTTAACTCACGAAACACGCGTTGCCGTACCTCCTTCCTCTTCTTCCCGATGGCGTTTGTGCCCACGTGCGCAACTACTTCCGGCCGTTCACCTTCCCTCTCGAGGATGTTCTGAAGTCGGTTCATGATATCTTGAACCCTGGCTCCAGGAACCATCCTTGTGTCTCGCCTGACGCAGCAGAATCTCCAGTCTGCACTTCGGACAATGGAGTTACCCACCACTATGGCTCAGCCCGATGTCGGTCTCGCCAGTCGCGTCTCATCTCTAGGATTGGAGCCACCAACCTGTCCGCCGCTTGGACTGGAAATGTCGTCTGCCCCGACAGCTCCCCAAAGGGTGTACCTGTTTTCATTTGGTACAGGCACTGGGAACAACTGTTGAACACACGGTTGCTCATCTTTCACCCAGTCACCCTCCTTCGCTCTTCCGCTATCCTTGGCGTGACAACCTCATTGTAGGCCCTGTCTACGAAACTCTAATTTTCCGTTTATTCTCAGTTCAGAGATATAGCACAGAAAGTGGCCCTTCGGCCCATCGAGTCCTCAATGATCAGTGATCCACGCACATTAGCACTATCCTTCGCACACTGTGGACCGTTTTACATTGATATAATTTATACCAAGGCAATTGACCATCACCATGGCGACTCTACCGCTGCGCCAGTCACTGACTTGCAGCATGTAGGTGCAGCAAATAAAGAGGGAGGCGGATGGTGCACTGGACTTTATTACCGGAGAGGTTTTGTGGTGTACCGATACCGCAGGGCACTTTTCTCGAAATTGTCGATGGATTTCTGGACACTGGAACAATGAAAGGCGACGGAGTCTGTGCAAGAAGATGGTGTCGAGTTTAAAAAAATCAGCTGTGCTTAATGAATGCCAGATCGACCGGCCAGGGGACCCGTCGTGTTTCCTGGAATGAAGTCTCCTCCTCCGATGGGAAATTGTACATCACCAGGCAAAGGATGAGAACCAGGAATAAATGCAGAACATTCACTATGTCAGGCATTATCTTCTGATAAAGAAGCATAGATTCACATCCCGGTCTCTGCTTTCTTTCCCTCGTCACAGACTCTGCCTGGGCTTCTGAGAATTCCCAGCGGGATATTTATTTATTTCCGATATTCAGCATCTGCGCGTCTGTTTTTTGCTGAACTGAACTAGTGGGATTTCTCTTTAGATGTATGAGATGAGAAGATCTGCTTTTTTTATCGTTTGCGGACTGATATGGAGACATGGAGATGACGGCGATTGTGTTAAACAAACTGCTCCTTGCTCATAGCATTCCCATGTGGATGTGGGACATGGCTGGTAGAATCCCGTGTGCCTGGCTGTTCCTCCACTGTAGACTCAGAGCTTTCAGCTTCCGGCGCGCTAGGCAGTTGACAGTGAGTATATATTATTGCCCTTTTCCACCGGCACCCTCAGAATCAGAATCAGATTTTATTTGCCAAGTATGTTTTGCAACATACGAGGAAATTCACTGGCCAGGTCAGTCATACAGTCAAAAGCAACAGACTCAAAAACACATTTTAACTTGAAAATCCACCACAGTGACTCCTACAAATTCCTCATTGTGATGGAAGGCGAAATAAAGTTCAAGTCCTTCCCTTATGTTCTTCCTTGTTCGGGGGCCTCGAGCCCCCGTTATGGGATGATCTTGACTCCTGTAGCCGGTGGCGTTCAGGCCCTCCGCGTCCAGGCGTTCAGCTCCCGCATCGGGGGACTGGGGGACAGGGGTGGGGGGGTGCCAGTTCCCCGCGCCGGGCGATCAAACCTCTCGTCGGGTCTGGTCGAACCTTCTGTGGCGTTGGTGCTCCCGATTTACCTCTCACGAGTGCGAGCGCTTTGATGATAAGTCCGCAGGCCGCGGTGGGAGCGATCCCAGGCAAGGGATCTGCTCCGATGCTAGGTTCGCGCCTTGCGGTGGGGCTCACGGCAATCCGAGGCGGCTCCAGCGATGGTAGGCCGCAATGGGCGGAGAATGTGCTCCGCAAAATGATTACATCTCCGGGAAGGTAAGAACCTGAAAAAAAAGTTTCTCCCGATCTACCCGCCCCTCCCCCCACATAAAACAAACCGAAGTACATTAGATCACATTTTAACAAACACTAAAAATAACAAAAAGATGAAAAAAAACTAAAAGACTGCCGGCAGGGCTGGCCATCTCCTCGGCGCCCCTGGTGGTCACCGGCACCCTAATCCACCCTTTCTCCACCGGCAACTTTCGACGCTTTTAGCAATCTCAGACTCGTCTTCAAATCTGTCCGTGACCCTCGCCCCCTCATCGTTTCAGTAAATTCCTCCAGTCCTATGAACTATTGACTTCCTGCTCTCCGCCATGCAATCCATTGTGCACCCTCACATTCCTTATTCCACCAAATATTCCGTTGACATACATGAAGTGTTCAATTCCGTTCTCTGTCGTAAAAACAAACTCCAAACGAGGACTCAACCAATCATCTCTTTAGGTAAACAAAAGTACTGGAGAAACTCAGCGGGTGCAGCAGCATCCATGGAGCGAAGGAAATAGGCAACGTTTCGGGTCGAAACACTTCTTCAGATTGATGGAGGGTGGGCGGGGAGAAGAAAGGAGAATGGAGGAGGAGGAGCCCGAGGGCTGAGGCAGTACTAGGAAGGGGAGGAGACAAAGCAAGGGGTAACGGAATTGGGAGAAATCAATGTTCAGGCCGCCGGGATGCCGACTGCCCAATCGGAATATGACGTGCTGTTCCTCCAATTTCCGGTGTTGCTCACTCTGGCCATGAAGGAGGCCAAGGACAGGGAGGTCGGATACGGAATGGGAGGGGGAGTTGAAGTGCTGAGCCACCAGGAGATCAGGTTAGTTAATGTGGACCGAGCGGAGGTATTTGGCGAAACGATCGCCAAACCTACGCTTGGTCTCACCGATGTAGATCAGCTGACATCTAGAGCAGCGGGTGCAATAAATGAGGTTGAAGGAGATGCAGGTGAACATCTGTCGCATCTGAAACGAATGCTTGGGTTATTGAATGGAGTCGAGGGGGGAGGTAAAGTGGCAAGTGTATCATCTCTTGCGGTTGCAAGGGAAAGTACCGGGGAGGGGGTGGTGCCGGAGGGAAAGGAAGAATTGAAAAGGGAGTTACCGAGGGAGCGTTCTTTGCGAAAAGCAGACGGGGGAGATGGGAAGAGGTGGCGAGTGGTGGGGTCACGTTGGAGGTGGCGAAAATGACGGAGGACTATTTGTTGTATGTGACTGCTATTGGGGTGAAAGGTGAGGATTAGGGGGACTCTGCCCTTGTTGCGAGTGGGGGGATGGGGAGAGAGAGCAGTGTTAGGGGGTATGGTAGAGACCCTTGTGCGAGCCTCATCTATAGTAAGGGAGAGGAACCCCCATTCCCTGAAGAATGAGGACATTTCCGATGCCCTGGTGTGGAACACCTCATCCTGGGAGCAGATGCGGCGTAGACGGAGGAATTGGAAGTAGGGGGTGGAGACCTTACAGGAAGCAGGGTGGGAAGAGTAGACTAGATAGCCATGGGTGTCAGTGGGTTTATAGTGGAGATCGGTCAGAAGTCTATCACCTGCGATGGTGATAGTGAGGTCAAGGAATGGTAGGGAATAGTCGGAAATGGTCCAGGTGTATTTGAGTGCGCAATGGAAGTTAGTCATGAAGCGGATAAAGTCAGTCAGTTGTGTGTCCAGGGTGGAGGTAAAGTGACAAGTTGAGCATCTGTTGCGGTTACAAAGGAAAGTGCCCGGGGAGGGGGTGGTGCGGGAGGGAAGGAAAGAAATGACAAGGGATTTACGGAGGGACTCTTTACTTTATTACCCTCTTCCCATAAATCAACGCTTTACTTTATTACCCTCTTCCCGTAAAACGCTTTGGGATTTTCGTTGCAGTGTTCGGTGGAGCAAAGCCATTAGTCTATGATTACTCATGATTGTTCATGAGTTCAAATGTGATGGGACTATAATTAGATCGGTCGCCTCATCAAATCTACCCGCATTCAATTATGGTTGATCTATATTCCCCTCAGTGCTGTGGTTGTTAGAAGATTGTTCTGTGACCTTGCAATTTGTGTTGTCACTTCTGCTTCTTGCCGTCTCACGTTATGCTACTTTTGTTATACGTCTGCACTCTTACAGGGTCGAGTCGGCTGTTGTTAATGTCTTTGCCCTTTCAGTAGAGTGCCGGCTGTTTATAGAATCTGTGTCCTGGCAATATAGAGACGTCTGCTGTAAAAATCTGTCACCTTACGACGGTGCGGATGATGTTTCCAGGTCTGCGTTCCAGAGCAATGCAGGGATTGCCCAGTTGTGAAAAAAGTAGCATAGCTTTAAATCTTTGCACTGATATTAGAGACCAACGATTTGTACTGACAGTTGCCTTTCTCTGGCAGCTTATTGTGCCAGGGATTTGTAGAGAAATGTGCTCATGTTACACAAGGCGACTTTGTGCATCCTGGAATTCGAGTGAAGGTAGACACAAAAACCTGGAGTAACTCAACAGGTGTGGACAGCATCTCTGGAGGAAAGGAAAAGGTGACCTTTCAGGACGAGACCCTCTTCAGACTGGAATTTGAGGTTTCCTAGCAGACGATAGAGTTTTTCATGTCTTCACTGGGCACGATTTATTCGAGGAAGGTGCGTGTGGAGGGGGAGGGGAGGTGGCAGCATTCCATTCACCGCGTCTGTGCTGGCTACTGCTAAAATAATTCAATTACCCATTCCTTGATCTTTCCACGCAACTCCGCAGGCTATTTCCCCTGAAAGATATGTTGAATTCCCAAGAAGAATATCCAGTTAAAATAGTCCCACGCATTTCCCCAGAAGGAGCACATGAATTCCCCATGCATTAGCAGTGGTGAATTTTCATTTACTGCACGTCTTCGTATCCGAAATTGAGTCGTAGTATTTGCACAGAATGCTCATTAAAATATTGTTTCCTCACTTGAAACAGATATATACTTTATTAAATCCGCCTATGTTGAATTTGAATGGGATTAGGTGGAATAATTTGATCAAATGCATATTAAGCAAGGCCATGTAGTTGTAGTATCTCCATTAGAGGAAGCATGTGTTGGATTTGGGTAGGCTACGCCAGACGTTTCGCAGAAGGCTTATTTAATTAGATGGTAATAGCCTCAAAGAAAGGTTGGGCAAATTTGTGTTGCTCTCTGTGAAATACTGGATGACGAGGGGACACCTGAGAGAAATATATAAAATTATGAGGGGTTTAGATAGCGACGACTGAAATACTATTTTCCCAGCATGGAATTGTCAAAATTCGGAGGCATTGCAAGGAGCGAGGAGCAAAGTTCAACAGTTGTGGATGTCTGTGCCGAATTTTCAGGTGTGATGGTGGAGGGAGACAAAATACTGCCGTTTTAAATGTTTTGCATAAACATTTCATCAAGTGGGGAATAGAGGTACATGCATCATATGCAGCGAGATGGGATTAGTTTATTTTGGCACTGTGTATAGAGCAGACACATGGGGGCGAAAGGCCGGTTCTTCCGATGAGTTCTGTGTTTATATTTTTGAAAGTGCTGCCTTTGGGGAAGTTAAAATCAACTTTGAGGCCACTGTTGAGATATTTGCAGAAAGAGAATGTGAAATAGTGTTCTTCAGCTTCATAACATTACGACGGATCACCTCTTTTTTTGAATAGGGGCATTACATCTGCAAATTTCCAATTGCTGCCACCACTCAAGAGACTGGAACATGTTAGAAAATCACCATAAATATCATAAACCGGGTAAATATCATCAACTGGGTATTCAAATGACGTTTCCAGACGGCTGTGCTGACGGCTGAAGACGCATGATGACACGCGCACCAGTCGCGCGACCGCCAAGCGCCTGTCGCACGTCACACCACCGGCCTGTCGCGTAAATGACGGCCAAGTGGGACAGTGTGGCACTCCCTGGGGATTAGGCCACTCATTTGATCATCCCCCTCGGTTATTGAGGGACAGGGTCATTGGTCTGCCACGGGGTTTTCCCTTAGTCCCGTCTACCTGCACTAAGACCATACCCCTCCATTCCCTTCCCGTCCATATACCTATCCACTTTACTTTTAAATGTTAAAATCGATCCTGCCTCCACCACTTCTGCTGGAGTAAAGAAGTTCCCCCTCACGTTACCCCTAAACTTCTGTCCCGTAATTCTCATGCCATGCCCTCTTGTTTGAATCTTTCCTACCCTCAATGGGAAAAGCTTATCACGTCAACTCTGTCTATCCCTTTCATCATTTTAAAGACCTCAATCAAATCCCCCCTTAACCTTATGCGCTCCAAAGAATAAAGACCTAACTTTTTCAACCTTTCTCTGTAACTCAGTTGCTGGAACCCAGGCAACATTCTAGTAAATCTCCTCTGTACTCTCTCTATTTCGTTGACATCCTTCCTATAATTAGGCGACCAAAATTGTACACCATACTCCAGAATTGGTCTTACCAATGCCTTGTACAATTTTAACATTACTTCCTACTTCTATATTCATTGCTCTGATTTATAAAGCCCAGCACACCAAAGGCTTTCTTTACCACCCTATCTACATGCGATTCCACCTTCAGGGAACTATGCTCAGTTATTCCTAGATCTCTCTGTTCCACAGCATTCCTCAATTCCCTACCATTTACCATGTACGTCCTATTTTGATTTGTCCTGCCAAGATGTAGCACTTCACACTTATCAGCATTTTACTTCAGATTCGCGTGAGTGACTACGTGAAGAAGCCCCGCCTGGCGCTAGAACGGCATTACGTTGACGCTGACGGCAGAAGCAAGAGCTGCAGAGCGCAGCTCCTCGCAGCGGCCGGAACGGACCCGCAGGTAAGTGCAAGGAAAATAGGGGACATTCTAAAAATGACGTTACGCTGGTAGAACCAGCAAAAGTGAAAGTCAAATTCAAAATCAGAGTCACGCTGGCGTACTGATTTAGCCAGATAATAAAAATGAAAAATGGAGAAGTCTCAAAGGAAAATTTCACAGGTAAAAAGATCATCCCGGGGAGAAGTTAAAGAGTCGGGACAAGAGATTAGTGCGGATCCGGTTCCGATACCGGTGGCCGCTGATTTACCCGTTAGTGAAACTATAATTTCTCCAGAAATGCAAACCACGGAGGAAAATGTTCCTAGAAAAAGTAAAAAGAAATCCGTGAGGCCCGTGGTTTCTGATGATGACTCTGATAATGAAAGTCCTCCGGATAATAAATCTATATGGCTTAAAATGGAACATATGGAGAGAGTGCTCCAAAATATTATGAGACAAGGGTCACAGTACCCAGAAATTTCCCAAAATGACCCTGAGGGGTTGAATATCCAGAATATAGCTATGTGCCAAATTGGGAATTTGAAACTCCAGACCCAGGATCACGGGTGGAGAAAGTCTCATTGGATACAATTCCATGTGTATCAGGGCTGCGAAAGTCAGACCCTGCAAGTGGTGATGTGGATTATGAGTGCACACCACAAATAAAAAAGAAGAGGCCATATGTGCCTGATATGGCAAAAGATTTTGCTATACCTGAAGGAAGTGGTGAGGCTATGGAAGAAAACCTAGCTGCCAGTATTAATTATATGGTATCTCACCAACTTCAAGATTCTGTGATGGTTGAAACAGCAGAATTATATAAAACACCGGAAAAGTGCACCTACGGTTAATCCGTCTATATGGACACCTATGACTCCAGGCATGAGAGGACAAGAAATAAGATTTCAAAGAATCCTCAAACTGATTTCAGCTGCCATTACTGCTTTTGGAAGGCAAATGGAAGGGTCGGAAATGGTTAAAATCCAAAAAGATACTTTGGGCTTATTGTGCAATTCCTTTTATGAAATTAATTGTATGAGGAAAATTGCGATTCGGCCCATATTTCATCCAAGGTTTGCAGGTCTGTGTCGATCAAGTGTTGTTCAAGCTCCTGGTTATCTATTTGGAGAGAACCTGCCTAAACAAATAAGAGAAATGGATGAAGAGGCTAAATCTATTAGCCACATGAGACCTTTCGTTTTTGGACAAAAAAGGTATTTTTCGTCAAGGAGGGGATTTGACTTTGGAAACAGAGGCAGCAATATGATAAGAAAATATTACCATCCGACACAGCCTAATGTTCACCCGTATATGGGGAGAAGGAGACCACGTTCATATGGAGAGGTACAAAAAATGTATCCTATTCTTAAAGCAACTGTGGACAAATCTCCAGTTGGAGGGAGATTACAAATGTTTTATGATGAATGGCTTGCCATCACATCTGATCTGTTTATTCCACAAAACTTTCAGGAACTACTATAACATTTAAAGAAGGCGTTAACTCTCCGGCACAAAATAAACCTGCTTATGGTTTCATGTTTTCTGCTATTGAAGAAGCAGAAATTAATGTGGAAATTGACAAATTGTTTAAAAAAGGTGTTATTGAAAAAACTGTTGACCATAAACATCAATGTGTGTCAAATATCTTTCCAAGGAGTAAAAAAGATGGTGGTTGCAGAATTATTCTGGACCTTACAAACTTTAATACATTTGTCGAGTATAAACATTTTAAGATGGAAACGTTCAACACTACTAGTCATTTGATATCAGCAGGTTGTTTATATGGCTACAATTGAATTTAAAAGGATGCGTACTATTCAGTACCAATACATCAATTTTTTCGAAGGTATTTTAAAATTTAATTGGCTGGGACAGCTGTGGCAATTTAAAAGCTTTAACCAAATGGGTTAAGTTCAGCTCCCAAGCTCTTCACAAAGCTGTTGAAAAACCAGCTTTAGCACAATTAAGAGCAAAAAAGCACATCATTATGGCTTATCTGGATGACATTTAATTATCAGTAGTAATCGGGAAAATCAGCTGGAAAAATTCAGTTTCAGCAACTAAAACTTTATTTGAGAAGTTAGGTTTCTTGATTCATCCAATTAAGTCCCAGCTTGCAGCCAGCACAGTCAAATTAACTATTTGGGGTTTGTGAGTAACTCAGTTACTATGTTAGTCACTTTGCCAACAGATAAGATTGATGATATTTTAATGGCCTGTAGGGGTCTCTTTCACAAACCTTATCCCTCCATCCGGGAAGTAGCAAAGGTTATTGGTAAACTAGTAGCAGCATATCCTGCAGTCGAATTTGGTCCATTACATTACCAAAACCTTCAAAGGGACAAAATAAGAGCTCTAAAAAAGCGAGCAGGCCATTTTGATAGGCCTATGCAATTAACAAAAGAAGCTTTATTGGAATTGCAATGGTGGATTGAAAATGTCCCACAAGCTGCTAAAAAAACATTTTAAATACAACAGCCTGAAGTATTTTTACAAACAGATGCTAGTGCTCTCGGATGGGGGGGGGGGGGGGGGGGGGGGGGGACGACAGATTCATTTACCAGTTGTGGGGGCAGATGGACTATCCAAGAGGATATGTTTCTCCAAACATATGGTAATTAACTATTTAGAGTTATTGGGGGCGTTTTATGGATTAAAAAGCCTATTGTTCTACAAAAAAAGAATCTGCATGTACTGATACAATTAGACAATAAAAACAGCCTGTTGCATATATTAATCACATGGGTGGAGTCAGATCGGTAATCATGTGATTGTCTGGTCAATCAAATATGGCAGTGGTGTATTAAGCACCCAATTTTGGATTTCGGCAAATTATATCCCAGGTAAAGACAATGGTGGGTGGCAGGACAATAGATCAAGGGTGTTTTAAAGACAAACACAGAATGGATGTTTGAACCCAGTAATTTTCAGTAAAATTGTGATTCAATATTGGGTTACCAGGACAAGTGAACTCTGTTTGCATCAAGATTAAATTCAATCAATTGCCTAAAATATTGTGTCTTGGGAACCAGATCCAGAAGCAGTAGCAGTAGATACTTTTTCACTACATTGGGGGAATATGTTCTTTTATGCTTTCCCGCCATTTGCTCTGGTTCAACAATGTCTGAAGAAAATAGAACAAGATTCTGCCACAGGATTATTGGTGATTCCAATAATCACCATGGTTCCCATTGATGTTAAACATGATTAAAGAACCATATATGTCAAAGCAGCAGTGATTTGTTAAAAAAACCGGTAACCAAAGAAATTCATCCATTACATGCTTATATGAATTTGTTAATCTGCAGGTTTTGACCAGACCACTACAAGAGCTTGGATTGTCGGATAGAACTATGGATGTTATAGTCGCATCATGGCGAGATAGCACTAAGAGACAATATATAATCTGACACATATAAAGAAATGGGGAAAATATTTTTTGTAGACAATCCTAAATATATCTTATCATACTGTGAACATTGCATACATATTGGAGTTCCTTGCCGAGTTGCATTTTTGAGCAGCACTTAAGTTATAGTGTCATTAATAGTGCACGTAGTGCTTTATCATTTTATTTAGGACAAATTTCTGACCAGACATCAATTGGATCACAATCCATTAATATCCAGATTTATGAAAAGGAATCTTTAACAAAAATCCACCCAAAACCAAGATATACAGAAATTTGGGATGTCAGCAATTGTACTTACTTTACTTAGGCAATTGGACTCCCAATCGAAGTTTTTATCATTGGAAAAGTTAACATTTAAATTAGTAATGTTAAATGGCATTGGATTCAGCACAAAGGGTGCAAACATTACAAATGCAACGTTTAGACTGTATGCATGTGGCTGCAGATAACATTGTGTTTTATGTTTTACGATTCTGATCAAACAAAGCAGACCAGGGAGAACTGAAGCAAAGGTAATGTTTCATGCTTACCCCTATTGATCCAACGTTGTGTGTAGTTTAAACATTTGAATCAATATATAAAAGTTACCAAAACTCTTCGAGGTGATGAAAAAAAAAAACATTAATGATTACGCATAAGAAACCACACACACAAAAAAAAAAAGCTTCAGTACAAAACAATTTCAAGGTGGTTAAAAAACAGGTGTTACTTTTAGCAGGAAATAGACACTGAATGTGTTCAAAATCTCACTCCACCAGGGCAGCAGCCTACGTCTGCGGCGAAGTTACAGGAAGCCCGTACCACTCGGAACACATTTTAGAAAACCGCAGGGTGGTGTAAAGAAGAAACTTTTTCAAAGTTCTACAATAAACCTGTTCATGCAATGACAGGCTTTGGACACGCGGTGTTGGGTTCACTATAATCACCTGCTTTGTTTCACTATCGATTGATATTATCGATTATGTTATCACTTATATCTTTTATCACTTTGTAATGGTTTCCCCAGATGTAAAAAAGGGGGTTATTATATGTTCTTTTATCATTAAAAGATTTATGAAAAGAACTAAAACTGATCTGGTAAAAGGTTTTTACTCATGCGCCTGGCGGGTCTTCTTCACGTAGTCACTCACATGACTCCGAAGTAAAATAGTAAGATTAAACGAGAACTTACCAGTTCGAAGTTTGATCATTATTTTATGAGGAGTAACGATGAGGGATTACGTGCCCTCCACTCCCCACCCTCATAAAATAAATGATCATCTGGTAGTTCTAAATCTATGATGAGCCTTACTTTCTTACTCCGGCTATTATGTGCTGTGTTTTTCATGCCGCTGCTTTGAAGTATGCCGTTCTAGTGCCAGGCGGTGCTTCTTCACGTAATCCCTCATCGTTACTCCTCATAAAATAACGATCTGGTAAGTTCTCGTTTAATCTTACTATTAAACTCCATCTGCCATCTTTCAGCCCACTTTTCCAAATGGCCCAAATCTCTCTGTAGACTTTGAAAATCTATTTTACTTCGGAGTCACGTCAGTGACTACGTGAAGAAGACCCGCCAGGCGCATGCGCGTCATTACATCCGCGCATGTCGGACTAAACGGGCTGGAGGGTAAGTAGGAACTTCTAAGGTAAGTGTTCTTACAAACTTTCCATAGAAGTATTTCCACTCCGTAAAGCTGGTTCGAGGAGTCAGTACAAGTGGGCAGTTGGAGCTGTTATTTCTGAAGATCCATTTTAGCGTGGGTCCAGGGATTCACCAATTTGATCGGGTTGGGAGATAAGCGCGGCAACACCGGTTCCGATGCCGGGTGCCGTTTCACCGGCAGCAGTTCAAATAGCGCGCTAATTTTCCACACTAGCTCCATTCACAAAAGGCAGGCCAACTGGAATTTGATTCCGAATGAGCCTGGTCCATCTATTTATATCCAAGGGTACTAAGCAGACTGAGGCTGCTCCTAGCCATGAAAAGGCAAATATAAAGTCACAGACCTGGGTTCTCTGACAACAATAGTCACTCATCCCCTGATCATACAAGACTGTGGGTGAGGTTGGGAACATGCAGCTGATGGTCCAACCTTCATCACATAAGGGTCCAAGGGCCAGTAATGTCCAAGAGGGCCATACAAAGACCAACATATGGAGGATCCATTATTGGGGTTCCTTCCAGCACCTTGTTTAGGACTGGAAGATGCCTCCCTACTATATGATTGGAGAAGCGGGCAGATTGCAGCTGATCCTGATGCTGGTGTCCCCGCTCATGCGCAAACACCAGCGAGCACAAGAGACACACTCCGGGTGTCTCGGAAATGGCACTGAGTTGCTATTCCGGATGGGATAGGTGAGTCAATGGAACAATCCCTTCCCAGCAGTATCAATTATGTAGTACCTCATCAGTTCCAGAAAGATATGATGCAAGTGACTGCAAACAAATATGAGACACCTGTTTAATGTGCATTGCTGAAAATTTCTATGGTGACACAGGTTCTGGCACCCATGAGTCCTTCTTTGATGGGACAGGAGGTTCGGTGTTAACACGTCCTCCAACTGGTGGCTGTAGCAATTACTGCATTTGGCACTATGGTTACTGCATTTGGCACTCACAACAGATATGTTGGGTATTTTATGCAATGCAAATTACTGCATTTGGCACTCACAACAGATATGTTGGGTATTTTATGCAATGCATTTTTCAGGAAATTGCATCAAGGAATATCGCCATCAGGCCAACACTAAACCAAAAATGTGCTACTCTATGTAGGGCGACTGCTGTACAAATGCCTGAAATATGGTTGGAACGGACCTTGTCATGAACATTCGTGAAATTCATGATGAGGCCAAAGCAATTGGCTTCATGTAGTCAAGCATTTCGAAGCCACCTATTCGCAACCCTGGGTTAATACTGAAAGTCAGATCCAGGGGCTGAGTTCAGCAGGGGCAGGCCAGTGGGGCAACGAGGGTACCCACCGAGACAGGACCGGGATACAATTCCAATATGAGCAGACAAACAGCTTTTACAGGTCAAACTGTAGAGGTACAGGGACTTTTTCTTAACGATAACGTTCTGGTGGCCAATCTCCTATTGGAGGTTTGAGTACAAATGTTTTCTAATGAATTATGCTGTATAACGTGTATGATATGTTTATACTAAAATACTGTCTCAAGTCTCCCATTGAGTTTTATCTCAGGGACTAGATCCACCTCAACAGCACAAGCCTAATAAAATGTGGGGTGTTTTTCTGCTTCCAGAGCCCTGAACGTATAGATAATGGTTCATTGATAAAGCCATTAATCATCCTCCACAATTGTTTCTAATATTTCCCCAGATCTCAAAAGGATGGGTATTGTAGAGTCATTCTCGTCCTCAATCACTTAAATTCGTTACTGCTTAACACCTGCTATCACAAGACTGTTATGTGACAACTATTTGTTTGCAACATGTGTATTATTCACTGCCAATTCATGCTCATTATCGCAGGTACTTGAAATTTAATTGGATGGCACAGCTGTGGCAATACAAAGCATTGACTCCTGGATTACGTTCAGCACCCAGGCTATTTATTAAATTGTTAAAAACCTGTGCTGGGGCTATTCAGCCCATTGTAATGGGTTATTTAGCTGATATCTTAATTATCAGCAACACTAATGAGTCAGCTGAAGAATCGGTGTTTGAGTCATTAGGGGTTGCTCCATCCAACTAAGTCCAATTTACAGCCAACCCAAAATATTGAGTATTTGGGGTTTCTTATTAATTCCGTTGCTATAACAGTAACATTACCAACAGCCAAGGTTGTCGATGATGTTGATGTCTGTACTTGCCTCCCACAAATCTTTATCCCTCCATCTGAGAACACGCTAAGGACATTGGTAAATGGGGAGCAGGTTCCTGCAGTACATTCGGGCCTTTGCATTATCAACATTTGCAAAGAACACGTGAACTAGCACTACAATTGAATGCAGGCCATTTTCATCGGGTTAACCGGTTACCAACCACAGCTCTCGCAGAATCCAGTGGTGCATTGTTAATGTTAATCTAGCTACCAATAACATTTTGGGTACTAGACCCTTCACTAATCTTCCAGAATGATGTCAGCGCTCTCGGATAGGGGGGGGGGGGCTACGGACACCGAGTCTAGCTGTGGGGGTCGCTGGCATGAACACGAAGGGTTGATTCGCCTCACACATGGGATAAATTATTTTACATTTTGGGGGCATGTTATGGGTAAAAGCATATTGCTCCTCAATGAAGGATTTACACATTCAACTCTAGATTGATACCACAGCAGTGCAATATATTAATCATATGGGAGGAGCACGGTCATTATCATGTGTTAACTGGGTACCGTCATGTGGCATTGGGGTATGTCAAGGCATATATGCGTTTCAGCCATGTATTCATCACCTATAGCTAATGTGGTGGCCGACCATAGGTCGAGTATGTTTCATGCCAATATAGAGTGGATGTTCAATTCTAAACTTTGTCACACAATTGTCACTCGATTTGGTTTGCCAGCCATTGATCGGTTCCATCCAGATTATATCACCAGTTGCCTAAATATTTTTCATGGGAGCCAGATCCAGGTGAAGTTGCCGTGGATGCAGTCTTGTTACGTTGGGGGCACTAAAATCCTATGCAATACCTCCATTTTCATGGTACATGGTACACCAGTCATTGAAAGTAGGCATGCAGGTGCAGCAGGCTGTGAAGAAAGCGAATGGTATGTTGGCATTCATAGCTAAAGGATTTGGGTACAAGAGCAGGGAGGTTCTACTGCAGTGTACAGGGTCTTGGTGAGGCTATACCTGGAGTATTGCATACAGTTTTGGTCTCCTTATCTGAGGAAAGACATTCTTGCCATAGAGTAAGTACAGAGAAGGTTCACCAGACTGATTCCTGGGATGGCACGACTTCCATATGAAGAAAGACTGGATAGACTTGGCTTGTACTCGCTGGAATTCAGAAGATTAAGGGGTGATCTCATAGAGACTTACAAAATTCTTAAGGGGTTGTACAGGCTAGATGCAGGAAGATTGTTCCCGATGTTGGGGAAATCCAGGACAAGCGGTCACAGTTTAAGGATAAGGGGGAAGTCTTTAGGACCGAGATGAGAAAATCGTTTTTCACACAGAGAGTGGTGAATCTGAGGAATTCGCTGCCACAGAAGGTAGTTGAGGCCAGTTCGTTGGCCATATTGAAGAGGGAGTTGGATGTGGCCCTTGTGGCTGAAGGGATCAGGGGGTATGGAGAGAAGGCAGGTACAGGATACTGAATGATCAGCCATGATCATATTGAATGGCGGTGCAGGCTCGAAGGGCCGATGGCCTGCTCCTGCACCTAATTTCTATGTTTCTATTTTATCATCCTGAACCACAATAGAGCGAGACTCCGCCACAGGTGTTTTGGTGGTCCCAGATTGCCCAACACAACCATGGTTCCCTTTCGTGTTTTCAATGATGGTTCAGTCATTCATGATGATTCCCAGCTGCAGTAATTCTTGGTGCATCCGGTTACAGGAGAAAGTCACCCTTTACATGACCGTATTAATTGTTGGTCTGCAGGTTCTGACCAGACAATTCCAAGGACTTGGATTGTCGAACAGGCCATGGCGGATCTCACTGCAGCTTGGCAAAATAGCACTCAAAATTCACTATATGGTTCACATAAAGTAATGGGAACTGTTTCTGTGTACAATCCAATATGTCTTATCATAATGCAAGCATATGTGATGTTTAGCATATATGAATTCCCTGCTAAGTTGCATTTTGATGAGCACCTGCGTTATAGTGACATTACCATCGCTCGGAGTGCGTTGTCCTCTTATTGCGTGCAGTCTTCAGAACAACGTCCTATAGCGTCTCATCCGTTAGTATCCCAATTTATGAGGAATTTTAATAAAAATCCTCCGAAACCTCGCTATACAGAAATCTGGGACATCACTCCTGTTCTCACAATGCTTCGGCAATGGGCTCCAATCACTTCATTATTTATGCAGAGATTAACTATTGCTGTGGTTATGCTAATAGCGCTGGATTCAGCACAACGTGTAAAAAAACATTACAATTCTTACGAATACCTTGTATGCATTGTCTGTCAAAGACATTAAACTTCTACGTTTATGATTTAATCAAACAACGCAGGACCGGTCTGGCTGGAATCAAGGTGACGTTTAAAGCCTATCTTTTTGACCAAATGTTATATGTAGTTACGCCATACAACTTAAGCCAATATATTAAGGTAACAAGGAGTCTCAGAGGTTCTGAGACAGGACTGATCATTAGTCACAAAAAGACATATAACAATAGTTGTCGGCACAAACTAACTATTTCTACATGGTTGAAACAGGTTCTCAATTATGCTGGAGTCGACATTCCTGTCTTTAACTCTCACTCCACCAGGGCGGCATCAATCTCCACGGCGAAGGCTCAGGCCCTGTTGCCGCTAGACCAACTCTTTCGAGGGCCGCAGGGTGGTCTAGGAGATGCAAACATTTTCTCAATTTTCTGACAAACCTGTACAGACTGTGCACAGTTTGGGGCATGCTGTTTCGGGTCACATTTAATTAATTTGCTTTGTTTTTCTATCATGTTTGTAATTTTCCTTGAGACAGAGGGTTATTCCTGGCTTTAGTATTGTTAACAAGTAATTGAATAATTCGAAGCATATGTTCAATATATTATTTATTCCCTACTGTGTCAACCAAAGCAGATTGTTCGTATGGTGTGCATCTTGACGGCATGAAATACAGTGCTTTGAAAATATTCACGTAGTCACATCACGTGACTCCGAAATTAAAATAGTAAGATTAAACGAGAATTTACCAGTTCGAAGTTTGATCCTTATTTTATGAGGAGTGACGGGTTGAGGGATTACGTGTCCTCGCTACCCAACCCTCATAATCTAAAGATCATCTGGTAGTTCATGTCTTACGAACCTTATGTTACGTTGGCGATTTGTTTTCTGTGTTTTCACGCCGCTGCTTTGAAGTAAGACGCGCATGCACCTGGCGGGTCTTCTTCACGTAATCCCTCAACGTCACTCCTCATAAAATAATGATCAAACTTCGAACTGGTAAGTTCTCATTTAATCTTACTATTTCATTATCCACAACACCACAAATCTTAATATCATCTGCATACTTACTTATCCAATTTTCCACCCCATCATCCAGATCATTGATGTAAATGACAAACAACAGTCATGTCAACACTCTCCCGCGCTCATCATATTCCATTAATTTTACTCATCGTCGAAATTTGTTGTCTTATTACAATGTTGGTCTAGATCTCTCTCCTCCACCCCTCTCTATTTCTCCTTTCTCTCTATCCTGTTTTCTGTGTCCCAGTCTCCCACATTCAATGACTGTTTTATTTATTCTATTTTTCTAGCAACATGTTTTAACATTCATCTTCTCTATTGCTCCATTGTGTCCTGCTTCTATCAAACTCACCACAGTGTCTCTCTTTTATTTAAGAGGTTCTAACGTACCAATTACTGGCGGGGTTGGTAACGTTTAATACTAATTCAATGAACATAATTCAACGGTTGTATCAGACATGGCATAGTACTGCAAAGTATCCGTGCAGATTCATCTGTTCCATTGCAAATAGATAACACTGCTTCTTCTTCTGTCGTATATCTTTTTGACGTTCATCTTCGTTTAGGCGAGCCAGGCCAACGTGTCATGTCCAGGTCAATCAGAACGCGTTCACCATTCGCTGGCCGGTGTTTGGGGCAAATGGTGAGTATGTGCTCCACTGTCTGTGTTGGCTCCCCACACTCGCAGCACGCGCTGTCCACGAGGCCCCATCTCTTCGTCGCTACTCCACAGTGTCCGACGCCTATCCTCAAACAGTAGAGGGTTGTCCACTGCTTTCGGGGCAGGTCCTGGCCAGGACGTCAATGGAGTCATCGAAGTAGTGTTATAGCCTAGATGGTTCCGCTGACTTCCACTGGTCTCCAACACTGCTTACTCAATGTATCCCCACAGCTAGAAAATTCAAAAGCATGCAATGTCACCATAAAACATTGCCCCCGCCTTCCTGTGTACAATTTCATTGTCCACATTCTGGCATCAATCACTCCGAGCAATTTACGGAGTATAATAACAGGTATTAACCACTAGCCATGTGATATAGTCGACATTCGCATGGTCCTATGTTAGGTATTTGTTAATTTGTCTGTCTCAGATAGATGGGAGTTGCCAGAGAGTAATGGTGGATGGCTCTTTGTCAGGTTGGAAAGCCGGTGACCAGTGGGAAAGCCTCAGGGATCTGTGTTGGGTTCCACTGTATTGTTTGTCATGTACATCAATGATTTGGATAATGGGGTGAAAAATTGGATAAGTAAGTATGCAGATCATACTAAGATACTGTAGGTGGTGTTGTGGATAATGAAATAGATTTTCAAAGTCTACAGAGAGATTTGGGCCATTTGGAACAGTGGGCTGAAAGATGGCAGATGGAGTTTAATGCTGATAAGTGTGAGGTGCTACATCTTGGCAGGACAAATCAAAATATGACGTACATGGTAAATGGTAGGGAATTGAGGAATGCTTTGGAACAAAGGGATCTAGGAAATAACTGTGCATAGTTCAAATGAAGGTGGAATCGGCATGTAGATAAAAGAAAATGGGTGGTAAAGAAAGCTTTTGGTGAAGAAATAGCAGGGGTTATGATAGATTTATAAATCAGAGCATTGAATATAGCAATAGGGAAGTAATGTTAAAATTGTACAAGGCATTGGCGAGACCAATTTTGGAGCATGGTGTACAATTTTGGTCGCCTAATTATAGGAAGGATGTCAACAAAATAGAGAGAGTACAGAGGATATTTACTAGAATGTTGCCTGGGTTCCAGCAACTAAGTTACAGAGAAAGGTTGAACAAGCTAGGACTCTATTTCTTTGGAGCGCAGTAAAGCTTAGGGGGGACGAGAACTGATAAGACTATACTTAGACTTGAAAAACTTACACTAACTTGATTGAGGTCTTTAATAATGATAATGAATGAAAAAGGGATAGACAGAGTTGACGTGGATAAGCTTTTCCCCCATTGAGGGTAGGGAAGATTCAAACAATGAGGGCATGACATTGGAATTAAGGGACAGAAGTTTAGGGGTAACATGAGGGGGAACCTCTTTACTCAGAGAGTGGTGGCTGTGTGGAATGAGCTTCCAGCAGAAGTGGTGGAGGCAAGATCGATTTTAACATTTAAAAGTAAAGTGGATAGGTATATGGACGGGAAGGGAATGGATGGGTATGGTCTGAGTGCAGGTAGATGGTACTAGGGGAAAATAAATGTTCGGCACGGACTGGAAGGGCCGAGAGGGCCTTTTTCCGTGCTGTAATTGTCATATGGTTAATAATGAAAACTATTTTATTAGACTAGTACATTTTGTTCCACTGTAAATTGGTGTGCACGGCAAAACAAAATAATCTAAAACTAAACTAAAGCTTATTTTTAAAATAACCTATGTGACGAAGAAAATGATGGAGGAATGTTTTGCAGATGCAGATTTATTCATATACGGAAATGCAACTCTGCTTGGCCTAACTGTCTCCATGTGCCGCTGCCGTTGCATCGGTCTTCATCGAGCAACATCCTACGTTTATCATTCTGGTCCTGGATTCCAACCCATCAATCCTACACCCTGTTATGTCCAATCAAAAGTAAAAGAGTTTCGACATTCGTATCATATGTCGCGCAGTAAAATCGTGCGCATCACTTCCGGAATAAAGCCGGCATCTGATTCAGGTATAGAGCCATAAACAAATTGGCCTAAATGCAGCACAATGCACCGCATGGGGGTATCAACTGTGGCTGGAATACGACTGCCGAGTGACAATAGACAATAGACAATAGGTGCAGGTGTGGGCCATTCGGCCCTTCGAGCCTGCATCGCCAGTCAATATGATCATGGCTGATCATCCACAATCTAGTGGAGTCAAGGGATATGGGGAGAAGGCAGGCACGGGTTATTGATAGTGGACGATCAGCCATGATCATATTGAATGGCGGTGCTGGCTCAAAAGGCCGAATGGCCTCCTCCTGCACCTATTCTCTATGTTTCTATAATTCCTGCCTTCTCCCTATATCTCTTCCCCCTTGACAACGCCTCTCTCTTTGAAAGCATCCAGAGAACAGTCACCCACTCCCTCTGAGGCAGATATTTTACACACTCACAACTCTGTGTGAAAAAGTTTTTTCTCGTCTCCATTCTAAATGGCCTACACCTTATTTTTAAACTGTGGCCACTGTTTATGGACTCCGACCAATTTACGGGAACTTCCATGTGAAAGTATTGTTAATTCGGGGTACTTCATGTGAAGTATTTTAAAATGCATGTCTTTCTGCATGAATTATTTCAGAAATTTGGCAAGTTGTGGTGTGTGAAAAATACTGAATTGGACCTTGCGGAAGGTAAAGGAGCGTTCGATGGGATAATGTGGTGTATTTTACTATTTAAGGAGGAACAACATGGGACATTAAAAAAATTGTAAGCAACAATAGCCTCTTGATTACGTTTTTTCAATGCAAATGTGAAAAAAGGACATTCTTATCGTGTTAAATAAGATGGTCCTTGCAAATGACCAAGGCCAGTGGATACTAGATTCTCTAGAAGGAACACGCAAGTGGTCATAATTGATATCAGATTGGGCATGTTGTCACATGCAAATAATTGATTATTCTTGGGAAATCGTGAGGCAAGTAATGGGCATGTACTGGAACTAAAATGGTATAAATAAACACGTGTGTCAATACCGGTTAAATGGGGAGAAAATTGTAATAAATTTACCACTGAACAAAATCAGAATTTTCTTTCGAAATTACATATAAGCAACGCTGTGACAAGTGGACCAAATCTACATAAGGCGACACGCGATAATGCAGATGCCCGAATACGAGACGATTCGATAGTAGAGAACTTTAATCATCCCAGGAAGGAAATTGATCTGCCAACTGTCATAAACACACAATATAAATGAAACATGAAATGAAAGTGACGAGTTTGTAGATGTGTAATGATTGGGGAGGGGATGGGCGTGTAGTCAGTTTCAGCCTACCCCCGACGGAAGAGCTGGGAGTCGCACAGTTTGAAAACCACAGGAAAGAATGATCTCTTCTGGCATTCTGTCCTGCATCTTTTTGGAACCAGTCTGTTTTTGAAGGCATTCCTCTGGTTGACCAGTTTGACATGGAGGGTGTGAGCTGTATTATGCAGGATGCTCCGAAATTTGAGGCGTATCTTCCCCTTCAAAACCACCTCCCATGAATGCAACTCCGCCCCCAGGAACTAGCGAGCCTCACTGAAGAGTTTGTTAATCATATTTTGCGTCCGCGATCTTCGCTCTGTTGCATCAGCACACGGCAATGAAGAAGATGCCACTGGGTACTACCGATTTATAGAACATCTGCAACATCTTATTGCAGACGTTGAAAGAGCGGAGCATTCTCAAACAGTACAGTCGGCTTTCTGTCTTCTTGTACAGTGCCTCATTTTTCCTGGACCAGTCCAGTTTACTACCCAGGTACACTCACCGGGTACCTCCTGGTAAACGACACATCCACACCATTGATTGAGCAAGACATGGGTGTTTTTCTCCTCCTCAAGTCCACCATTAACTGCCTACTCTTATCGGTGGTGAGCTGCAGGTGATTCAGCCCACACCACTCAAAGTCGTTGACTACACATCTGTATTCAGCTGCTCCGCTTTCCTGGTGCAGCACCACTTGCAGCGTTATCTGAAAACATCTGCAGGTGCCAGGAGTCCGCGTTATGCCTGAAGTCCGAAGTGTGCAGGCCACATGGTGTTAAAAGCGCCGGAGAAGTAAACAAACTTTCACAAAGCTTTCCGTGTTTTCCAGGTGAGCATAGGAACGATGGAACAGGAGGTTGATGGCCTCAATCCGCATTTTTGTTTGGTAAGCCAACTGCAGGGGGTTTAATTAGGGTTTAACTAGGTGATGCAGGTAAATGAGCACCAGCCCCTCCAGGAACTTCCTGATGTGTGAAGTCAGCGCCACGTGTCTATAGTCAGACTAATGCAGTTTAAAACAACTCCTGCTGCAGGAACTCAGCAAGCCATGTAGCGTGTTTGGAAGCAAAGAATCAGTCGCACTTTTCGCCTGAGGTTCTGAATCAGGGGCGTGAATGTAAAGCCAAATTTGCAAGAATAACGAAATCGGAGCGAATTGTGGGGGTGCGTGGCAAGTGCTTGATTGCATGTGCGGACAGGACGTCGACGGACAAGAAGCCGTGGCCAAGAAATGAAAGTCAAAATGCTGAACGAACATCACGCTGAAAAGCGAAGACACCGAACGGACAACATGCAGAAATGATACGAAGCCGAACGGACACCGCATCGAAAGGATACTAACCGAACGGACAGCACGCCGAATGTCTACGAAGCCAAACGAAAACCACACCGAAAGGACACGATGCAGGGTGGGCATGACGTTAAAAAGCCGTCGAACAGTCATGACGTCTCCGGGGACAGGATTTATCCGAGACCTTGTCAGCGATTGATCCAGACTCCCGCATCAATCACATCACTGGCCCGGGTGGAGGCCACGTGAGAGTAAGGGGAGAGCTTGCGCTTGCGTTAGTAAAATGGTGGCAGTGACTCCATGCTGCTGCGATTCCCTCAGAGGCTTTTTGACGTCATGTTCATGAAGTGTTAAATTGTTGTACCGCGTTACATTTTAAAATAGATAAATAATAACTTTGCGTATTGTTGCAGCAAATATAGATTTGCAGTGTATCATACCTATTTATCATTCCGGCTTCATGTGCGTTCAGTGTCAGATTGTTTGCCACTTTAAAAATCTGATGAGTAACGAACATATCGTCGAAAAGCCTGTGGCAATTGCAGCAGCTTGGAGTCACTGCCACCAATTTAAAAAGGAAGCTCAAGCTCCCCCACACTCCGTCTCCTCGGCCGGTGGTGATGCAAATCGTCTGCCTCCTGTCGCAATATGAGCAGCTTGGAGCCACTGCACCAATTTACCATTGCAAGCACAAGACTCCCTCCCCCCACTCCAGTCTACCCCCAACCCATCTCCGGCCTGTGACCGTAATGGGCGCCGGGGGGGTTGTGGACCAATCGCTGACAAGAGTATTATGGGACTAATCAGTCTCGGCGACGTATGTCCGTTCGGCGGCCTTTTTGACGTCAAGTCCATTCTGCGCCCTGTCCGTTCAGCTTCAAGTCTGTTCGGCTTAGTTTCCTGTCAGCGTTGTGTCCTTTCAGGTTAGTATCCTTTCCGTGTCATGTCCGTTCGGTTTCGTAACCTTTCGGCACCGTGCCTGTTCCGTATCGTGGCTTTTCTGTGTCATGTCCATTCAGCATCTTTGCTTTTCGGCGCCATATCCGTTCGGTATATTGGTTTCCACTTCTTGGCTTCGCCTTCTCGTCCTTCGACGTCCCACTTGATTGGACTATATGAGTTCATTAGTAGGATAAATCATGGCGGGGGCAGGGGGGGTAATGTCCTGATAATTCTGGGGAAAAGGATGAACAATGCGGAGGAATAAACGGGTGAGTGGTGAGAATGTAAAGGATGTGGTTTTCCTGATTTTTGAACTGCACAAGAGGCTAATAGCTCAGCTGTACAGTCGGCACAAAGGAGGAAAGGGCAGAAGAATCGTTCGAATGGGATCATAAGCAGTATGTGGCAAAACAATTTTCCCGATGCCAGTGGTCAGTACTTCGGTTTGCTGCAGATCATCACCGCACTACGTCTGCTAGGATGCCTCTCCTTTGGCTTCTTCACTTTTAGCTCATGCACCGCACTCAAATATAGAAACTTCATTCCTCAACTATCACTGGTGTAGGTAGATCCTTCCGTTGGTTCGCCGCTCGTTCGTTAACTTCAAAACTCCCAAATGCGTTTAAACCCAACAATTACATTTGCCAAGAGGACCAGTGCAGTGTGGAGATCCAGTGAGACGAAGGGGGAGTTTATATGCGTCATAACCAAACTCTTAAAGAAGTTTATAAAACCAGCACTCTTAAAACTCAAACCTTAGTAAGGAGAGTTTCAAGATGTTCGCAAAACACCAGCCCCGGATCTGCACATGTTTTAAGAACAGGACTTGCCATACAGTCAGGTCGGAGATTTAGCCGTTTGTTCCACATACCACCCCCCCCCCCCCCCCCCCCACTTCGTACGGTCTGGCGTCTGTCTCTGGGCTGGGTTGGGGAGTGCATTAGGAGCTTGGGGGGGGTAGGGGGGATGGATGGTATTGTGGGTAGACAGCCAATAGCGGGTGG
>CM069171.1:13950237-14005726 GCA_035221665.1 Okamejei kenojei | reverse complement strand
CTAGGATGCAAGGGACTTGGATACTTGGGTGAGTGGGGCAAATGCTGTGCAGATCAGTATAAGTGATCAAATTGAGTTATCCACTTTGGTGCAAAAACAAAAATGAGACTATTTATTTGAATGGTTGCCGAGTAGATAATGATGCCAACGATACATGTGAGTCATGGTACAGCCATCTTTGAAAGTAAGGCAGCAGGGGCACGCGGCAGTGATAAAGCGACTGGTTTGTTGGCATTCATATCTCATCATTTGAGTATAGGAATCCATGAGTCTACTGCAGTGACATTCTTGGTGAACCACACCTTTGCATTGCGTACAGTTTTTGATCTCCTAAAATTAGAACATACTTTCTTTCATAAAAGTATAGAATGTTCACCAGACTGATTCCTCATGTTCACGACTTTCATTTGAAGACAGACTGGGATAAACTCGGAATGTACTCGCTAAAGTGAGAAATGGAGTATCTTATAAAAACTTACAACATTCTTAAGGTTGACAGCTAGATGCAGGAAGATTATTCCCGATGTCGGGGAATCCAGAACAAGGTGACACAGTTTAAGGATAAGGAACTATAACCGGAGATAGACTACATATTCACACAATGGTGGTGAAATCTCTGGAATTCTCTGCCACGAAGGTAGCTGATTCAGTTAATTGGCTCTCTATAATAAGTGGCTTGATTGCCCTTGTGGTAAAGATCAGGGGTAATGAGAGAAGGCAGTTTCGGGATACTGAGGTTGGAATGATCAGCCATGATCATGTTGAATGCGGTCCAGCTTGAAGGGCCCGAATGGCCTACTCGTGCCACCTATTCTATTTTCTATGGTTCGTCCTCCCTCTCTCATCTGCGACCACTCTCTCTCACCGCCCTGCCCTTTCACACCTCACTCTCTCTATCCTCCCACCCCCCTCTACATCCTCTCCCATCCTCACTCTCTCTCCCCCCACATCTCTCTTTCCCCCTCCTCCCGTTCTCTCTCCAAAGAACGCCCCCCTCACGCTCACTCCCCCTCTCTCTGATCTGAAACCCACCACCAGTCGACGGCGAGGAATGGAGCTTTTTCGTGATTCCCTCTTCTTCCATCCGCCATTTCTCTCCCCCTGTCGCTTCTCCTCACAACTCTATCCCTACCACAACCCTCTCCCTCTCTCTCTCTTCCGTCTCAACTCACTGTCTTCTCTCTCATGATCTCTCTCTCTTTCTACTCATTCTCCTCTCCTCTCTCTTCTTCTCCCCTCTCGCTTTCCGCCTCACCTCCCTCTTTCCCCCCCCTCTCTCTCTGTCCTCTCTCTCTCCAGCAGTCCCTCTCTCTCTCTCTGTCCCTCTCTCTCTCTCTCTCTCATCTCTCTGTCATCAACCTCCTCTTCTCTCTCTCTCTCTGTCTCTTCTCTCTCTCGCATCAATCTCTCTCTCTCTCTCTTTTAAGTTTCAAAAACTTATTTGACACAAACATATAATACAACCCATCAACACCATAATCAAAAATGCACTATATAAAAAATCAGTATAGCTACAACCATAAGCAATCATTGTTCACAATAACTCTGAACCCCCCGCGGTGGCCAGCGGCCCACCGGAAGCCTCCAAGTCCCCGTGGACTCTCCTCTCTCCCATTCCTATTCCCCCTCTCCTCCCTACCTCTCTCTCCACCTCTCACCCTCTCCCCCGTCACTCACTCTCCCCCACTCTCCAGCCTCTCTCTCACGTCTTTCTCTCCCCTATATACTATCGCCCACCAATACTCCCCTCTCTCTCACTACCCTCTCTCTTCCCCCTTTCCAACTCTCGATCCCCAGGCTCCCTCCGAACTCTCTCCCTGTTCTCCTTCTCTCCCCCCTCCTGAAACTATCCCACCAGTAATAACAGCGGGGAAATAGTGGACTTTACGGGATCTCCTCATCCCTCTCATCTCTCAAGTCCTCACTTGCCTTCCCCCTCTCTCCTCTCCCTCTCCTCTCTACCTCTCTCTATCACTATTTCCTACCTCTTTCCATCTCTTACCCTCTCTCTCCCCTCTCTCATCTTTATCTCTCTCCTTTCTCTGTTCTCTCTCATCTCTCCTCTCTCTTCTCTCGCGCTCATTCTCTTTCTCTCATCTCTTTATAATAACCATATAACAACCATATACTAATTACAGCCGGAGACATGCCACTCGGCCCTTCCAGTCCGTGCCGTGACCATTGTTTCCCTAGTCCATCTACCTGCACTCAGACCATACCCCTCCATTCCCCTTCCACGTCCATATACACTATCCACTTTACTTTAAATGTTAAAATCGATCCTGCCTCCACCACCTCTGCTCGGAAGCTCATTCCACACAGCCACAACCCTCAGAGTAAAGAAGTTCCCCCCTCACTTACCCCTAAACTTCTGTCCATTAAATTCTCATGTCATGGCCCTCCTTGTTTGAATCATCCCTACCCCAAGGGAAAAGCTTAACCTCGTCAACTCTGTCTATCCCTTTTCATCATTTTAAAGACCTCAATCAAGTCCCCCCCTTAACCTTCTGCGCTCCAAAGATTAAAGACCCTAACCTTTTTCAACCTATTCGTCTGTAACATAGATGCTGTAACCCTGGCAACATTCTAGTAAAATCTGCCTCTGTACTCCTCTCTATTTAGTTGACATCCTTCCTATAACTAGGATCGACCAAAATGTACACCATACTCCAGAATTGGACTAAACAATGCCTATAGTACATTTTAACATTACTTCCTACTCCCTATAAATTCAATGCACTGATTTATAGAGGCCAGCACAACCAAGGCTTTCTTTACCACCCTATCTACATGCGATTTCCACCCTTCAGGGAACTATGCACAGTTATTCCTAGATCCTCTTTCCACAGCATTCCTCAATTCCCTACTATTTACCATGTACGTCCTATTTTGATTTGTCCTGCCAAATGGCCCAAATCTCTCTGTAGACTTTGAAATCTATCTTAATTATCCACAATACCACCTATCTTAGTATCATCTGCATACTTACTATCAATTTTCCCACCCCAACATCTAGATCATTGATGTAACATGACAAAAACTAACAGTGGACCCAACACAGATCCCTGAGGCAACCCCACTGGTCACCTACGGCTTCCAAACCTGACAAACAGCCATCCCACCATTACCTCTACATCTCCCATTCCAGCCATACTGTTGAATCCATCTTGCTACACGCCATTAACACCCACAGATTGAACCTCTAGAACCAACCTTCCATGGGGAAACTTGTCAAAGCCTTACTGAAATCAATATAGACAACATCCACTGCTTTTACCCTCAATCAATTTCCCTAGTTACCGCTTCAAATAATTCAAGAGGTTTTGTCAACATGACCTTCCAGGCACAAATCCATGTGTGACTGTCCTGATCAACCTGTTTCTATCCCAGATGCTTATATATATTAATCTCTAAGTATCCATTCCATTAATTTGCCCACCACTGACTCAAACTAATAGGTCATAATAGCCTAGGTTATTCTTTGAACCCTTTATAAACAATGGAACAACAAATGCGCAGTAACGCAATTCCACCGCACTATTCGCCGTTTCTCATGACATTTTGAAATATTTCTGTCATAGCTCCTGCTATTTCTACACTTAAACTTCCCTCCAATGTCCTAGGGTATACCTGTCAGGACTGGAGACTTATCCACCTTTATATTTTTCAAAAAGTGTCATACTTCCTCCTCATTTGAATCACATAATTTCCATGCTACTCCTACTTTTTTTCCTTACCTCACAGAGTTCAATATCGTTCTCACCTTGTGAATACCGAATAAAATAAATTGTTCAATACTCCCCACATCTCTTTTGGCTCTGCAGATAGTTGTCCATTCTGTTCTCTAATGGTCCAATTTTATCCCTCGTTATCCTTTTGCTATAATATAGCTGTAGAAACCCTTTGATTTACTTTCACCTTCTTGCCAAAGCAAACCACAGATTCTTCTTTTTAGGCCTTCCTAATTTCTTCTTAAGACTCTTTTTACATTCTTTATACTCCTCTAGCACCTCATTACTCCATGTCCTCCGAAAATTATTGCTAGGATACTCTCTTTTTCGAAACAAGTGTTCTAATTTCCACTTGAAAACCATGGCTCTTTCCAATTTTTACTATTCCCTTTCCACCTAACAGGACATAAAGTTCTGTATCTCTTACAATTTCCCCTTAAATGTCCTCACATTTCTCTTCTACATCATTCCCATGAAACAAAGTGTCCAATTCACTCCTTTAAAATCCTCACGCATTCCCTCAAAGTTGACCTTTCTCCAATCAAAATCTCCACTCTAGGTCCTGTTTATCTGACTCGCTCCATAATTATATTTAAACGAAAGGTATTGTGATCACTGTCCGAAGTGCCACCATCGCATACCTCCGTCACCTGTCCTGCCTCATTTCCTAACAGGAGTCCAGCACTGCCCCTCACTGTCGGTAACCTCTATATTACTGCTGCAAAAAACTATCCTGCTCACATTTTGCAAACTCCAACCATCAGCCCCATTTACAGAATGTGTTTCCCAGTCAATTTTTTTGGAAATGAAATCTCCCAACAATCACTACCTTGTGCTTACTACTAATATCTGCTATCTCCTTACATATTTGCTCTTTCATTCTCCGCTCCACCATTTGCGGTCTATAGTACACCCCTAAAAGTGATGCTACACCGTTCCCACTTCTCAGTTCCACCCAAATAGCCTCCCTAGACAACCTCTAATCTATCCTGCCAAAGCTACTGCTGTGAATTACCTCTCTGTCAAGCATGCAACACCTCCACCTCTGGTCCCTCCCAAATCTATCACTCCCGGAAGCAACGAAATCCTGGAATATTTAGTTCCAATCACAGCCCTACCTGCAACCTGTTTCACTGATGCCACAACATCATATTTTCCAGGTGTCATCCAGCTCTAAATTCATCCACCTTAACTTACAATGCTCCTAGCATTAAAATAAGCATATTTTATAAACCCACCATCCTTTACTTCTCTATTCCTTTTTCATCTTTCTCGCCTACATTATTGGGTCCGGTGCTTCCTTCCCTGCCTCCTTCCCCACACCCCCTGTCCCTAGCCCCCTCTACCCGAGTCCCTCCCTCCCATCCATTCTAGTTTAAAGTCTCCCCAGTAGTCTGGCAAATCCTACCTCTGCCAGGATATTGGTCCCTCGGTTCAAGTGCAACCCGTCCTCTGCGTACAGATCATGCCCTCCCCAAAAAGAGGTCCCAGTGATCAAGAAACTTGAATCGCTGCCCACTGCACCAGTCCCTCAGCCACGCATTTAGCCTCCACCTCATTTCATTCCTACTCTCACTGTCACGCGGCACAGGCAGTAATCCTGAAATCGTTACCCTTTTGGTCCTTCTCTTTAACTTTCCCCCCAACTCCCTAAATTCTCCCTTCAGGACCTCATCACTTTTTCTGCCTATTTAGCTTTCTCTCTCTCTCTCTCATTCTCTCTCTCGCTATTTCTCTATTTCTCTTTCTCTATTTATCTCTCTCCTTTTCTCTTTCTCTTTCTCCCTCTCGTTCTCTCTCTCTCTCTCTTTCTTTCTCTCCCTATTTCTCTCTCGCTTATTTCACTTTCTTTCTCTTTTCTTTATCTCTTTCTCTCACTATCTCACTCTCTTTCCCCCTCTCTCTCTTTCCCTCATTATCCCTCTCTTCCTCTCTTCGTTCTTTCTCCCTATCTCTCTATTTTTCTCATCTCCTCCTCTCCTCTCTCTCTCTCTCTCTCTCTCTCTCTCTCTTTCTCTCTCTACCTCTATTTCTCTCTTTCTCTTTGTCTCTCTTTCTCTCTCTCTCGTTCTCTCTATTTCTCCATCTCTCTCTTTCTCTCTTTATCTCTCTCTCATTTTCTCTCTTTATCTCTCTCTATCTCTATGTATGTCTTTCTCTCTATCTCACGTTTTATCACTCTCTCTTTTTCGCCATTTACCTCTCTCTTTCTCCCTCTTTACTGTCTCTCTCTATCTCATTCTATCTCTCTCTCTCTCTCTTTTCTTCTCGTTCTCTTATTTTTTAATTCTCTCTCTCTCTCTCTCTCTCTCTCTTTATCTCTCTCTATCTCTATTTATGTCTCTCTCTCACGTTTATTCCTCGCTTTTTTCCTTCTACATTTATCTCTCTCTTTCTCCTCTTTACTGTCTCCTCTTTTTCTCCTTTATCTTCTTCTCCTCTTTACTTCCTCTCTTCTTTATCTCCATTCTATCTCTCTCTCTCTCTCTCTTCTCTCTCTCTTACATTTTTTCTCTCTCTCCCTTTTTTATCTCTCTCTCTCTTTCCTCTCTTTTCTCTCATTTCTCTCTCTCTTCTCTTTCTCCCTCTTTACTGTTCTCTCTCTTTATCTCATTCTATCTCTCTTCTCTCTCTCTCTCTCTCTTCCTCTGTCTCTCACTCTCTCCACTCTTTTCTCTCTCTCTCTTTTCCTCTTGTTCTCTCTCTCTCTCTTTATTCCTCCTTTCTCTCTCTCTCTCTCTCTCTCTTTTCCTCTCTCTCTTTTCTCTCTCTCTCTCTTTATCGCTCTCTCTTATCGTGATCTCTCTCTATATTTATGTCTTTCTCTCTCTCACGTTTTATCCACTCTCTCTTTTTCTCTTTTCCTCTCTCTCTCTCTCTTTCCTCTTTCTCTCTCTTTACTGTCTCTCTTTCCTCTCTCTCTTATTCTCTCTTCTCTCTCTCTCTTTTTCCCCTCTCGTTCTCTTATTTTTTCTCCCTCTCTCCCCTTTCCTCTTTTTCCTCTCGCTCTCCTCTCTCTTTTCTCCTCTCCTCTCTCTCTCTTTTCCTCTGTTCCTCTCTCTCTTCTTTTCTCTCCCCCTCCTCTCTCTCTCTCTCTCTCTCTCTTTTCCCGCTCCTCTCTCTCTCTCTCTCTCTCTATTTTTCCTCTTTTCCTCTCGTCTCTCTCTCGTCTTTTTCCTCTGCTCTCTCTTCTCTTTCCTCTCTCACTCTCTCTCTCTCTCACTTTCTCCCTCTCTCTTACTTCCTCTCTCCTCTCTCTCTCTCTCTCTTTTTCCGCCTCTCTCTCTCTCTATCTCTCTTTTCCTCTCTCTCTCTCTCTTTTCTCTCTCTCTCTCTCTCTTCCTCTCTCTCTCTTTCCTCTCCTTTCCTCTCTCTCTCTCTCACGTCTCTCTCACCTCTCCACTTATTCCCTCTCGTCTCTCTCTCTCCCTCTTCCCCTCTCTCTCTCTCTCTCTCTCTCTCACTCAAATATATGGGGCTCTGGATCAGGGGGGATTCCTGGGATGGCACGACTTCCATATGAAGAAAGACTGGATAGACTCGGCTTGTACTCGCTGGAATTTAGAAGATTGAGGGGTGATCTCATAGAGACTTACAAAATTCTTAAGGGTTTGGACAGGCTAGTTGCAGGAAGATTGTTCCCGATGTTGGGGGAGTCGAGGACAAGGAGTCACAGTTTAAGGATAATGGGGAAGTCTTTTCGGACCGAGATGAGAAAATCGTTTTTCACACAGAGAGTGGTGAATCTGTGGAATTCTCTGCCACAGAAGATAGTTGAGGCCAGTTCGTTGGCCATATTTAAGAGGGAGTTGGATGTGGCCCTTGTGGCTGAAGAGATCACGGGGTATGGAGAGAAGGCAGGTACAGGATATTGAGTTGGATGATCAGCCATGATCATATTGAATGGCGGTGCAGGCTCGAAGGGCCGAATGGCCTGCTCCTGCACCTAATTTCTGTGTTTTCTATGTTTCTATGGTGATTATCAGTGGGACAAATTACACGCATTAATGAGTGCGTGGAATGGGATGAATGCGGTCATTGTTATACCTTTTTTTTAATCAAGAATTTAATGTGTCCTTGTTTTAATAATCAAGTTGTAGTATTGTAAAATGTTATGTAAAATGTTATAGAGGAGCATGCAACAAATTCAAATAATATACTGTAAGTTGTTGCAGTAAAGAAAACCTTTTCTTAGAAAACGTTTTGTGTTGATTTAATTGCCTGTTACTGTTCGACTGTGTTAATGTGCACCTTTAATGGCCCTCGTGACCTAACAACTTCATATCACATCAACTTCAGCATGGAAAAGTGATGTGAATACAACATTTAGTTCTACTTCAATTCCCATCATGAAAATTGAAGTCAAACTAAATGGTGCATTTACGTGACTATTATTGCTTCCAAACTAAACTATTTTACTGTCATATTATTCTAACATATTCTAGTTCCATGATGATTCATAAACAAGATCACAAATCACATTTTGAAGTATCAAACATAATGTGATTGTGAATAATTGCAGAGCTGCCAAGTTTCACCGAGCATTTCCGTATTTTGATGGCTGAAATCAGTGTTTTGTTGCGGAAATCGGTATTCCTCACAATAATGCAATGGAACGTACTACACAGAAACTGGATTTTTGAACATCAGTGATTTGCATGCAACCTCCTGTATTCTCAAATATCATTATGGAATGCTGAAAATCAGTACTACTGAATTGTGAAACCATTTTTGAAATGTGAATTTATAATTCTTGATTTTGATTTCATAATATATAATAATATACATACATTTCGCAATTCATCGTATATTTACCAAACAATCAAACATGCTGGCATGATGCTGCATAATCATTCAGGTGTGCCTACTACTGCAGAGGCATTCTTTGGCCTGAGCCTATATGCCATTCCTGGTGCCACGATTATAGCACCTCAGACCAGTTTATTTTGCATGGCAGTCCTCAGTATGTTAATGCTGTCAAAGCATGTTTCGTTCCGCGATGTAGGTGGCCCTAACTCTTCCTCTTCTTGCAGTGCCACCTTTGGTCTCCCGAAGTGTGATTTTATATTTAATGGCCGTGTTCAGTTCGTTAACGCTGACCAAGGCATGTGTTATTCCGCAGCCAGTACACTGATTTCGGTAGCCCGACTTCTATCTCTTCTTGCAGTGCTCTCTTTGGGCTCTCAATGTGTGAGGGGATTAGCAGACATTTCAGGGTTTCTTTCACAGACTTTGACAACACTCTTGGCAGACCAGCATATATATTGCCATTTAACCATGAATCATATTTCCCAGTTCCATTTGCCGAGAATGTAACTGTGCAAAACTAGTCAGCTTTGTCCAAGTCATGGGCAAGTCATAGTGAATGTACATAAAGGCAAATGCAGACAGCCTCTCATTGCTCATGGAAATCCTGGGTAGTGATTGAGGCGACCGACACTCGTGGCATGCCTGCATATATTGCCATTCAGCCAGAATTCCTGTTTTCCAGCTCCATTTTCCAAGAATGTAATAGCGCAAACGTAGTCACGACTTTGTACAAATTATGGGCAAAGTCATAGTGAATGTGGATTAAGGTGACTGCAGACAGGTGATTGCATGGATGTCCTGATCTTTGCTTTTTCGTGGATGAGTAAACGTATCTGTCCACATTGGCTGGATTAAAGTAAGATGCCGAGCGACATCGCATCCACTGCAAGCATGCCGCCCAAGGCGAGCGTCTCTCTGCAGCTCAGCCTCATGACCAAAGCTCCCAGCTACCTCCGTTGTCAAATGGAGGGGGACAGGCTGGGTCGGCAGAGCGCCGTGGTGAGACTGGCTGCCGACAAGGCCAAGTACATGAAGAGCGAGGTGGCAAGGGGATCAAAGTGGACCCCACTGCTTTGGGCAACTCTGCCCCCGAGGAAGGCAGCAGCAGCGGCAGCGGGGCCAGCAGCAATGCGAGGACTTACCTGGCCTCTGGCAGTCCCCACCAGAGCGGGCAGCTGGTGCTCACGCCTGACATCGTCCATCGCTCCAGCTCCACGAGGCAGCTCAGGCCCGACTCGCTGGTCATGTATTGGCAGAAGTGCGAGTTCATGCGGGGAGGGGCGGCTACCAGCAGCGCACGCAGTTTCAAAGGCAGTGCCAGCCTGGTCCTTCGACTGAAATATCTCCTGACAAAATTCGTGATGTATATGATCAACTGTAGAAGTAAAACCTGGATAAATCCAACGTATAGTTGTGAATGTTGCTCAATAAATAACTATAGTACTGATATTCAATTTTACGAGCATTGATTTCCTGTTAACATGATTCCCGTAATAACGTGTCAACGGTAGCTGTGACAATCGAACACTGCAGTTTTAATGTTTCACGTGCTGACAATGTAATAATCCATCTTCATGGTTTAAATCAAATAATAACATTGGTAATTCAAACACACTTGATTGCATTCCGTTATCCAACATAGTCAATGTTCGCTCTGAAGACATTTCCAGCGCAGTAAGTTCGGGGGTGGGGGGTGGAATCAGAGCAGCATGGATAGATCACGGGGGGCTGAGAAGGCAATCGGTGCGGAAAGGATGGATTGAGGCAAGTGAATTAGTCGGTTGGAATAGGTAAAATTATGAGGGGAGAGCGCGGGGGGATGTCAGTGGGGATCAGTACGGGATGGATGGGGGTCAGTGCAGGGTGGATGGGATGATCAGTACAGGATGAATGGGGGGGTTCAATGCAGGATGAATGCGAGGATCAGAGCAGGATAAATGGTGGGTTCAGTACAGGAAGGAGAGGGGGATCAGTGCAGAATGAATGTGGGAACAGTACAGGATTGATGGGGACAGTACTGGAAGGATGCGGGACAGTACATGATGAATGGGGGAAAGCACATGATGGGAGGATCAGTGCAGGATTGATGGGGGACAGTACAGGATGAATGGGCGGGGTGCAGCACAGGATGGGTGTGTTCAGTGCAGGATGGATGGGGGGTTCAGTGCAGGACGATTGGGGGGGGGGGGCAGTGCAGGATAGCGGCGTCATTGCAGGGTGAATGGGAGATCAGTGCAGGATGAATGGAGAGATCAGTACAGGATTATTAGGTAGATCTATGCAGGATGAATGGGTAGTTCACTACAAGATGGATGGGGGGGACGTCAGTGCAGAATAAATGGAGGGGGCACAGTACAGGATGGATTGGGAGATCAGTGCATGATAAATGGAGGGCGGTTCAGTACATGATGAATGGGTGAAGCATTGCAGAATGGAAGGGAAAGGGGGTCAATGCAGGATGAATTTGGAGACCAATGTAGGATGGATGGGGGATGGCCGGAGAATCAATGTGAGGTGGATAGGGAGATCCGTGCAGGATGATTAGATGGGAGGGGTAGATGGGGATGGGAGCACAGGAGATGTCGTGTGAGGACAGAATAGAGACGGGAGGACTTCCGGTGGCGCTTTGGAGGGCTAGAAAGCAACGCCAGCCAGCTCCGTGAAAAAAACGAGGAAAAAACGGGGAGAAAAGACCTACCTGCTGCCTGCTGTTTCTGCACTGGCTGCCGTGAGCGACGTCATCAGGCGCGCGACTCGTAATGGCAACACAGCGCAGCCCACTGGCAGATAAAACAAAACTCCGGTAAAGAAAGAAAACGGCAGAACAAGAACAAGGCCTGACTGGAGCCTCGGCCTCAGGTAGGACACTATCCCTAGAAGATGTGTCGAAAAAAACGAAGAAAAAAGCGGAAATTGAAGAACTCAAAAGTTTTTTTTTGTACACGAAATTGCTGAGTTAAAGTTGGAATTAAAGACTGAATTGGCAAAAATGCATATTAAGGAAGAAATAGAAAAAAATCAAGGAGGAGATGAAGGAGTTAAAGTCTGAAATTAATGCCTCGGCCATGGAATTATCTGACAAACTTCGAAAGGAAATTGCAGAAATATTGACGGATCAATCTGCCAGTATAGTGGAAGAGATGAATGAAAAAAAATCGAAAATAAGGTGGAAATAGAAATGGAACCAGGGGTGGAAGAAATTAAGGAACAGTCGACAGCCATAAAGAACTTTGAAGAACTAGTCGAAACAAGTACTCAGACTACGAAAACACTCCTCAAAGAAAACCAACGTTTATCTGACTTACTGGACAAAATAACTGATAAGTGTACCGAGTTGGAAGGACGCAAGAGAAGACAGAACCTAAGGATCGTGGGTAATCGAGAAGGGAGAGAAAAGAATCAAGATACCGGATAGTTTACTGCAAACTTACTGCAAAAGGTTTTTTCTCTGGAACAAAAGCCTTTACTCGCCCGAGCACACAGAGTCATGAGACGTTATACAAAGCAAGATGCGCCTCCAAGACAAATGATAGTAAAAGTCCAGTATGATCATGTCCTGGAGGAGATGATGAAGAAAATTATAAAAAGTAGAAATCTTACATATGAAGAAGATTCGATCAGCATCTACCGAGACTATCCAGCAGAGGTCTCCAAAAAACGAAATGCGGAGACCAAAAGAATTTTGAGGGAAGTGAAGAATCTGAAGTACAGTCTGAAGTACCCAGCCACCCTGAGAATTACCTACAACCAGGAAGAACATCATTTCAAAAACCCAGCGGATGCAATGAGCTTTGCCCAAGGGAGTAAGGAGCAAGAGGTAGACTGAATGACAGCTTCAAAGATGAACTATAACAACAATTTTACTTCGGAGTCACGTGAGTGACTACGTGAAGACCCCGCCTGCACGCATGCGCGGCATATCGTCGAATGCATTGCGGAAGCGACAGTCAGGAGGAGTGCCGCTCCTCCAGTGTAAGTTTAAAAAACTTATGAGGTAAGTCTTACCATTCTGGTGAGCGTGGCGACTGCGCGTGTTTGTGTTTCAGGAACGCCATGGAGTCGCGCAAGTCTAGGAGAGGAGCGGCAAAAACAGCTGCTATGGAAAGCAGCCAGCAGCGTGCCGTTTCTCCAGAGCTGCAGGTGCTACCAGCAGTTCCCGACTTCCCGCCGCTACAGTCCGAAGGTACGCCGCGGCCCGGCGGCAAAGCCAGTCGGAAGTCGGACAGGGCCGTTGATTCAGCTGGGTCCGGACCTGAAGACACCCCGTTCGCGGATAGCGACGGTGGGCGTCTTTCCCGCATGGAACGGATGGTGGAGCAGTTGCTCCAGCGTGACCTGCTTATGCAGGGCAGAGTCACGGTGGGTCTCCTCGCAGACCCACGGCAGCATCCTTGCAAGGACTGCCAAATGTCTCACCCTCTTCGCAGGGGAGCATTAGGGGTCAGAGCTGGGCTGATCCTGAAGAAGGGGCAATGGCTGAACAGTCATCTGTGTTAGGGGTGCCAGAAGAACTACTGGGCATGGCAAATAAACATGCTATGCCAACACGGAAAGGACTGCCCATACATCCAAAGCTGGCAGCCAGCATAAATTACATGGCTACAAACCAGCTGCAGGAGCAAGCCATTAACTCCACGGCTGAGAAATACCTTGCTCCAGAGAATTGCATTTCTCTCAATGTACCAGCAGTCAACAACCCCATCTGGGGCAACATGAGCCCATCTATAAGAAGCCAGGAGGTGAAGCTACAGAGGATCCTTAAACTGCTGGCTTCAGGGATCACAGCAGTGACCAGAACAGCTGATGGGGTGGATTTGCCAGAAGAGCTAAAGATGCTTTAGTATTACTGTGTAATACTCAGTTTGAGATTAACAACTATAGGAAGAGCATCATTAAACCAGCACTTATTCCCAAATTTGCGGGATTATGCAGGACCAGTAGTGCTCAGCCGCCAAATTTCCTGTTTGGGGCCAACCTTTCGAAGCAGGTGAAAGAACTAGATGAAGAGGCCAAGGCCATAGGCCTGATCAAGGTGCCAAACACCTCTAAACCTCACTATCAACAGCGGCAGCACCCCTACACAACCACCAGACATCGGTACAATGAAAGAACACCTGGTGGTGAAAGCTCGAGGGCCGGTCCACCTGCACAGCGGTCTTTTTTAGGCCATGGCCCAGCCCGGCCTTCTTGGAAAATGCGCCATCCCCACAACGAAGCAACACAACATCAGAAGAAACAAGGGCAGAGACAACACACACAACACCGGCGGTAACCATGGAGGTAGGTGGGTCTGGTTGTCTCAAAAACATTGCATGTTTAGGTTTCATCAAAAATTGGTGGACGGTTGCACTTGTTTCATCACGTGTGGAGCACTTTTACATCTGATACTTACATACTCGGAAGTATTCAGGGTTACAAACTTGAATTTGTGAACAAACTCCCCATCCCAGCTCAGCATACGCCTAGCCGGAAGTTCATACTTTCACAAAAAGAGAGAACAACAGGCCATGCTGAACTGTTGAGATTAATCAATAAAGGGGTAATTGAGAAGACAATCAGAGAATCTCAAGAGTTCGTATCTAATATATTTACAAAAAACAAAAAAGATGGCGGTTGCCGCATCATTATAGATTTGACCGAACTAAATAATTCCATTCAGTATACCCATTTCAAAATGGACACATTTGTCACAGCCACACAGTTTATTTCTGATAGGTACTACATGGCTTGCATCGATCTTAAAGATGCGTACTATTCAGTACCAATACACAAGGATCATCGCAAATACCTGAAATTTGTCTGGATGGGACAACTATGGCAGTATAAGGCCTTACCCAATGGGTTATCATCAGCACCACGGCTGTTTACTAAATTATTAAAACCAGCTTTAGCATACTTAAGGGAACATAACCATATCGTCATGGCTTACCTTGATGATATTCTCATTGTAGGTGAGCATTTGGAAATGGCTACTTTGGCAGTATCAGCCACAAACCATCTTTTTCAATTAATCTCAACAGTTCAGCATGGCCTGTTGTTCTCTCTTTTTGTGAAAGTATGAACTTCCGGCTAGGCGTATGCTGAGCTGGGATTGGGAGTTCGTTCACAAATTCAAGTGTGTAACCCTGAATACTTCCGAGTATGTAAGTATCAGATGTAAAAGTGCTCCACACGGGATTTATCATACATCCAGATAAATCAAAATTGGAACCCTCCACTATAATGGATTATTTGGGCTTCACTATTGACTCTGTTCGAATGTCTATCAACTTGCCGCTACACAAAGTAACAGACTTGGTGGTAGCATACAAAAGCCTCACTGGCATCAGGGAACCATCTATTCGGCAAGTAGCCAGAGTGATTGGGAAATTAGTGGCTGCGTTCCCAGCAGCACAATTTGGATCTCTCCATTATCAAAATCTGCAAAGAGCAAAAAGTTCAGCTCTCAAAAATCATGCAGGCCATTTCGATAGGCCTATGAAACTACCAGGGAAAGCAAAATCAGAATTAAAATGGTGGATAGAAAATGCTCAGCATTGTTCCAACCCCATCACTATCATGAACCCCTCGGTTACATTACAAACTGATGCCAGTGCTAAAGATTGGGGAGCAACTAAAACCATCACAAGTTGTGGTGGCAGATGGGGTACACAAGAATTAACCCTGTTTAAAGCAGTAGGGATTAATTATTTAGAAATGCTGGCAGCATTTTATGGACTGAGGGTCTACTGCTCCGATATGTGCCAGTTGCATGTAGGGTTACAAATTGATAATACCACAGTGGTGGCCTATATTATTCATATGGGAGGAATAAAGTCAATATCATGTGATGAATTGGCTAATGATATCTGGCACTGGTGTCTGGAAAGATAGATTTGGATTTCAGCCACTTACCTTCCAGGTAAGCAAAATACCGTGGCAGACACCAGATCACGTAAATTCAACGACAACATTGAATGGATGTTGGATCGGAAAGTGTTTACAGATATTATAGAACGGTATGGGACACCAGATATCACCCTTTTTGCATCCAGACTTAATCACCAACTTCCAACATATGTTGCTTGGGAACCAGACCCAGGGGCAGTAGCGATGGACGCTTTCTCACTGTATTGGGGGGATTTGTTTTGCTATGTATTTCCCCCCTTCTGCCTCATCAGTCGGGTCTTACAACAAATTAAACAAGACTCCGCAACGGGTATTTTGGTTGTTCCCGACTGGCTTACCCAACCATGGTTCCCAGCAGTACAAAGGATGGCCTCAGAACCCTGCATCCGGATCAACAAACGGACGAGTTTGTTGGTACACCCCGTGACAGGGGAAAGTCATCCATGCCATGACCGCATGAACTTGTTGATTTGCAAATACTGAACAGGCCATTCCTGGGATACGGACTCTCCGATAGGACGATCAATGCCATCTCAGCGTCGTGCAGGGAGTCCACGAGGAAACAGTACCTGACATATGTTAGAAAATGGGAAGAGTTCTGCACCAGGACGAACACTACATATGACTCAGCCACCATCACTGAAGTACTGGAGTTTCTGGCCACCCTTCATTTCGATGAAGGATTGAGTACAGTGCCATTATTGTGCAAGGAGTGCCCTATCTAATATCTGGGCAGAGGGAGTGATCACTGGGCTATAGGATCACACCCGCTAGTACCTAAACGAATGAGGGGTATTTGTACTCTATCCCCCCCAGGCCCAGATACACCCATACATGGGACATAGGTATAGTATACACCATGTTACGAGGATGGACACCAATATCGGGGCTCGCTCTGGACAAACTAATATCCTAGATGGGAATGATTATGGCACTTGGATCAGCACAACGGGTTCAGTCCTTACACAAGCTAGTATAGGACGTCATGTCTGTCACAAATGGCGGATAACCTGTTACATACAGGGGTACTTAAACAAGACTGACCCGGTTCCTCTGGCCAATATTAGAGTTCTGGCCTATCCTGCAGATAGTCGGGCCTGCATAGTGACACATATTTTACAATATAAAGAAGTCACCAAGACTCTTAGGGGCACGGAGAGAGCTTTACTCATAAGCCATAAACGCCCTCACCATAAGGTCACAGTGCAAACCATATCCAGATGGTTAAGGGTGGTATTAGATGCAGCAGGGGTGGATACTAATGTTTTCAAATCTCACTCCACAGGGCGGCATCTACATCGGCGGCTAGGATGATGGAAGTTCCTTTGGACCACATCCTTGCCACAGCGGGTTGGAGCAATGAACAAACTTGTCAATGCTTTTATAATAAACCCGTAGCCGCTCCTGATACGTTTGCAGGGAAAATTTTGAGTTCTGTAAAATAAATTACCCAATGTGGGGCATACTGTTTAGGTATGAATAAATACCTTTTCTTTGTTTTTCAGCACGGTGTCATGACTGAATTACGTTCATCCTCTTTTTTCCTAGCATGGCAGGGTGTAGCATGGACTCGTTCCAGGGCATGAAATCACAGAGCTTTGAAGTCTTCACATAGTCACTCACGTGACTCCGAAGTAAAATAGTAAGATTAAATGAGAACTTACCAGTTTGAAGTTTGATCTTTATTTTATGAGGAGTTACGATGTTACGATGAGGGATTACGTGCCCTCCGCTCCCAAAACCCTCTATTATAAAGATCAACTGGTATGGAGGTTCTCTCTTATCTTACTATATTAGTCACTCTGGTATCTGTGATTTCACACCTCTGCTTTGAAGAAATACACGTTGCGTGCAGGCGGGGTCTTCACGTAATCCCTCATCGTAACACCTCATAAAATAAAGATCAAACTTCAAACTGGTAAGTTCTCATTTAATCTTACTATTAAATTGTACTTTCAAGATTGGAATGGGCTATGGACTATGGACTTGTTTCATCTAAAGAAGATGGAGAAGGATGCGGATGGGAAATTCGGGGAGATACGGATTGGAGACACTCCTATGGATACTAATAATTAGAATAGTAACACTACTAATATCAATAACTAACACTAATAATATACAAAAATTAATACTGTGGTATTATTGTGGTATTACTGTGGTATTACTGTGGTATACCAATTAATGATTAACAATTAACTATAGCTGATTTACTTTGGATTAAGTAAATAGTAAATATAAATACACTAAATATAAACTTTGACTTTATTTATCCTCCCGGGTACTTTTTATTATTTTTTAATTTATTTTTTTACTTTCTCTATATTTTTCTTCCCATTTCCTTATGTTTTCTTATTTAGTCTTTATATTTTCTTATTATTATTGCTTTTAATACGTATTAAGTATAGATATTATCAAATATTTGACTGATGGATTTGTACACATAAGAGTTTAATATTCCCGGTTAAATATTTGTATGGAATAACAATTTTAATGAATCGTGGAAATGGATGAGTTAGTAACATCGACTACGGATGTCTATAAATTGATAGCCATGGTAGTATGGCTAACACTAACTACACCAATATTAGATATAGTTTTTTCTTTCTTTGTGCACCCTACTAATCTCTTAATCTATCCTTTTTTAAATATTATCTCTTTTTATTATTATTTTACTTTTGAATGGAATTATAAATCAATGCAAAGGAGGTATATACATGAGAGATACTCAAGGGTTTTGAAATTCATCTATTCGGAGTTTGGGTGTATAGTCGGGTATGTCGAGCTGAACCATTTGCCCTATTATATATTCCTTTAGATAAAAGATGCAAGACTGAAGAATAACGTTTTGTAGTTGGAATGTTAAAGGTATTAACGAACCAATTAAAAGAGGTAAAGTATTAGCACACTTAAAAGCACTTAAAGCAGATGTGGCATTCATCCAAGAGACACATCTAAAAAAAGAGGCAGAACATAGATTAAAGGCTAAATGGATTGACACAGTGTATCATGCTTCTTTTACACAAAAATCTATAGGTGTAGCAATATTAATTCGCTAAGGCACTTCATTTAAGCACACTTCAACAATAACTGATAGTGATGGTAGATATATTATTGTAATAGGAGAATTATACACACACACAAAATGATTTTTGTCAATGTATACGGCCCAAATTTTGACAGCCCACTGTTTTTAAAAAAAATATTTAATACTATTCCGGAATTATCACAACACAACTTAATAATTGGAGGAGATTTAAATTGTACACTAGATTCTTATTTGGACAGATCATCAAAACAACTGAAACTTAAATCGCATTCCAGTGATCTAATAAATGCATATATAGATACTAGTAATATTAAAGATGTTTGGAGAATGTAAAACACAGCTGGACGGGAATACTCATTTTACTCACCTGTGCATAAAACTTATTCAAGAATAGATTATTTTTGGTAGATTTAAAATTTATCCCATTCACTTATAATTAAAAATATCATAATATTATGATTTCAGATCACGCACCTTTAACTTTTATGATGAAAATAACTGGTAAAACGGAAAAACAGGGACATTGGAGTTTTAACCCACAAATTTTAAAAGACAAAATAACTCAAGAATACATCACAAAACAGATCAAGACTTTCTTTGAAATAAATGATACGCCAGAAATATCTTCGTCCCTATTATGAGAAACTTTTAAAGCGTATCTTCGGGGAATTATGATATCCTCTCAAGCATTTTATAATAAAGAGAATCGGAGGGAACAACTCGCATTGGAAAAGGAGATCAAACAATTAGATACAGAAAACGCTGTTAACCCAACCATAATAAAACATAATAAAATATTTGCATTGAAATATAAATTAAATAAAATAGACCAAGTTGTAAAACTATACCAATATACAAAACAAATACAATTTGAATTGGGAGATGAACCAGAAAAAATATTGGCTCGTCAATTACGAATATGGGAAGGAGAAAAATTAATCCATACAATTAAATCAGACAAAGGGGAATTATTAGTACAAACTAAATATCTAAATGAGAGATTTTTGCGATATTATAAAAATTTATATTCAGCCAAAATGACAGAAAATCGAATAGGAGTAGAAACATTTTTAAAACATTGTAATCTAAAATGACTGGATTCAGAAAATAGAGAATCACTCAACGCTGAAATAACTACTAAAGAAATCGAATAAGCTATTAGGTCATAAAAAAATGGTAAAACTCCAGGACCGGATGGTATTGGATCAGAATTTTATAAAACATTCTATGATATGATAGCTCCACGTTTGAAGACACTTTATGAACACATTTATGCACAACAGAAGTTACCAGAAACAATAAATGAATCTATTATAACACTTATACCTAAACTAGATAAAAATCTGGATGATCCAGGGTCGTATAGAGCCATAGCTCTTTTAAATACTGATAAAAAAATATTAACTAAAATACTAGCACAAAGACTAAATTCAGTGATTAATACATTCAGACCAAACAGGATTTATACCAAAACGATACTCCTCAAACAACCTGAGAAGATTATTCAATATTATATACACGAAAAGAAACATTAATAAAGATCTAGCAATTATTTCGTTGGATGCAGAGAAAGCTTTCGATCAGATTGATTGGTCATTTATTTTCGGTTATGGAAACTTTTCAGTTGGGAGAGAAGTGTATAACATGGGTTAAGCTAATATATACCAAGCCAACAGCTAGAATATTAATAAATCAAATGTTAACAACTAAATTTAATTTATTTCGTGGCTGTAGACAAGGTTGTCCTTTATCTCCACTACTGTTCGCACTGGCATTTGGACCATTAGCTCAGCGCATCAGATTACATCCTGAAATATATGGGTATGAAACCAAAGAAACTGGAAATAAAATCTCTTTATACGCAGATGATGTATTACTTTATATTTCAAAGCCGGAAATTAGTATTCCTAACTTATTAGATTTAATAACTCAATTTGGATTGATTTCAGGATACAGAATTAATTGGAATAAAAGTGAACTTATGCCAATAATGGGAAACAACTCACATATATTACAACAATATCCTTTTAAGATAGCAAATGAAAAAAACAAATATCTTGAAATTCATGCAACAAAAAGATATGGTTCTTTACTTAAATCTAATTTCCCACCCCTATTGAATAAACTACTTAAGAATATCCTATATTGGAAAACATTACCTATTTCAATGCTAGGTAGAATTAATGCGATAAAATGATTTTTCTTCCACAATTATTATACCTGTTTCAACTGATCCCGATATATCTTCCTAAATTTTTTTTAAAGAAAGTGGACTCTATAGTTACCAATTTTATTTGGGATTATAAGACCCACAGAATAAATAAAAAATATCTATGTAAATCAAAAATAAATGGAGGTTTTGCATTGCCTAATTTTATGTTTTATTATTGGGCAGTTAATATTAAAAATATGAACTTTTGGTTGGAAGAAGTAGATAAACAACCAAACTGGTTAAAAATGGAAAAGGAAGATTGTTCACCTTTTGAAATTAGCTCGATTTTATTTGCTAATACTAAAATACATTAAAAAGTTATAGAGGAAATCCAATAATAGAAAGTGGCATACGTATTTGGAAACAATTGAAGAAAATGTATAAATGGTAAATGGTAGGGAATTACATGGTAAATGGTAGGGAATTACATGGTAAATGGTAGGGAAATTACATGGTAAATGGTAGGGAATTACATGGTAAATGGTAGGGAACTACATGGTAAATGGTAGGGAATTGAGGAATGCTGTGGAACAGAGGGATCTAGGAATAACTGTGCATAGTTCCCTGAAGGTGGAATCGCATGTAGATAGGGTGGTAAAGAAAGCCTTTGGTGTGCTGGCCTTTATAAATCAGAGCATTGAATATAGGAGTACGGAAGTAATGTTAAAATTGTACAAGGCATTGGTAAGACCAATTCTGGAGTATGGTGTACAATTTTGGTCGCCTAGTTATAGGAAGGATGTCAACAAAATAGAGAGTACAGAGGAGATTTACTAGAATGTTGCCAGGGTTCCAGCAACTATGTTACAGAGAAAGGTTGAACAAGTTAGGTCTTTATTCTTTGGAGCGCAGAAGGTTAAAGGGGGACTTGATTGAGTTCTTTAAAATTATGAAAGGGATAGACAGAGTTGACGTGGATACGTTTTTCCCATTGAGGGTAGGGAAGATTCAAACAAGAGGGCATGACATGAGAATTAAGGGGCAGAGGTTTCGGGGTAACATGAGGGGGAACTTCGTTACTCAGAGGGTGGTGGCTGTGTGGAATGAGCTTCCAGCAGAAGTGGTGGAGGCAGGATCGATTTTAACATTTAAGAGTAAAGTGGATAGGTATATGGACGTGAAGGGAATGGAGGGGGATGGTCTGAGTGCAGGTAGATGGGACTAGGGGAAAACAAATTGGTCGGCACGGACTGGAAGGGCCGAGAGGGCCTGTTTCCGTGCTGTAATTGTTATATGTTATATGTTATATGTTAAAACATTAAAATTAGAAAGTATACCACTGGCTCTTCCCATTGCAAATAACATCACTTGTAAACCTCAATGATGGATAAAGGTTTTTTTTTAAATGCAAGAACTGTGGAATAAATAAGATGGGTGATCTCTATAGGGACAGTTTATTCCTTTCATTTCAGGAATTACAACAACATTATGGATTACCCACAAAAGAGTACTTTAGATATTTACAAATTAGAGACTATGTTAAATCAAATACGCAGGATTTTAGAAATAGGAAGACAAATATTTTAGATGAATGTCTAAATAAATGTCCGAATACAGAAAAATTAACATCATATATTTATAATATTTTACTGGAAAATGATTTACCAAACTCGGAAATATATTGGCAAGCATGAGAAAATAAATTAGGACAAACAATTAGTGTAGAAGTATGGAATGAAAGTTTACAACATATACACCACTGCTCATTAAATGCCAGACATTCCCTGATACAATTTAAAGTTTTACATAGATTACACTTTTCCAAATCCAAATGAAACAGATTTTTTTCAAATGTTTCTGCTATATGTGACAAATGTCAGCATTTAGAAGCTAATCTAACGCATTCATTCATAAAATGTATAAAAATGACTAATTTTTGGATACAATTTTTTAACATAATTTCGAAAGTAGTTAATGCAAATTTGACTCCAGACTCAAAATTAATTATATTAGGAATAATAGAAATGGATCATCTACTAACAACACAACAAATCATTTTTATTGGTTATAGTTTAATAATCGGTTAAAAAAAAACTAATACTAAGATCTAGGAATAACTGTGCATAGTTCCCTGAAGGTGGAATCGCATGTAGATAGGGTGGTAAAGAAAGCCTTTGGTGTGCTGGCCTTTATAAATCAGAGCATTGAATATAGGAGTAGGGAAGTAATGTTAAAATTGTACAAGGCATTGGTAAGACCAATTCTGGAGTATGGTGTACAATTTTGGTCGCCTAGTTATAGGAAGGATGTCAACAAAATAGAGAGAGTACAGAGGAGATTTACTAGAATGTTGCCAGGGTTCCAGCAACTATGTTACAGAGAAAGGTTGAACAAGTTAGGTCTTTTATTCTTTGGAGCGCAGAAGGTTAAGGGGGGACTTGATTGAGGTCTTTAAAATGAAGAAAGGGATAGACAGAGTTGACGTGGATAAGCTTTTCCCATTGAGGGAAGGGAAGATTCAAACAAGAGGGCATGACATGAGAATTAAGGGACAGAAGTTTAGGGGTAACGTGAGGGGGAACTTCTTTACTCAGAGGGTGGTGGCTGTGTGGAATGAGCTTCCAGCAGAGGTGGTGGAGGCAGGATCGATTTTAACATTTAAAAGTAAAGTGGATAGGTATATGGACGTGAAGGGAATGGAGGGGTATGGTCTGAGTGCAGGTAGATGGGACTAGGGGAAAACAAATGGTCGGCACGGACTGGAAGGGCCGAGATGGCCTGTCTCCGTGCTGTAATTGTTATATGTTATATGTTAAGATTTTGGAAAGGTCCTACATCCCCCACAATCAAATGTGGATTACAGAAATGTCGGAGACACTTCATCTGGAAAGACTAAGACTTGTCCTTTTGGACAAGCTAGATCAATTCAGAGGAATATGGTCTCCATTTATTGAATACTTAAAGGGTCAAGGAGGTCCGGTTCGAGGGCCTGACAAAAGCCTGAATGAAGGAATGGATGAAGAACTATATACAATAGACCACGCATATATCTCCAATGAAGAATATCTTGCTTTATACTCCACTCTTTTTATCGATTTTCTACATCTATTTGATTTATTTTATTATTTCTCTTTACTATTTTCTTTCTGTTGTAAAATAATAAAAAATATAGAAGTATAAATAAGAACGACTGTAAACTTTAAAAATATTAAGAATGTATGTGACGAATAATATGTGTTTTTCTTTTTTTGATTTTATGTTATTCCTTCTTAATATGTATTTACTTCTAATAAAAATATTTTACAAAAAGAATAGAGACGGGAATTTGGATCAGCGGGTCAGGCAGCATCTCTGGAGAAAAGGAATAAGTGACGTGAGAAGAGGGGTCCCAGGATAAGAGGGGTAGGGCGCAGCGTAAAAGAGAGAGAGAGAGAGAGAGAGAGAGAGAGAGAGAGAGTGGGGGGGAGGAGCAGAGGAAGTGGGGAAGAAGGAATGGCAGTGATCCTCGGACAACACCGGCATCATCGGCTGCGTTGGCTGTTCCTGTCCACCACTAGGTGGGATATCTTCGCCACCTCCTCCCCTCCGGAGTGGCACATAGCGACCGCTATGAGGGCGGGCGGAACAGCCGCTCCATAGCCGATGCTGCTGCTGTGCGAAGCCCGACATTCGCTCCGACCCACGGTAAACCCGCACTAAAGCCTCCGCTGCCGCCACCGACTGAAGCGAAGGCCCGCGGCGGGGAGGAGGGGGGCGAGGGACCGGCTGGGGGGGGGCGAGGGACCGGCGGGAAGGAGGGGGCGAGGAACTGGCGGGAAGGGCGATGGACCGGCGGGGTGGGGGGGGGGGGGGGGCGGCGAGTGACCGGGGGTGAGGGACCGGCCGGGGGGCGTGGGACCGGCGGGTGTGCGAGGGACCGGCGTGGAGAGGGGGCAAGGGATACGCCGGGGTGGGGGACGGACCGGCGTGGGGGTGTGAGGGACTTCCGGGGAGAGGAGGGGTCGAAGGACCTGCGGGGGGGAGGGTGATGTGGACCCGGCCGAAGCGGCGTCTGGTGTCGCATCACGGTAGGTGCCAGCACTATTCAGAGTCAATCCTTCCCGCTTCATGCCCGGCGATGGGAGAATGGTCTCCCGGATCGCCCGTCGGCAACGGAACATTCGCGGGTAGCTTAAAACCCCGATAAATAAACAAACAGATTCCCGCAAAGCAACGCAATATTTCACCGGCCCACTCACCCAAACTTGGCCCGCGGCGCCGAGGCGGTGCATTGAAATTGGCGGCGTCTATTCCAGCACACTGCGCGCGCGCGGAGAGACAAAGTCATTTTACGTCACTATCAGCTTCCCTCAACTTCGCAGGTCGCAAATATTTTTTTTCAAATGATCCTGCGGGCCGGAAGCAGAATTTCCGGTAAATTCTTTCAAAGTGAAAACACTGATTGCGCTCCCATTCCCGGGATTAATTTTTATTCTGGAAATGAAGGGAAGGGGGTTGCGACCGCACCCAACGCACCCTCCCATTCGCACGGCCATGAGGTCAATGACAACTGTCCGCAGAAGATTACATGAACATAAATACAGAGGCTACACTGTAAGATGCAAAGCATTGGTTAATCGCAAAGATAGGATGGCGGGGTGACAGTTTGCCAAGTACTTAAGAGAGCAACCACATTTCTGGAAAGCGGTCTTGTGGACAGATGACGATTAACATATCAGAGTGATGGCAAGAGTGCAGTATGGAGGAAAGAAGGAACTGCACAATCCAGCGAGATCTGCTGAGAGAGCAGCAGCAGACTCGCCAAGGGAGCTCAGGCACTCCCGCAGTGCCATTTACGGCACAAGCCATTGCTTCACCTTCTATTGAAGGCAGCATTGGTGACCAGGTCTGGGCTGGTCAAGAAGACGGGTTGCAGGCTGAAAATGTCCGGAGTACGCAGGGTGTACAGGAACAGGAAGAGCTGCTGGGTGTGGTCAACCGCTAAGTGGCCACTCCACGAGCGGGTCGGTCTTTAGAGCCAAAACTTGCAGCCAGCATTGACCACCTGTCCTCAAAACCCCTACAAGAACGGGTGGCCAATGAGGCTCTTGAATTATATTTAGCCCCAGAACATTGTACATCACTGAATGTACAAGCTGTAAACAGCCAAATTTGGGGATGTTTGGGGCGGAATATCATGAACCTGGGGTTGAAGCTGCAGAAAACCCTAAAACTCCTGACAGCAGGAATAACTTCATATGCTCAGTCCATAGATGGTGTGGACATCAAACCTCCAATTCTGCTCTTTGGAAAGGACCTTGCAAAAAAGGTGAAAGACCTGGAGGAAGAGTCCAAGACCTTTGGTCTCATGAGGGCAGATTTGGGACCATGCAGACCTAATAAACTCAGGCGGCAGTACCCCACAACGTCCACCAGTCACCGACTACCATATGGGACTGGTGGAAGCTCAGGGTCCGCAGCCATTCCACGTAAGCCTTTTTTAGGCCAGGGCCCAGAGTGGACCCCATGGAAAATGCATCACCCCCAACATCAACATCAACAGCAGCATCAACATCAACAGCAGCCCTCTACAGCCCAGCACACACCTCATCGTCCAGCGAAGAGGCAGAAGAAGCACCAATAACCATGGAGGTAGGTGGGTCTGGTTACTCTCAGCATATGAGAAGTAGGGGCTCTATAGTAACAGGGGGGAGAGTGCATTTGTTTTTGGATGCATGGGAGTCTATCACTAATGACAAATATATACTCAGCAGCATTCATGGATATAAAATTGACTTTGTTCATGAAAACATGCCGCCAGTTCAGCATATACCCCAAAGGGTATTCACCCTTTCAGTCAAAGAGAAACAAGAGTGTCAAGATAAAGGTCAAACAAGAGGCTACTAGCAAACCGTGTCATTGAAAGCCCAGAAAATTGGTGGCCGATTAGGAAAAGGGGAGACGCAGCGAGACCTGGGTGTCACGGTACACCAGTCATTGAAAGTAGGCATGCAGGTGCAGCAGGCAGTGAAAAAAGCGAATGTTATGTTAGCTTTCATTGCAAAAGGATTTGAGTATAGGAGCAGGGAGGTTCTACTTCAGTTGTACAGGGTATTTGTGAGACCACACCTGGAGTATTGTGTACAGTTTTGGTCTCCAAATCTGAGGAAGGACATTATTGCCATAGAGGGAGTGCAGAGAAGGTTCACCAGACTGATTCCTGGGATGTCAGGACTGCCTTATGAAGAAAGACTGGATAGACTCGGTTTATACTCTCTAGAATTTAGGAGATTGAGAGGGGATCTTATAGAAACTTACAAAATTCTTAAGGGGTTGGACAGGCTAGATGCAGGAAGATTGTTCCCGATGTTGGGGAAGTCCAGGACAAGGGGTCACAGTTTAAGGATAAGGGAGAAATCCTTTAAGACCGAGATGAGAAAGACTTTTTTCAGACAGAGAGTGGTGAGTCTCTGGAACTCTCTGCCACAGAGGGTAGTTGAGGCCAGTTAATTGGCTATTTTTAAGAGGGAGTTAGATGTGGCCCTTGTGGCTAAGGGGATCAGAGGGTATGGAGAGAAGGAAGGTACGGGATACTGAGTTGGATGATCAGCCATGATCATATTGAATGGCGGTGCAGGCTCGAAGTGCCGAATGGCCTAGTCCTGCACCTAATTTCTATGTTTCTATGTTTCTATCCAAAGCCCACTGCCTCGTCTGCGAAACATGCTGATGATGTTTTAAGTGTGTAGACACATCCTATCTGCTCAAGTTCAAACAAATGCCTCAAAACTCATTGTCCGGCGGTTCATTCTACATCAAGACAATGATCCCAAACATGCTGCTAAATCAAAAGACGAGATTTTGAAAGCTAATAAAATGTCAATTATTGAGTGGCCAAGTCAATCACCCGATCTGAACCCAACTGAGCATAACCTTTTATGTGCTGAAGAGAAAACTGAAGGGGACTAGCCCCCAAAACAAGCATGAGCTAAAGATGGCTGCAATACAGGCTTGGCACAGCATCACCAGAGAAGACAACCACTAACTGGTGATGTCCATCAATCGCAGGCTTCAAGCTGTCATTGCATGCAAAGAATATGCACAGCATACTAAATATGACTACTTACATTTACATGTCATTGCTGAGTCCCAAATATCATGGTGCCCTGAAATGGGACTACGTATAAACACTGCTGGAACTTGTACATGGTGAAACCGGAATGCATAAAAATGGCCTTTATTAAAATCTGACAAAGTGCACTTTAATCACATGTGATTTTTTCTATTACAAATCTCAAATTATGAAGCACTTGACAAATAGGATCTTCGTCCCAAACTTTATGCAGGGTACTGTGTTTACGTTCAGTAATGTCTGATCTCTCTGCTTAGCGCACGCAGCAAAACATTTCACTCTACCTCGCTATACCAGACGATAATGTGAGATACGCTTTGTGCTCACAATCACCGCTCAAAGACTAAATCTTGGAAGCAAGAGTTCTTTATTCCTCACGACTCTGCAGACCCGGGTGCCTCTCCAAGTCGAGACACACCGCATCCAAATAAGTCATCCCCCTTTATACACAGAATTTTACTTCGGAGTCACGTGAGTGACTACGTGAAGAACCCGCCTCACGCTGGCAAACGGCATTACGTCGACGCTGACGGCGGAAGGAGGAGCTGCAGTAAGGAGCAGCTCCTCGCAGAGGTCGGAACGGCCCCGCAGGTAAATGCAGCAAAGTCGGGATGTTTTTTAGCGTACGCTGGGTGTGTCCAGCAGTAAAAATAAAGTAAAATAAAAGTCAGAGTCACGTTAAAGTGCTGTTTAGCACAGATTAAATGAAAGAAATGGAGAAATCGGCAAAGAAAATTCGCGGGTAAAAAGAGCTTCCCGGGGTGAAAATAAAAATACGGGAAAAAAGCTAGTGCGGATCCGGTTCCGATACCGGTGGCCGCTGATATACCCGTTAGTGAGTTCTAGATTCTCCAGAAGTTATAACCACGGAGAGAAATGCTCCTGAAAATGTAAAAGAAATCTGAGAGGCCCGTGGTTCTGATGACTCTGATACTGAAAGTTCTGCAGATAATTAAACTATATGGAACTAATAATGGAGCATATGGAGAAAGTTCTCCAAGAAATTATGAGACTAGGGTCACAGTACCCAGAAGGTTCCCAAAAAAGCCCTGAGGGGTTTAATTATTCTGATATGGCTGTGGGTCTAATTGGGAGTTGGAACTCCGGACCCAGGATTTGGGCCAAAGGAAGTCTCATGGGATGAAATCCCAATTGATTTAGGGCTGCAGAAGGCAGACCCTGCTGATGGTGATTTGCATTTGAAAACACACCACAAAATAAAAGAAAGGCCAAATGTGCCTGAGATAGCAAAAGAATTTGCTATATATGAAGGAGTTGGTGAGGCTATGGAAGAAATCATAGCTGCCAACATTAATATATGGTATCTCACCAACTTCATGATTCTGTGATGATTGAAACATCAGAATTATAAACGCACAGGAAATTGTGCCTCATTGAAAGTGCCTACGGTTTATCCGTTGATATGGGCATCCATGACCCCAAATATGAGAGCTCAAGAAGTGAGGTTCAAAAATCCTCACAAATTATTCTGCTACCATTATGGCTTTTGGGGAGATGGATAAGTTTAAAAAAGAGGGCCTATTGTGCAAATTCTTTCCATGAAATTATTGTATGAGGAAAATGGTTATTCGGCCCATATTTCAGGAAAATGGTTTGCAAGCTTGTGTGGTTCAAGCAAGTGGTGTTCAAGCTCCTGGTTATCTGTTTGGAGAAAATCTGCCTAAATTATTAAAAATTGGATGAAGAAGCTAAAAATTTTAACTGCATGAAACCTTCGTCTTAGGACAAAAAAGGTATTTTTTCGCCCAGAAGGGGATTTGATTTGGAAATAAAGGCAGAAATATGTCAAGGAAATATTATTGTACTGCACAGGCAATACTTACCCGTATTCGGGGAAAAGGAGACCACCACGCTCATATGGAGAGGTATTAAAGACTTGTTCTATCTTTAAAGAAACTGCGGATTAATCTCCAGTTGGAGGGAGATTACAAAATTTTTATAACTGGCTTACTATTATTTCTGATCGATTTATTTTTACAAGCAGTTTCAGGAGCCACTATTACATTTAAAGAAGGGGTTAATCCTCCAGTACAGATAAACCTGCCTATGCTTTCGTGTTTACTGCAATTGGAAAAGCAGAGCTTAATGTGGAAATTGACAAATTATCTGAAAATATGTTATTGAAAAAACTTATGAACACGAGCATCAATTGTGTCTAAGATATTTCAAAAGACATAAAAAGATGGTGATTGCAGAATTATTCTGGACCTTACAGATCTAAATAAGTGGTAGAATACAAATTTTTAAATGGAAAACATTTAATACTGCAAGATATTTAATATCAGCAGGTTGTTATATGGCTACGATTGATTTGAGAAATGCCTATTATTCTGTACCAATACATCAGTTTCTGGAGGTACTTAAAATTTAATTGGCTGGGACAATTATGGCAGTTTAAAGCTTTGCCAAATGGATTGAGTTCAGCTTCCAGGCTCTTTACTAAACTGTTGAAACCAGTTTTAGCCCAATTAAGAGTACAAAAACACATCGTTATGGCTTATCTCGATGACATTCTAATCATTATGGCAATCAAGAGTCAGCTGAGAATTAGTTTCAGTACAAAAGCTTTGTTAAAGCTAGGGTTCTTGATTCATCCAATTAAATTCCAGCTGCAGCCAGCACAATCAATTAACTATTTGGAGTTTGTAATTAACTCAGAAACTATGTTAATACTTTACCGACAAAGATAAAGTTGATGATTTTTGGTGACTTGTAATAATCTCATTCACAAACCTATCCTTCCATCCGAAAAGTAGCGAAAACTATTGGTAAGCTAGTAGCAGCATTTCCTGCAGTAGAATTTGGTCCATTACATTAATCAACATCTTCAAAGGGACAAAATAAGAGCTCTCAAAGAGAGGGCAGGCCACTTTGATAGGCCTATGCAATTAACAAAAGAAGTTTTGTTGGAATTACCATGGTGGGTAAAAAATATCCCACAAGCTGCTAAAAATATTCTGATTAAACAGCCTGAAATTGTTTATAAATAGATGCTAATGCTCTCGGATGGGGGGGGGGGGGGGGGGTAACAGATTCATCCTCCAGTTGTGGAGGTAGATGGAAAGTCCAAGAAGAAACGTTTCTTCAAACTTATGGTATTAACTATTTAGAGTTATTGGGTGCTTCCTATAGTCTAAAAGCATATTGCTGTTCAAAAAAGGGTCTACATGTATTAATACAGTTAGACAATAAAACGGCTGTTGCATATATTAATCACATGGGGGAGTCAGATCAGTATCTTGTAATTGTCTGGTCAATTAAATATGGCAATGGTGTATTGATCGCCAAATTTGGATTTCAGCAAACTACATTCCAGGTAAAGACAATGTGGTGGCAGATAAAAGATCAAGGATATTTAAAGATAACACAGAATGGATGCTTAATCCAGCAATATTTAAGAATATTGTAACTCAATTTGGTTTACCAGAAATTGATTTGTTTGCATCAAGGCTTAATCATCAATTGCCTAAATATGTGTCTTGGGAACACGATCCAGATGCAGTAGCAGTAGATGCTTTTTCATTGAACTGTTGGAATATGTTCTTTTATGCTTTTCCACCTTTTGCTTTGGTTCAGCAATGTCTGAAGGAAATAGAACAAGATTCTGCCACAGGATTGTTGGTAGTTCCAAATTGGCCAACACAACCTTGGTTCCCATTAATGCTGAATATGATTAAAGAATCATATATGTCAATTCCTAACTGTAGTGATATTTTGATTAATCCAGTAACCAAAGAAATTTATGCATTATATGCATATATGAATTTATTAATCTGCAGGTTTTGACCAGACCACTACAGGAGCTGGGATTGTCGGACAAAACTATGGAGGTTATAGTCGCATCATGGCGAGATAACACACAAAAACAATATATGACACATGTTAAGAAATGGGAAGAATTTTGCACACAGTCAAATATTTCTTATGATACGGTGAATATTGCATGTTTGATATTGTGATACTGTGATATTGCATGGAAAATGTATTGGAGCTCCTTGCTAAATTGCATTTTGAGCAACATTTAAGTTACAGTGCTACTAACACTGCACGCAGTGCCTTATCATCTTATTTAGGACTTATGTCTGACCAGAAATCAATTGGATCACATCCACTAATATCTAGATTCATGAAAGGAATCTTTAATATTAATCCACCCAAACCTAGATACACAGAGATTTGGGATGTGAGCATTGTACTTACCTTACTTAGACAGTGGACTCCAATTGAAGGATTGTCATTGGAAAGATTAACATTCAAATTAATAATGTTAATATCATTGGTTTCAGCTCAAAGAGTGCAAACTTTACAAATGTTGCGTTTAGACTGTATGCATGTGACTACAGATAACATTGTGTTCTATGTTTACGATCTGATCAAACAAAGCAGACCAGGGAGAACTGGAGCTAAGGTAACCTTTCAAGCTTATCCTATTTGATCCTACTTTGTGTGTGGTTAAACATTTGAATCAATATGTTAAAGTTACTGAAACTCTTCAAGGAAATGAAAAAACATTGATGATTACGCATAAAAAGCCACACACAAAAGCTTCAGTTCAAACTATCTCAAAATGGTTGAAACAGGTGTTGCTTTTAGCAGGAGTAGACACTGATGTGTTCAAATCTCACTCCACCAGGGCTGCAGCTACGTCCGCGGCGAAGGTGCGGGACGTACCACTCGAGCATATTTTAAAAATCGCAGGGTGGAGTAAAGAAGAAACTTTTTCAAAGTTCTACAATAAACCTGTTCACACTATGACAAGTTTGGCCACGCGGTGTTGGGATCAATATAATTACCTGCTTTGTATACTATAGATTACTATAACCAAGTTATGTAGTCACTTATATCTTTTATCACTTGTAATCATTCCCTCGGATATAAGGAGGGTTATTATATGTTCTTTAAACCATTAAAAAGTTAATTATGGAAAGAACTAATATTAGTCTGGTTTCTCATGTATGTATTTACTTAGCCGGACTGTCGTACTAATTAAATACTACGACATGAAAAAACACAGAAAGCTTTAAAATCTTCACGTAGTCACTCACGTGACTCCGAAGTAAAATAGTAAGATTAAACGAGAACTTACCAGTTCGAAGTTTGATCGTTATTTTATGAGGAGTTACGATGAGGGATTACGTGCCCTCCACTCCCATCCTCATAAAATAAATGATCAATCTGGTAGTTCTATGTCTTTTATGAGCCTTACTATGTTACTTCGGCTATTTGGTGTTCTGTGTTTTTCATGCCGCTGCTTTGAAGTATGCCGTTTGCCAGCGTGCGGCGGGTTCTTCACGTAATCCCTCATCGTAACTCCTCATAAAATAACGATCAAACTTCGAACTGGTAAGTTCTCGTTTAATCTTACTATTTTACATTCAACCTCCCCTCCGGACCCTTCTCCAATCAGGGTCTGAGGTGCACAATCTGTAGGTACATCCCACCGTACATCCCCTCGCACCTCCCATATCATACATCGCATGTTCAAACATGTTCATGGTAATGAGCAGTTTCTTGACCAGGGGTGTGTTGTAATATTCATTTATTCTATTAAGCATGCTCAATTGCTCATGACCTACCCTAGTTTTACTCACCTCCTAGTGAACCCTCTCAGTTCTCCTATATCAGTACTAAAGCTAATCTATAGTGACAAGGGTCCCATCTATCACTCCATTCCACTGATAGAGATCTCTCTACATCACTCCCTTCTACCGCTATACAATGCTATTACTTCTTACTCAATGACGCAAGGATGGGTCTGGTAACCTTCAGACACAGCTGTGTCAGAACTCTCTCTCCAGCCCCTCTCAGTTCGAATTATCTTTAAAACTCCTTACTTTCATGGGGTTTAATCACTTTATCCCTCACAATCCACCCTTTTTCTTTTGCTACGCATACACTGATTAAACCCCCATTTCAAGTTCCCTCAACTCGAATTGACGTAACATTGTCCTAACCTTCTTTTCCTGTAGATCATGAACCTCCCCTGGCCGCATTATCATTATTTTCTGTATTTCCCCTTTCTCTCCCATAGGCATGACTACAGCCTGCATCTGACATACTTCTGGTAATAAGTTCCCTAAAACAAGGGATGCAACAGGGGATAAAGATCAGTCCAGCCACTGCACATAGAAACACGAGTCCCACCGTTCTCCACCATGTTCCTCTGAGGATGGAATCCCACCATTGGGTTCCCATAATCGAATTCCACTTCTGTATTGGAACATGTGCCAACTTACGGATCCCTTTTGATATGTCCATCACTGCCTGTCCATTAACATCGAGCTTCAAACAGCAATTAGAGAGGTTGAATTTCCCGCATACCCCTCCCTATTCTGCCAGGAGGTAATCTAGGGCTAACCTGTTCTGGTATATCGCTGCTCTCATCTGCGTCTGCTGCTTTGCCAGCATCTCCAGTGCCCCCGCAGTTTGGTTGGTAATTACCTCCAGTACTGCCTGAAGCCTTATGATCCGGTTTAACATGTATACTGGTGTTCGGTAGCCCCAGGATCCATCCTGTGCCCAAGTGGCTGGTCCGTAGTATGAGATGATTCTTGCTGGTGGCCATTCATCATCTTTCCATTCTCCAATGTCTATTTTCCTCTTTTTCCGATATAGGTCATCAAATACGGGTGTTCCTAACGACCGGCCTTCTTTGGTGTTTAACAGGAAAAATCCAGGTTGTACCAGTCCAATAAAACAAGTCCCACTCCAATTTATCGGTAACACCGAGTATGCCTTGTCTCTGCATATCCATAACAGTCCTTCAGGGGTTGGTCCACTAGAGGTAACTTTGTTCCATATGTCTCGCTAAACTGGGATTCCTTGATGAGGGTTGTTCCCGGTGCAGTTCCATAGTCCAGTCGAATCCATTCCATCAGTCTTCATCCAGATAGCGCAGTTGTTCCCATATTTCTTAGTTAGATACCATTTAGGCTCCTCTGGCCACCACACTCGGGACTGATTTGGCCACTGGGTGACGATGCGCTGGCAGGGGCTGCTGCCTACTAGGACGGCATCCTTTGCCCAGGGCCTAGCGATACACTCAGTCCCGACCGGAGCGTCTGTCAGGACCCATACCTGGGGATCTCGGTCTTGTCCAACTGTCAGGTTCCACCCCATCAGGTCCCATACTTCAACAATGGATCCCCTCCACGGCCAACGTGAACTCATCAGTGGTCCTCCACAGACCCAACAGTTAGTCACATTCAGGATTCCAGCTATCCGGAGGGCCAAGTCCACAAACAGGTTTTTTTCTCCTTCGGGGATCTCGATCTGCTTATTTATCTCTTCGTACAGTGTCTGGTGCACTTGAGGCTGAGTAGGTGGGGGAGGGGGAGGCTTAGTGACTACTACTTCTGTAAACTCTTTTATTACTTCCTCCTTCATCTTATCCATTGCCCATTTTACGATCTGAAAAGGGAAACCTAACTGTCCTGCCTTGGCTACACAAACCCATCTCTCTCCCCTTGGGCAGGTAACGGGCCCAAACTTCCCTATATACCCCTATTGGCTACCATCAAATACTCCTTTCCCCCCTCTTCACAAATTGTTCTAGTCTTCTGGTTATGGCATACATTGTTCACATGGGAATGATAGGTAAATGATCTGGTTGTCCGCCCTCTGTATTGGATAGGATGATAACATTTATCACAATTATTAATACCTTTTAGCACAATTACATACAAAGCAAACAATACCACGACTGCTCCTTTCATACTGTCAGTTATACATTAAATGCTTTTTTTAAAAATTACTGTTAGGGGTTTGCTTCCTGGCTTCACCATCCACTGTTCCTCCTCATCAGGGACGGGTGGATCGACGGGTCCTTTAACCCGGATCGCGTGGGTCCACCCTTTTTCTTTTGTTCGTATTGCTGTCTCGGTTGTCAGTAATACTAGGTACGGTCCGGTCCACCTGGGCAGGAGTTTCTCCTCCTTCCAATTCTTGACCAGTAACCAGTCGCCGGCCTTTACAGCATGTATCGGAAAGTCGAGTGGTGGTCTTTGAGCCAATAGTCCTTTAACTTTTAATTATGTAAGGGAACGAGATACTGCCAGTAAATAGTTCCTTAAGAATACATCACTGCCCTCTGTGGTGGGTATTCCTTCTATCTTTCCCAAATAAGGTAACCCAAACAACATGTAATAGGGGGACACTGCTAACTTTGCATGGGGTCTCCGTTGCTTTTCTCAAAGCCTTTCTGTTTCCCTACTGCTCCAAACATGTGCCAGACTCCATGTACATATGCTGCTCTTAAAGCCTTAATTTCTGCCAATTGAGCTAAGCAAGATTGCAGGCAAGCTTCCAATTTGATCCTGCGCTATAGCTTTTACTTATTTAGATATTACTCGTCCAAAATATTCTACCTGCTGCTGACAAAACAAAAACTTCTTCCTTGATACATCATGACCTCCTGTGCCACCTTTTTCCAAGATAATTACAATGTCTCTCTCTCACATTGCTCCTCACTTGTGGAACAAACCAACAAATCATTCACATACTATATCAACACCTTCCAAATCTGCCTACAACATCTGATTAAAAACACGGCGCTAGTATTTAAAACGCTGCCGCATCCTAGCCTAGGTGTATTTAATACCTCTTCTTAATGTTCTTGCCATAGCTATGTTCACCATTACCTTAATATTATTATTATCATTATCATTATTATTATTATTATTATTATTATTATTATTATTATTATTATTATTATTATTATTATTATCATTATTATTATCATTATTATTATTATTATTTCCTGATTATCGTACCTGTTCACATCCCCAACACACCTTATCCATTACCTATCTCCTTACTAGCCTTGTCTGGGCTTAGATCCAGATTTATTTCACTCCCGATAGGGCATTTGAGAAAACACTCTCCCAAATATATTTATTATTGGCATGGAATCTCTGGCCCCTGTTTGGCTCTGTCAAAGGACTCACTGTGTGTCGGTGCATCACTTATTTCAGACTTTTCAACCAGGTCTGTTGTTACTGACAACATTGTCTCTCCTTTTTCACGCTCTTTCTTTCTAAAGCAGCCTCGTCAATTTATCCCCCTGCATCCCACTTTAATCCTTTCTGATCTGCCTTCTTTCTCATTCTAAACTCAATGTCTTACTTCTCAGATAGTTTATCCTCCTTTGCAAATTTATTCACCTTCCTTTTAAAATCTTCCACTGACTTCTCGATCCTCATACTTTACCACCACCCCTTCTACCTCGGGTAATGTCATCACTTTCCCTTCTACCCCTGAGATTCTAACTTGTTTTTCACCCAATCTCATTCCTTCCGGTACCTTAGTTACACTCGATCTCTCTGCTCCCGAATCTACCATAAATACCATATCCTCTCCCTGGCGTCCTAATTTCAAGTTTACCAGAGGATCCCGTGTGTATCCCATACACCCCAGGGAGCAGGACCCCCGACTTCCCTATTCTTCCTCCATGAGTGTGTACGACTGCACCTCCCGTCGTAGCCTGGGACATTCCCTCTTGAAATGACCCTCCTCGTTGCAATAGTAACAACAGGATGGCCCCGTGTACCACCCTCTTGATCCTTGTTCCTTGTTTTCCCGGGGACCCCAACTTCGGTCCCTCCATTCACCTCTTCCTCGTCATCTAATACTACCGCTTCCCCTTCCCCGGTCTCCATGAGCACCCGGCCTTCTATCACCTTCGATTCCCCCCTTCTGTACTCCTTGCTGTACTGCTTGCAACATCATTTTTACCTTTCCCTTCTGTTTTCCCTCATCCCGTCTTACATATACCTTTTGAGCCTCTGTTAACAATTGATCCAATGGTTTGTCATTCTAATCTTCCAATTTTTCCAGTTTCTTTCTAATGTCTGGCCATGATTTGGTTACAAAATTAACCTTTAGCAACTGATGACCTGCGTCTGAGTCAGGGTCTATCCCCGACTACTGCTGGACATTCCTCCTCAACCTTTGTAAGAACACTGTCGGAGGTTCGTCCTTGTTCTGCTGATTTTCAAAAGCCCGTTCGAAATTCTGTCCCTTGGGAACGGCTTCTCTGATTCCCTTGATTATTATCTCCCTGAGATCTCTCATACTTCTTCTGTTTGGTTACTCCAATCCGGCGCAGTAATGGGATATTTTACTGCTCCCGCATCTGCTGCTCCCGCTTGAGCCTGTAACCCCTTCTCCTGCCTGTCTGACCATCTGTCTTTCTTCTGAAGTAAACAAACTTCCCATTATTTACATCATTGTCTGCCAACTCCTTTTTTTTTCCCTGGGCCCCATTAATTTATTACCCTTCTCCAACCAGAATGTTTATCTAAACAAACCATAAAAGCTGCTTGTTGTTCAGCAATTAACTTATTTCTAATTTTGTTCAAACTATTCCCCCTACAATTCCCAAATTCCAATTCCTAGTTTAAATACATACGACTAACAATTTTCCAAATTAACTTTACTGAAAAGAAATCTATAGAAGCCTAGCAACCTACATTTTCCAACTTCCCCTTTTTAAGTTGCGATGATACAAAGCGTTGTCCGTTACCCTACAATAACCTCCCCCATTGCTTACAATGTCTTAAAGGAACACACCCACATACCCTTACAGCATGTGGCCCACAGCAAACAAACCTATCACATATACAAACTTCCTCATTCATACAAAACCGGTTTTTACACACACATCACATTAGTTCCATTCTTACTTCAATGAGATTGTTTGAAACAACTCAATATTTTTCATAAAAACATAGAAACATAGAAATTAGGTGCAGGAGCAGGCCATTCAGCCCCTGCACCTCCATTCAATATAATCATGGCTGATCATCCAATTCAGTATCCTGTACCTGCCTTCTCTCCATACCCCCCGATCCCTTCAGCCACAAGGGCCACATCGAACTCCCTCTTAAATATGACCAACGAACTGGCCTCAACTACGTTCTGTGGCAGAGAATTCCACATAATTTCTTCCCATGTATAAATATTTGGCCCTAGGAACTGATCTATTTGTTCAGCCAGTCCCAAGGGGTCTTCCAATAAACTTTTCATCTCCTTTTTAAAGTTCCTCACCTCCATACTGGTGAGAGGCACATTTACAAATCCCATCCCCCCCGGCATTTCCCCCTAACGGGACCTCCCTGAGGGGCTTCATTTGAACAGATCGGTCTGATCTTTGTTCCGCTGCCCTCGTTTGAGATCGCATCATCCGACTACTGCCTGGGACACCCGTCCCATCCTCGTCGTCACTTTTTATTTCCTCTTCCTTATCTGACTGGCTCTCTCCTTCACGTTCTATGTTTGAATCACAGTTTCTTTCATCACGTTCTATGTTTGAATCACAGACCCCGGTCGCCCAGGCAATACTTAATAGTCGCCTTTCTTACCTGGGTCCTGTGCACAAGAATCGCTCGACCGTCCCGTACGTATTTACCTTACACCCCTTCTTGCTTCCCGAGTCTTTCCAACCGAATATCACTCGCTCAAACTGCTGATGGCAAGCAAGGAGATCGGAGACTGCTGAAATCAGCAGGGTGCACCTTCCCCTCCTTCTTTGCCTCCACCAAGCAGCCGGAGTGGCGATCCCGGACGAGCCCCCAATTTGTGAGATACGCTTTGTGCTCACAATCACCGCTCAAAGACTAAATCTTGGAAGCAAGAGTTATTTATTCCTCACGACTCTGCAGACCCGGGTGCCTCTCCAAGTCAAGACACACCGAAGCCAAAGACGTCATCCCCCTTTATACACAGAATTTTACATTCAACCTCCCCTCCGGACCCTTCTCCAATCAGGGTCTGAGGTGCACAATTGGTAGGTATATCCCACCGTACATCCCCTCGCACCTCCCATATCATACATCGCATGTTCAAACATGTTCATGGTAATGAGCAGTTTCTTGACCAGGGGTGTGTTGTAATATTCATTTATTCTATTAAGCATGCTCAGTTGCTCATGACCTACGCTAGTTTTACTCACCTCCTAGTGAACCCTCTCAGTTCTCCTATATCAGTACTAAAGCTAAGCTATAGTGACAAGGGTCCCATCTATCACTCCATTCCACTCATAGGGATCTCTCTACATCATTCCCTTCTACCGCTATAGAATGCTATTACTTCTTACTCAAGGACTCAAGGATGGGTCTGGCAACCTGCAGACACAGCTGTGTCAGGACTCTTTCTCCAGCCCCTCTCAGTTCGAATTCTCTTTAAAACTCCTTACTTTAATGGGGTTTAATCACTTTATCCCTCACAATAATGCACTTCAAGCCTACACAGACAGACAGAAAGAGCTGTGGGGGAACCCAGGGGGGGATTTGGAGCAGGGCACTCTGACCCAGCATGATCGGATGCCGTTATCTTTTATGTTGGCCTAAACTTTCCGGACGCCGACATATTTGATGCTGGCGTGGAATGCTGCCTTCCACAAACAGCGCGCCCAGCGGACGGGGTGATGCAACGGTGCGCGCGCACTCACACACTGACCGGTGCAATGCACCAGTGCATCTTCTACCGGGCATTGAGTCGCCAATGCATGGCGACTGGCGCAAGGCAGCAACACATGCTCGGCATTGTAAACGCCATTGCACTATCGTGTATGCACGCGCACCGAATGCAAATCATTGATGCACATCGATGGTTAAAGTGCACATATTAAGGTTATTTCCCGGAATGGCTGGACTCTCATATGCTGAGTGAATGGAGCGGCTGGGCTTGGATACTCTGGCATTTAGAAGGATGAGAGCGGATCTTAATGAAACAGAGAAGGTTTTTAAGGGTATGGACACGGTAGAGGCAGGAAACATGTTCCTGATGTTAGTCGAGTCCAGAACCATGGGTCACAGTTTCAGAATAAGGGGTAAGCCATTTAGAACGGAGATGAGGAAACTCTTTTTCACACAGAGAGTTGTGAGTCTGTAGCATTCTCTGGAGGAGACCGGTTCTCTGGAAAACAGAGAGCTAGATAGGGTTATTGAAGACAGCGGAGTCAGGGGATATGGAAAGAAGGCAGGAACGGGGTACTGATTGTGGGTGATCAGCCATGATCACATTGAATAGCGGTGCTGGCTTGAAGGGCCGTATGGGCTACTCCTGCATCCATTGCCCTTTGTCCATAGTCAGATTTTATTAAAGGACATTTTTACACATAGTAATATTAAAAAGATTATTAAGATGGAAGAGAGCACTTGAAAGCTTTCTAATCGCCAACGAAGACACCCACTGCTGATGACAGAAGAATTATCTCTATAACAAAGACAAATCCCCAAAGATTTCAAAAGCTACAAAATGGTAAATTATTGAATGGCCAAGGCAATCACCCGATCTGAACCCAAATGTGCATGCCTTTTATGTGAGAAGCCATTATGAGACAAAGAAACAGGAACTCTTTGAGACTTCAGTCAAACTTCAGGCTTACCAAAATCAACTGTGTGGATCATCATTAAGAAGAAACAAAAACTCTGGTGAGCTTACTATTCGCGATAGGACTGGCAGGCCAAGGAAGACCTCCTCAGCTGATGACATAAGAATTATCTCTACAATAAAGAAAACTCACCAAACTGTCAGACAGATCAGAAACACTATTCGGGATTTAGATGTGGATTTGTCAATGACCACTGTTCGCAGAAGTCTTCATCAACAGAAATACAGAGGCTACACTGCAAGATGTAAACCACTGGTTAGCCGCAAAAATAGGATGGCCGGGTTACAGTTTGCCAATAAATACTTAAGAGAGCAACCACAATTATGGAAAAGGTCTTTTGGACAGAAGAGATGAAGATTTACACATTAGTGATGGAAAGAACAAAGTATAGAGGAGAGAAGGAACTGCCCAAGGGCCAAAGCATACCACCTTTTGTGTGAAACACAGTGGTGGGAGTGTTATGGCCTGGGCATGTATGGCTGCTGAACGTACTGGCTCACTTATCATCATTGATGATACATCTGTTAATGACAGTAGCATAATTAATTCTGAAGTGTGTAGACACATCCTATCTGCTCAAGAGCAAACAAATGCCTCAAATCTCATTGGCCGGCGGTTCATGCGTAGGCTAAAGTTGTAGATCAAGGATAGACGCCCAGGATATGACAGCATCCGTTACTGGGTGGGTGACTTTGAAGCACTCAGGAAAAAGGCTCAGTGAGCAGTTATTCATGATGTGTGGAATGGTCTGGTCTGGATGTCCGCAGTCGCAAACAGGGCTGTCTACATGCAGGTAATGGGCTGTTCTTGCATGGAGGGTGCAGATTCTGTTCAGGGTTAGCCAATGCTTGCGATGAAGGTTAAAAACCGCAGGTTTCACTGTGGGGTCTGTGATTAACTCACCGTTGTTGGTGTTGGCATCTTTCCAGGCTCTGCGCCATTTGGAGTCAAAGTCTTCCAGGGATTTAACGGAAGACCAGAAGGGTTTGTGGAACTTCAGGCGCATGTTGGGCATTTGTTGAAGTCAGCATGGATGGGTAGGTCAGGGCTAGCCTCGATGGTGCACCAATCTTTCCACATCCTCTCTCTTCTGCGTATGCGGGGGGGGGGGGGGGGGGGGGGCGATGGGGGCTGGGGGGTGATATGACAGCGGACAGGGTGCCACTGAATAGGTCTTTACTTAAGCGGCCCTGTGATGACGCACTTTGGTGAGTTAAGGACAGTGTCAAGACGTTTGGTGTAGCAGCTATTAGCCCGGCTGTTAAGCAACACTCAGCTGTTCAGAAGACTATGGCTAAGCTTATTATTATGTGGTCCCTTGCTTTAAGTTGATCTGCCACTCTCTTCAGATGTTCACGATAGGTCAGGGTGCGATCCAGTGTGACTCCGATGTATTAGGGGAGTTCTTCATTCTTGACCGGCTTCCCACAAAGGGAATGTCGGAGCTTTCCATAGGCGAGCCGATTGATGAGGTGATGAGGGTAGCAAAAAGAGGAGGGCAATTGTAATAGGGGACTCTATAGTTAGGGGGTCGGATAGGCGATTCTGTGGACGCAGTCGGGAGACCCGGATGGTAGTTTGCCTCCCTGGTGCCAGGGTCTCGCATGTGTCAGAACGTGTCCAAAAGATTCTGATAAGGGAGGGAGATGAGCCTGATGTTGTGGTACACATAGGTACCAATGACAGAGGCAGAAAAAGTGACGAGGTCCTGAAGGGAGAATTTAGGGAGTTGGGGGGAAAGTTAAAGAGAAGGAGCAAAAGGGTAACGATTTCAGGATTACTGCCTGTGCCGCGTGACAGTGAGAGTAGGAATGAAATGAGGTGGAGGCTAAATGCGTGGCTGAGGGACTGGTGCAGTGGGCAGCGATTCAAGTTTCTTGATCACTGGGACCTCTTTGGGGAAGGCATGATCTGTACGCAGAGGACGGGTTGCATTTGAACCCGAGGGGGACCAATATCCTGGCAGGGAGATTTGAAAAGGCTACTGGGGAGACTTTAAACTAGAAAGGCTGGGGGGAGGGACTCGGGTAGAGGGGGCTAGGGGACAGGGTGTGGGGCAAGAGGCAGAGAAGGGAAGCACTCGGACCCAAAATGTAGGCGAGAAAGATGAAAAAGATAATAGACAGAGAATAAAGGATGGTGGGTTTAAAAAAATGTGTATATTTTAATGCTAGGAGCATTGTAAGTAAGGTGGATGAACTTAGAGCCTGGATTGACACCTGGAAATATGATGTTGTGGCAATCAGTGAAACATGGTTGCAGGAGGGCTGTGATTGGAAACTAAATATTCCAGGATTTCGTTGCTTCCGGGGTGATAGAATTGGAGGGACCAGAGGTGGAGGTGTTGCATTGCTTGTCAGAGAGGATATTACAGCAGTGCTTTGGCAGGATAGATTAGAGGGTTCGTCTAGGGAGGCTATTTGGGTGGAACTGAGAAGTGGGAACGGTGTAGCAACACTTTTAGGGGTGTACTATAGACCGCCAAATGGGGAGCGAGAATTGGAAGAGCAAATATGTAAGGAGATAGCAGATATTAGTAGTAAGCACAAGGTAGTGATTGTGGGAGATTTCAATTTCCCAAAAATAGACTGGGAAACACATTCTGTAAATGGGCTGGATGGTTTGGAGTTTGTAAAATGTGTGCAGGATAGTTTTTTTGCAGCAGTACATAGAGGTACCGACCAGAGAAGGGGCAGTGCTGAACCTCCTGTTAGGAAATGAGGCAGGACAGGTGACGGAGGTATGCGTTGGTGAGCACTTCGGGACCAGTGATCACAATACCATTAGTTTCAATATAATTATGGAGCGAGTCAGAACAGGACCTAGAGTGGATATTTTTGATTGGAGAAAGGCTAACTTTGAGGGAATGCGTGAGGATTTTAAAGGAGTGAATTGGGACACTTTGTTTCATGGGAAGGATGTAGAAGAGAAATGGAGGACATTTAAAGGGGAAATTGTAAGAATACAGAATCTTTGTCCCTGTTAGGTTGAAAGGAACTAGTAAAAATTGGAAAGAGCCATGGTTTTCAAGGGAAATTGGACACTTGTTTCGAAAAAAGAGAGATATGTACAATAATTATAGGAGGCATGGAGTAAATGAGGTGCTAGAGGAGTATAAAGAATGTAAAAAGAATCTTAAGAAAGAAATTAGGAAGGCTAAAAGAAGATATGAGGTTGCTTTGGCAAGAAAGGTGAAAGTAAATCCAAAGGGTTTCTACAGCTATATTAATAGCAAAAGGATAACGAGGGATAAAATTGGACCATTAGAGAACCAGAATGGACAGCTATCTGCAGAGCCAAAAGAGATGGGGGAGATATTGAACAATTTCTTTTCTTCGGTATTTACCAAGGAGAACGATATTGAACTCTGTGAGGTAAGGGAAAAAAGCAGAGTAGCTATGGAAACTATGAGATTCAAAGAGGAGGAAGTACTGACACTTTTGAAAAATATAAAGGTGGATAAGTCTCCAGATCCTGACAGGATATTTCATAGGACATTGAGGGAAGTTAGTGTAGAAATAGCAGGAGCTATGAGAGAAATTTTTCAAATGTCATTAGAAACGGGAATAGTGCCGGAGGATTGGCGTACTGCGCATGTTGTTCCATTGTTTTAAAAGGGTTCAAAGAATAAACCTAGCAATTATAGACCTATTAGTTTGACGTCAGTGGTGGGCAAATTAATGGAAAGGATACTTAGAGATAATATATATAAGCATCTGGATAAACAGGGTCTGATCAGGAACAGTCAACATGGATTTGTGCCTGGAAGGTACTGTTTGACAAACCTTCTTGAATTTTTTGAAGCGGTAACTAGGGAAATTGATGAGGGTAAAGCAGTGGATGTTGTCTATATGGATTTCAGTAAGGCCTTTGACAAGGTTCCCCATGGAAGGTTGGTCAGAAGGTTCAATCTTTGGGTGTTAATGGCGGAGTAGCAAGATGGATTCAACAGTGGCTGAATGGGAGATGTCAGAGAGTAATGGTGGATGGCTGTTTGTCAGGTTGGAAGCCGGTGACCAGTGGGGTGCCTCAGGGATCTGTGTTGGGTCCACTGTTGTTTGTCATGTACATCAATGATCTGGATGATGGGGTGGAAAATTGGATAAGTAAGTATGCAGATGATACTAAGATAGGTGGTATTGTGGATAATGAAGTAGATTCTCAAAGTCTACAGAGAGATTTGGGCCATTTGGAAAAGTGGGCTGAAAGATGGCAGATGGCGTTTAATGCTGATAAGTGTGAAGTGCTACATCTTGGCAGGACAAATCAAAATAGGACGTACATGGTAAATGGTAGGGAATTGAGGAATGCTGTGGAACAGAGGAATCTAGGAATAACTGTGCATAGTTCCCTGAAGGTGGAATCGCATGTAGATAGAGTGTTAAAGAAAGCCTTTATAAATCAGAGCATTGAATATAGGAGTAGGGAAGTAATGCTGGCCTTTATAAATCAGAGCATTGAATATAGGAGTAGGGAAGTAATGTTAAAATTGTACGAGGCATTGGTAAGACCAATTCTGGAGTATGGTGTACAATTTTGGTCGCCTAGTTATAGGAAGGATGTCAACAAAATAGAGAGAGTACAGAGGAGATTTACTAGAATGTTGCCAGGGTTCCAGCAACTATGTTACAGAGAAAGGTTGAACAAGTTAGGTCTTTATTCTTTGGAGCGCAGAAGGTTAAGGGGGGATTTGATTGAGGTCTTTAAAATGATGAAAGGGATAGACAGAGTTGACTTGGATAAGCTTTTCCCATTGAGGGTAAGGAAGATTCAAACAAGAGGACATGACATGAGAATTAAGGGACGGAAGTTTAGTGGTAACATGAGGGGGAACTTCTTTACTCAGATGGTGGTGGCTGTGTGGAATGAGCTTCCAGCAGAGGTGGTGGAGGCAGGATCGATTTTAACATTTAAAAGTAAAGTGGATAGGTATATGGACGTGAAGGGAATGGAGGGGTATGGTCTGAGTGCAGGTAGATGGGACTAGGGGAAAACAATTGGTCGGCACGGACTGGAAGGGCCGAGAGGGCCTGTCTCTGTGCTGTAATTGTTATATGGTTATATGTTTATAAAGACAACGACCGTTGTCTTAGATGGATTTGGGGCGAAATCGCTACAAGGTGACTATTATTGCTTTCCCCCTCTATCTCACATTCCTTCCCTCCTCTACTACGTCCCCTTCCTTCCTCTCTCTGACAGACCTATTTCCACCCTCTCTCTCTATCTCCTCTTTCTCTCCCCGCTCTTTCTCTCCATCTATAATGTTATAAGAATACATTGGCAATAATAAATTAAACTAAAATAATATTTGAAATCCCATCTCCACCCCTGTCTCTCTCTCTGTCTCTTCATCTGTCTGTCTGTCTCTCTGTCTCTGTCTCTGTCTCTGTCTCTCTCTCTCTCTCTCTCTCTCCCCCCCTCTCTACTCTCTCTCGTCTCTCCCCCATCTTTCTCTCGCCCTCTCACATTGGCCCCCACCCTCTCCCCGTCAATCTCTACCACATCGCTCTTCCCTTCCTTCCACTCTCTCTCTCTTTCCCTCCTCTCTCTCTAATCCCCTCCCTCCGCCCCTCTATTTCTCTCTCTCTCTTCCCTTCCACCTCTTTCTCTCCCTCCTGCCCCCCTCTCCCTCTATCCCCACTCTATCTCCCCCCTCTCTCTGATCTCAAACACCACCACCAATCCGGTGTAGAAGTTGACTATCTTGGCGACTCGTTAAGGGTGGGGGCGTGGAACGTCCATTTGTTCTCTCTCCACTGGGACCAGGAGGCAAATGTCGGCCATCTTGAAACTGGCCACCTTTCTCTCTCCCTCCTCTCCCTGCTACACTTTTCCGTTTTTACTTCAGAGATACAGCGCGGAAAGAGGCCCTTCGGCCCACCGAGTCTGCGCCCACCAGCAATCGCACGTTCATTTTAGTTCATTTTAGTTCAGAGATACAGTGCGGAATCTAAACGTATATAGGATTTACACTCTCACCCCTCGCTCCTTTCTTTCTAACCCTCTCTCTCATCTCTCTCCCTCCTCTCCGTCCCCGTCTCTCTCACATCACTCTCCCTACCCTCTCCCACCTCTCACCCCACCCTTCCCCTCTCTCTCTTCATCTCTCACTCCCCATTCTCCGCCTGGACACTCTCACCCCCGCTCTCTCACTCTCCGGTCTCACTCGCATTGCCCTCTCTCTAACCTACTCTTTCTACCCCTCTCTCACATCCTTCTCTCTCCCCCTCTCTCCCTCGTTTCTATTCCCCTCTCTCCCCACTCTCCATCCTCTCTCTCTCTCCCCTCTCTCCGACCTCTCTCTCTTCCTCCTCTCTCTCTCCGTCCTCTATATTTCTCTCTACCCTCTCGCCCCCACACTATCTACCTCTCTCTCTCTCGATCCCCTATCTCTCCCCCCTTGCCCTTTCACACGTTTTTAAAAATTCTTAGGATGTCCTCCGAGCCGCATCTTCGCCCCTTCCTCGCAGCCTAACAACGGGACTGGAGCCGCGTTCCCTGCCGGGATGGGCCAGAACCTCAGGTTCGGCTGCGGCACTGCGCTGAAGCACCATCGCGGAGTGGGCGGTGCCTTACCCAGTTCGCCGTGTGGTATGCTTCGGAGCGCTGTGACCGCCGACTCCAACATCGCGGAGCTGTGATTGCGGAGCTTCCAGCCGCGGGCAGCGCTGAGTTTAAACATCCCGGAGCCTGGGATCTTTCGCGCAGACCGTCAGTGTTGGACCTCCGACCAGCACGGCCGGTGGACTTTGGGAGCCGCGGACTCCAGGGAGGAAGCGGCCGTTCCTGACACTCCGGACCGCTGAGCGTGTTCTCCCGATGCTGGAGCTCCATCATCCGGCGAGAGGCCCTCTAACATCGGGCCGCCGTCGTGGCGACTGCGGAGACCTGAATAGGCCCGACCATGGGTGAACAAGAGGAAGAGGACTGGACTTTGTTGCCTTCCCTTACAGTAGGAAACATTTTTGAGGGATGTCTTCATGTTTAATGTTGTATATACTTTAACGTTGTGTTTTATTTTTATTGGTGTGCTGCCAATGCCAACTCAAATTTCACTGCACCAATTGCTGTATGTGACAATAAAAGTTATTTGTTCTTTGTCCGTTGTCTCTCTTCCCCTCTCCTTCTTTCCCCCTCTATTTCTCTTCCCCTCTCTTTCGTTTCCCCCCTTGACTCTCTCCCTCTCTCCCCCCTCTCTCTCTCTGTCTCCCAGTCTCTCACTTCCCTCTCTATCTCCCGTCTGCCTCTCTCATCGCTCCTCTCTCTCTGCCACCTCTCTCTATCCCCCCTCTCTCTCATCCCCTTTCCTTTCCCCCTCTCACGTTTCTCCGCTATCTCTACCCCCCTCTCGACACCCTCTCTCGCCTCTTTTTTATAACCCACCTCTCTCTCCCCCCCTACTCGCCCTCTTCCCACTTACTCTCTCCTCCCTCTTTCAGTGTAGGTGATGACCATCATGGCGACCCTGGATAAGAATGGGGTGGGGGTGATTTTACGTGGATGCGGAGGGTGGGAGACCAGCCATTTGTCGCCCTCCTGATGGGAACAGGTGGCAAAAGACACCCATCTTGAAACAGGCCCTGAACTTTCGCCCTCGTCTCCTAGCTTCACTTTCCCCTTTTTACTTCAGAGGTTCAATGCAGAAACAGGCCCTTCGGCCCACCGACTCCGTCCCAACCACCGAAGGCCCGTTCTCACACTAGTTTAGAGACACAGCGTGAAATGTAAACTAAACTAATATTTGATACTCCCTCCTCCTCTTACTCCACGCTCTCTCTCACCTCTCACCCTCCTTTATATCCCCTTCTCTCACACATCGCTCTCTCTGCCTCCTCTCTTTCTTCCCCTCTGTCTCCCCATTCGCTCTCTCCCTTCTCTCCGCCCTCCCTCTCTCTTCGTCTCCTCTCTCTCACTGCCTCTCTCTCTCCCTCCTTTCTCTGCCCTCACGCGCTCTCCCTCTTCTATCTCACCGCACTTCCCTCTCTTTCCTTTCTCTCTCCCCCCATCTATTTCGTTGATACGGGGGAGGGTGGGGGGTGATTCTCGCCCTCCGCCTGGAACAGGAGCGGAAATTCGGCTATCTTGCAACAGGCCCCAAACTTGTGCCCTCCCTGTTTCACTTTTTCCAATTTTACTTCGGAGATACAGCGCAGAAAGCGGCCCTTCGGAACACCGAGTCGTTGCCGACCAGCGAACACCCGTTCACACACTAGTTTAGTCTAGAGATACCGTGTGGAATTGAATCTAAAGTTATATTTTATGCAATCTCCTCTGTCCACTTTATAAGCCAATTACAAGATATTAAACCAATAATGGTTCCACCTGTCTCTCTACTTCCTTCCCCCTCTCACTGCCTGTGCCCTCTCTCCTCCCTCCCATCTCGCTCTCCCCCCCCCTCTCTCTCTCTCTCTCTCTCACCCCCCCCATCTCTATCTCTCTCTCTCTCTCTCGATCTCTCTCTCTTTCTCTCTTTCTCTCTCTCTCTTTCTCTCTCTCTCTCGCTATCAATCTCCACTCTCTCTCCCCGCTCCCCCTCCTCACCTCTCTCTCTCACTCTCCCCCCCCCTTGCGCCCCCCTTCGCGCCCCCCTTCGCCCACCCCCCTCTCTCTCTCTCTCTCTTCCCCCCCTCTCCCTCTATATATCTCCGCTGTCACTCTCCCACCTCTCTATGATCTAATACACAGTCTAGATGTTGACCATCATGTGGTATGGGTAAGGGGGGGGGGGGGGTTGTGGACACTGGGGTGGAAAGGGTCATTTTGTCGCCCTCCGTTGGGAACAGGTCGGCCATCTTGTAATAGTCCCGAAACGCAGTCTCCCCTGTCTCTCTCACCCCTCCCTCTCTCTCCCTCTCTCTCTGTATCTACCCCCCTCTCTTTCTCACCCTCTATGCTTCCCCCTCTGGCTCTATCCCCCCATCTCTCACTCTCTCTCTCTCTCTCTCTCTCCCTCTCTCACCCTCTCTCACAACTAACTCTCTTTCCCCTCGCTCCTCTCTCCCTCTTCCCCTCTCTCTCCCACTCTCGTTCTCTCAAACTCACACTCTCTCCCCGTCTGTCTCCCCCCTCTCTTCCACTCTCTCTCTCCCCCTTTCTCTCCACACTCTCTAGCGTACCATCACACTCTCTACCCTCTCTCTTACACCCTCTTTCCCTACCCACACTCTCTCTCAAACTATTCCCACCCCCTCTCTTTCTCTGCTCCCCCTCTCTTGTATCCCTCTCTCTTTCCTCCTTCCCACTCCCTCTCCCTACTCTCCCTCCTCTCTCTCTCCCTCATCTAACTCTGCCCTGCTCTCTCTCTCCGCCCTCTCACTCTCTCACCCACTAAACTCTCTCTCTCTCTCCTTCTCTCTCTGTCTTCCCCCCTCTCTCACAACCCACGCTTTCCCCACTCTCACATCTCCCCTTCTCTCTCCCACACTCTCTCTCCACCTCTCACTCTCTCCCCGTCTCTCTCTCCCCCTCTCTTCCACCCTCTCTCTCCCACTTTCTCCCCCCTATATCTCTATCGTCCCCCCCCTCTTCCTCCTCTCCCCCACTCTCACATCCCCCTCTTTCTCCCTTTCCCATTTTCTCTCCCCAATCTCCATCCTCTCTCTCTCCCTCCTCTCTCTCCCTCCTCTACCCTGCTCTCTCTCTCTCTCCGCCCTCTCTCTCCCTTCACTCCTTCTCTCTCTGATCTGAACCTCGACCAGCAGTGTAAGGGGGGAAATGGTGACACTATGCGAATAGTAAGATTAAATGAGAACTTACCAGTTTGAAGTCTGATATTTATTTTATGAGGAGTTACGATGAGGGATTACGTGAAGACCCCGCCAGCACGCATGCGCGCAATTCTTCAAAGCAGTGGTGTGAAATCACAGATACCAGAGTAGACTAATATAGTAAGATAAGAGAGAACTTCCATAAGATAAGAGTTGAACGTTATAATAGAGGGTTTTGGGAGCGAAGGGCACGTAATCCCTCATCGTAACTCCTCATAAAATAAAGATCAAACTTCAAACTGGTAAGTTCTCATTTAATCTTACTCTTTTATTTCGGTCACGTGAGTGACTACGTGAAGATTTCAAAGCTCTGTGATTTCATGCCCTGGAACGAGACCATGCTCACACACTGCCATTCTGGGAAGGATGATGAACGTATTTCTCACACGACACTGTGCGTGACAATAAAGGTATTATTCATACCTAAAATAATATGCCCCACATTGGGTAATTTATTTTACAGAACTTAAATTTTCCCTGCAAACGTCTCAGGAGCGGCCACGGGTTTATTATAAAGCATTGAAATGCGTTCATTGCTCCAACACGCTGTGGATGTAGATGCAGCCCTGGTGGAGTGAGATTTGAAACATTAGTATCCACCGCTTCACGTAATACCACCCTAACCATCTGGATATGGTTGGCACTGTGACCTTGGGTGAGGGCATTTATGGCTTATTAGAAAGCTCTCTCTGTGCCCCTAAGTGTCTTGGTGACTCTATATATTGCAAAATACGTGTCACTATGCAGGCCCGACTATCTGCAGGATAGGCCAGAACTCTAATATTGGCCAGAGGAACCGGGTCAGTCTTGTTTAAGTACCCCTGTATGTAGCAGGTTATCCGCCATTTGTGACAGACATGACGTCCTATACTAGCTTGTGTAAGGACTGGACCCGTTGTGCTGATCCAAGTGCCATAATCATTCCCATCTAGGATATTAGTTTGTCCAGAGCGAGCCCCGATATTGGTGTCCATCCTCGTAACATGGTGTATACTATACCTATGTCCCATATATGGGTGTATCTGGGCCTGGGGGGGGGGGGGATAGAGTACAAATACCCCTCATTCGTTTAGGTACTAGCGGGTGTGATCCTATAGCCCAGTGATCACTCCCTCTGCCCAGATATTAGATAGGGCACTCCTTGCACAATAATGGCACTGTACTCAATCCTTCATCGAAATGAAGGGTGGCCAGAACTCCAGCACTTCAGTGTTGGTGGCTGAGTCATATGTGGTGTTTGTTCTGGTGCAGAACACTTCCCATTTCCTGACATATGTCAGGTACTGTCTTCTCGTGGACTCCCTGCACGACGCTGAGATGGCATTGATCGTCCTGTCGAAGCATCTGTATCCCAGAAATGGCCTGTTCAGAAACTGCAAATCAACAAGTTCATACAGTCATGGCACGGATAACATTCCCGTCACGGGGTGTACCAACACCCTTGGCCGTTGTTGATCCAGATGCAGGGTTCTGAGGCCATCTTTGTACTGTTGGGAACCATGGTACCCGTTGCGGAGTCTTGTTTAGTTATTGTAAGACCCCCTGATGAGGCAGAAGGGGAAAATGCATAGCAAACCAAATCCCCCCCCCCCCCCCCCCCCCCCCCCCCCCCCCCAATGCAGCGAGAAAGCGTCCATCGCTGCTGCCCCTGCGTCTGGTTCCCAAGCAACATATGTTGGTAGTTGGTGAATTAGTCTGGATGGAAAAAAGGTCGATATCTGGTGTCCCATACCGGTCTATAATATCTGTAAACACTTTCCGATCCAACATCCATTTAATGTTGTCGTTGAATTTACGTGACCTGGTGTCTGCCACTGTATTTAGCTTACCTGGAAAGTAAGTGGTTGATATCCAAATCTCTTTCCCAGACATTTGCCAGATATTGTTTGCCAATTCATCACATGATATCGACTTTATTTCACCCATATGATTATATATATAGGCCCCCACTGTGGTATCAACAATTTGTACCATACATGCAACTGGTGCACATCTGAGCAGTAGGCCCTGAGTCCATGAAATGCTCGCAGCATTTCTAGATAATTAATTCCTAGTGCTTTAAACAGGATAATCTTTGTGCACTCATCTGCCACCACAACTTGCGGTGGTATTAGTTGCTCCCCAACCTTTAGCACTGGCATCAGTCTGTAATGTACCCTAGGGATATATGATAGTGATGGGGTTAGAACAATGCTGAGCATTTCTATCCACCAGTTTTATTTTGATTTTGCTTACCCTGGTAGTTGCATAGGCCTATCGAAATGGCCTGCATGATTTCTGAGAGCTAAAATTTCCCTCTTCCAGGTTTTAATAATGGAGTAGTCCAAGTGTGCTGCTGGGAACGCAGCCAGCAATTTCCCAATCACTCTTGCTCCTTGCCGAATGGATGGTTCCCTGATGCCAGTGAAGCTTTTGCATACTCCCATCAAGTCTGTCACTTTGTTTGGTGGCAAGGTGATAGACATATGAACAGAGTCAACAGTGAACCCCAAATAATCCATGGTAGTGGAGGGTTCCAATTTTGATTTATCTGGATGTATGTTAAATCCCAGCTTTTGAAAAAAAAAAATGTGTTGTGGCTGATACTGCCAATGTAGCCAGCTCCAATTGTTCACCTACAATGAGAATATCATGAAGGTAAGCCATGCCGATATGGTTATGTTTCCTTAAGTATGCCAAAGCTGGTTTTAATAAATTTGTAATAGCCTGGGTGCTGATGACAACCCATTGGGTAAGGCCTTATACTGCCATAGCTGTCCCATCCAGATAAATTTCAGGTATTTACGATGATCCTGTGTGTGACAAACGTGTCCATTTTGAAATGTGCATACTGAACGGAAGTATTTAGTTCAGTCAAATCTGTAATGATGCGTCAACCGCCATCTTTTTAGTTTTTTATAATTATATTTGATACGAACTCTTGAAATTCTCTGATTGTTTTCTCAACTCCCTTTTGTGTTTAGTCTTAACAGTTCAGCATGGCCTGCTGTTCTCTCTTTTTGTGAAGTATGAACTTCCTGCTAGGCGTATGCTGAACTGGGACGGGTAGCTCGTATACAAATTCAATTTTGTAATTCTGAATACTTCCGAGTATGTAAAAGTTCAGAGGTAAAAGTGCAGCACGCATGATGAAACAAGTGTAACCGTCCACCAACTTTTGATGAATCGGACATGCAATATTTTTATAGACAACCAGACCCACCTACCTCCATGGTTACCGCCGGTGTTGTGTGGGTTGTCTCTGCACTTGTTTCTTCTGGCATTGTGTTGCTGCGTTGCGGGGTTGGCGCATTTTCCATGAAGACCGGGCTGGGCCATGGTCTGAAAGACCGCTGTGCAGGTGGGCCGGCCTTCGAGCTTTCACCACCAGATGGTTTTCCATAGTACCGATGTCTGGTGGGTGTGTAGGGGTGCTGCCGCTGTTGATAGTGGGTTTTAGAGGTGCTTGGCACATTGATCAGGCCTATAGCCTTGGCTTCCTCATTCAGGTCTTTCACCTGCTTCGCGAGGTCCCCCAACAGCAATATTGGCGCCTGTGTGCTACTTGTCTTGCATAATTGCGCACTTCTTGATGATGCTCTTCCTGTTACTGTTAATCTCCACTGAGTATTACACAGTCTGCTAGAGCATCTCGTAACTCTTCAGGCAAATCAACCCCATCAGTTGTCCTGGTACTGCTGTGATTTTAGCAGCCAGCAGTTTCCTCTGGAGCTTCCCACCCTGGCTCCTTATAGGTGGGCTCCTGTTGCCCCAGATGGGGTCATAGACTGCTGGTACTTTAAGAGAATGGAGTTCTCTGGAGCAATGTATTTCCCAGCCGTAGAGTTAATGGCTTGCTCCTGTAGCTGGTTTGTAGCCATGTATTTTGTACTGGCTTGCAGCTTTGTATAGGCAGTCCTTCCTGAGTTGGCACAGCATGTGTTCCCATGCCATTCAATTCTTCTGCTGCTCTCTCTTCTGGCACCCCTCACAGTTGACTGTTCAGCCATTGCCCCTTCTTTAGGGTCAGCCCAGCTCTGACCCCTAATGCTCCCTTCCGAAGAGGGTGAGACATTTGGCAGTCCTTGAAAGGATCCTGCCGTGGGTCTGCGAGGAGACCCACTGTGACTGCCCCTGTATAAGCAGGTCACGCTGGAGCACTGCTCCCCATCCGCTCCTGCGGGAAAGACGCCCGCCGTCCCTATCCGGGAACAGGGTGTCTTCAGGTCCGGACCAAACCGAGTCAACGGTCCTGACCGACTTCCGGGTGGTTTTGCCGCCGACCGCGGCGCACCTGCGGTCTGTAGCGGCGAGAAGCCGGGAGTTGCTGGCAGCACCTGCAGCTCTGGAGAGACGGCACGCTGCTGGCTGTTTCCACAGCAGTGGTATTAGCCGCTGCTCTCCCTTACGCGACTCCATGGTGCTTCCTCCTGAAAAAGAAGTTACACCGAGTCGCCACGCTCACTAGAAAAGGTAAGACTTACCTTCAGTAAGTTTTGAAAACTTGCGCTGGAGGAGCGGCGCTCCTCCCGACTGTCGCTTCCGCAATGCGTTCGACGATATGGCGCATGCGTGCTGGCGGGGTCTTCACG